>LR738710.1:875485969-875546474 GCA_902687465.1 Secale cereale
TGGACTGAACTACAGAATGCTAGAAGAGGAGGGGAAAAGCCTAGCCTATCGAAGACCAGCATCTTCAAGCATCTTCTGGAAACCACCATCTTGCAGCAGTAGAAGGAAATACAGAATAGCATTTTATAATTAACAAGCATGTTGTAGCATTAACGGCCTAGAGATCCTTCCTTGACTCCCTGCGAGAAAGTAATCTCGCAGCCAACATATCCATCACATATCTCAAGTATCCCTTTCTAGTTATAATAGATCAGGATATAAGACTGAACGTCCGTTACCGTGGACACGACTATTCGAATAGATAACTTCCCTGCAGGGGTGCACCACGTTACACTCACGCTCGATCATCTCTGACCGGACACACTCTGTTGGGACAATGCCCGGCCTCGAAAGATCATCATATCGCAACCCTACCTAGGCTCAGCAGAGAGGCCCCCGCCGGTCTACATCCTAAGCACTCCGGGGTCATGGGCCATCGCCCGTTGCACTCCGGATCGTTGCCCGCAGGGCGATCCAGGCCACCTCCACTGGGGCACCCACTAGGCCATGCCGCAATGCTGAACTAGACGTCTGACAAAGCTTCGGCTGATACCACGACACCGAGGCCCATAACAATTCTCGCGTGGCGGTTAGTGCGTAAAGGCTAGAGGCCAACTCAGAACAAATACCCAAATCTGTTAGTGCATTATTGACAGAAGTGACGGCTGTCGGGACAAGTCCGGAGCTATCACCCCTCCTGGGTGATACCCCTAAACAGCCAGCCTCCACCAATACTCCCGCGGGTGCTCTCCGGGCCCGCCCGCCTTTCACAAAGGTCTCAAGTAAAGTCCATGTAACCGTTTGTCCAAAACATCAAGGTGGAAAACCCGAGGAATCACCCCCGGCGAATTCCACTCGGTGTGTCCGTCAAGGCGAACTATGAGGAATCACCCCCGAGGTTCACACTTGAGAGGTTGCACGACAGAGTCGTATCGGGAATGGTGAAAGAGGAATCACCCTCGATGACCACGATCGAATAGCTACACTACAGAGTTATCATCATGAGTGTGTTACGAGGTTTCAACCTCGGCACCTGATAGTACCTCTACAGAGTCAAGCAACAAGGGGGGTGTGATGCGATGTGAAGTGTCGGGCTCCGGTCTTTGATCACGTTGCTCGAGTCGTCGATGATGAAGCAGGGGTAACAAGGACAGTCGGGCTTCGGTCTTCGATCACGTTGCTCTAGTCGTCGATGATGAAGCAGGGCAACAAGGACAAGGGGGGTCACTGTTGGATCACTATCCAACCTATACTAAGCAGTTTAGCATAGCATGTATGTAACAATAGCAGGTATAAAAGCAGGCTATGCATCAGAATAGGATCAAACAATAACAGCAGCAAAATCTAATGCAAGCATAAGGAAGAATGGAATGGGCGATATCGGGATGATCAAAGGGAGGGCTTGCCTGGAAGCTCTGCTGAAACGGAAGGAATGTCGTCGTCGACGTAGTCGATCACAGGGGCATCAGCAGCGGTCTCGGGGTCTACCGAAGAAGAAGAGGGGGAAGAAACAATAAATACATAGCACACAGATGCATGACATGACAATAAGCGGTACTAGGCGTGTTCTAACGCAGTACTACACGATACCGACAAAGGGGGAAACACCCGGGAAGGCATTCCCGGCGTTAGGCATTTTCGGACAGACGAACCGGAGGGGGCCGATTGTTCCATGTTCGGTATGCTAGGGATGTGTGGCGGACGAACGGACTGCGTATTCGGATTCGTCTCGAAATTCTGAGCGATTTCATATATAAATCTTTTTCATCTGAGTTACGGATTATTTTATATAATTTTTCAAAGTTTTATTAGTATTTTTCAATTTATTATTAATTCGGAAATAAAGGAAAATGCTATGGGTACCCAGCTCTGTGTACTCAGAAGTGTACCAGAGGTTGACAGGTGGGCCAGGGGGTCCCAGTTGACCGGGGGGTGGGGCCCCCTGTCATAGGCACATTTTAACTAACTACTGTTTGAATTAACTAATATAGTCAATTAGTTTAGTTAAACCTAATTAATGTAGTTAATTAAACAATTAATTAATTAATATTGTTTTTTCTTACTTTTTACTTTTTTTTTAATTCTTTTTTTTCAGGGCTGGGCACTGGGTCCCACTGGCAGTGGCCCAGAGTCAACCAGGCGGCGGGCGTGCGTTACCGGGCGTAGGCGCCCGACGGGCAAGTCGTCGCCCGAATAGGGGCGAGCCGCAGCGGTGGTCGCCAGCGGCGAGCTGGGGGGAGCGGGACGGGCGGTTATCGGGTGCTGGGCGAACCCGGGGCGCAAGCAGAGGCCCAGGCGGCCGACGAGGCGCAGCTTGACAGGGAGGCCAGCGCGGCGTGGCGGGCGGCGGGAAGCACTGGCGGCGCGCGGCGGCACGGCCAGAGGGAGGGGGAGGCGGCCGGCGCGAGGAGCAGCTGGCCGCGGCGACGACGCCGGCCAGTGAGCAGGGCGGAGAGGCTACAGTGTCGGTGGCTGCGGAGAGCCGGCGGCGCGGGTGAGCAGGGGGGAGCCGCGGGGACGCAACAATGGCGGCTATAGCAGCAGCAAAGCAGCTCGGCAACAGCCGGCGCGGGGAGCACGCACGGGGCACGGCAAGCCGAGTGGCAACCGGGCTCGGTCAAGGGCGCGGGGGAGAGGCCGGGCGCGGCCAGGCGGTAGCCGGCGCGAGCACGAGCGCCCGGACGCGTGCGGGAAACAGCCAGGGCGCAGCGAAGAGAGGGGAAGGAGGGAACCGTGCTCATGAGGCCCTGTAGATGAACGGGGGTCGGCGATGCTCGAGGGAGCCCGTGATGGAGAGGCGAGGACGACGCGATGATGCGGCGGAGACGAGGACGACACGACGACGGGATCGGGGCGCCGCGGGCATCCAGATCCAGCAAGAGGAGGTGGCGTGCGAGGGAGGGAGCTAGGGTTCGGTCGCCGGGAGGGGTGCCGGCTATATAGGCAGGGCAGCGCCGTTGGATGGCTGCCACGGCGATGGCCGCGGCCGTGGCAGCCATCGGTTGTTGCCACGGGTGGAGGGGAACAGGGAGATGGGAGGGACAGTGGAGCTGGGCCGGCCAGCTCAGTCAGTGGGGCCAGCTGGGCCATCTGGCCAAGGGGGGAGGGGGTTTCCTTTTGTTATAAAATTTTGTTTATGTTTTGCTTTTTTTACTGTTTCAAATTATTTTGTGCATATAAACCTTTTACGAAAAGATGAGTTCACCACCAATATTACCTACCATTTATTTGCCCCAGGAAGAACATTTTATTTTAGACATTTGAAAACTTTAATTTTTGACTTTAATTTAAATTAGGATTTTAAACTCGGTTCTAAATTTGAACGTGATTGAATCATCGCGAGGTTAACAACAGTAACCGTGGTAACGTGGCATCATTAGCATGGGATTACCGTAGCATAATTATCCGGGCGTTACAATTCTCCTCCACTACAAGAAATCTAGTCCCGAGATTTAGGAGGTAGAAGGAAACAGTTCGGGGTATTTTTCACGCAGACGATCTTCACGTTCCCAAGTGGCTTCATCTTCAGAGTGATGCGACCACTGGACCTTGAGGAACTTTATCACCTTCTGATGTGTGCGGCGTTCAGCTTGGTCGAGAATGCAGACCGGATGCTCTTTATAGGAGAGGTCTTGTTGCAACTCGAGCACCCCAGGATCCACTGCTCGGATATGGTCCTTGAAACGGCGGCAGACTTGTGACACGTGGAACACATCGTGAACCTGAGAAAGGTTTGACGGAAGTTCCAACTGATATGCCACTTTTCCATGCCTCTCGAGAATAATGAATGGACCAACATAGTGAGGAGCTAGCTTGCCCTTGATCCCGAAGCGGTGTGCACCCTTCATTGGTGTGACTCGAAGATAAGCCTTTTCACCAGGTTGAGAGACCATGTCTTGGTGATGACGTTCATACTGACTTTTCTGAAGTGACTGAGCAGTCTTGAGATTCTCGCGTATGACGCGAACTTGTTCTTCAGCGTGTTGGACAATATCCGGACCGAAGAGTGGACGTTCCCCAGTTTCTGACCAGTTCAGAGGGGTTCGGCACATTCGTCCATATAACACTTCGAAGGGGGCCGTCTTCAGACTAGCTTGATAGATATGGTTGTAAGAGAACTCAGCATACGGGAGAGATTCCTCCCATTTCTTGCTGAAGGATATAACACAAGCTCGAAGCATGTCTTCGAGAACTTGATTGACGCGTTCAACTTGTCCCTGTGACTGAGGGTGAAATGCAGTGCTGAAAGATATATGAGTTCCCATTGCTTCTTGGAAACTTGCCCAGAATCTTGAAGTGAATAAGCTGCCACGGTCTGAACTGATAACCAATGGAATACCATGGAGTGAGACAACCCTGGACATGTAGAGAGTTGCCAGCTGACTAGCAGTGATCGTTTCTTTGATGGCCAGGAACTGTTCAACTTTAGAAAGCCGTTCAATGACGACAAGAATAGCATCATTACCTTTCTGCGATTTGGGAAAACCAGTGACAAAGTCCATTTCGACATGGTCCCATTTCCATTCAGGAATAGAGATAGGTTGCAGAGTTCCAGCAGGCCTTTGATGTCCAGCTTTGATACGACGGCAAACGTCACATTCAGCAACATAACGAGCAATGTCTTGCTTCATATTTGACCACCAAAATCTCTGACGAATGTCTTGGTACATCTTGGTGCTACCCGGATGAATAGACAGAGGCGTATCATGAGCTTCTTTCATAACCTTCTGAGTCATATCTAGGTTGCCTTTTCAAGGAACCACTAGGCGACCTTTAAAGAACAAGGTGCCATCATCTTCAACAGTGAAGAACGAGGGCCTTCCTTCTGCGAGGTAGCGCTTAATCTTCTCAACTTGAGAGTCATATTTCTACAGCCTCTTGATGCTATCCACGAGATCTGGTTCTTATGTCAGGGTATTAAGGGAACCCCGGGGAACAACACGGAGGTTCATCTTGCGAAATTCTGGAGGAGGGGGTGCGAGTGCACCAGGAGGAACAATATGGAGGTTCAGCTTCCTAAATTCTTCAACAAGCGAGGGCTGAACTTTTCGAACATGGAGGTGGTTGCAATAAGAGTTGCGGCTGAATGCATCAGCCATTGCATTAGCCTTGCCCGGTGTATAAGAAATACCCAAGTTAAAATCAGCAACAGTCTCCATCCATCTCTGCTGACGGAGGTTCAAGTCTGGCCGAGTATACAAATACTTTAGACTTTGGTGG
Source organism: Secale cereale (assembly GCA_902687465.1). NCBI lineage: Eukaryota > Viridiplantae > Streptophyta > Magnoliopsida > Poales > Poaceae > Secale > Secale cereale. Next base: position 875,491,229 of record LR738710.1, read on the forward strand.
TCGGTGAAGATCTCGCAATGATTACCAAGAAGGTAATGTCGCCACTGTTTCAGTGCATATATGACAGTAGCAAGCTCGAGGTCATGAACTGGATAGTTTTCTTCATGAGGGCGGAACTGACGAGAGCCATAAGCAATCACCTTGCGCTGTTGCACTAGGACACAGCCTAATCCTTGACGTAAAGCATCACGATAAATGACGAAATCCTTCTTAGTATTTGGAGGAGCAAGCACTGGGGCAGACGTCAGCTTGTCTTTGAGCGCCTGGAAACTTTCCTGACACTTTTCTGTCCATTCGAATTTGACACCTTTCTGAAGCAGACCAGTCAGAGGCTTGGCAATCTTGAAGAAGTTCTCGACAAATCGACGGCAATAGCTGGCGAGTCCAAGAAAACTTCTAACTTGTTTGACATTCTTCGGAGGAGTCCAATCAAGAATAGCCTAAACTCGTTCGGGGTTGACGGCAATACCATCCTTGGAGATCACATGGCCAAGGTAGGTTACTTCGGGAAGCCAAAATTCACACTTGGAATACTTAGCATATAGTTGATGCTCTCGAAGCTTTTCTAGAACAAGACGAAGATGTTCAGCATGTTCTTCTTTGTTCTTGGAATATACAAGGATATCATCCAGATAAACCACGACAAACTTATCGAGGTATTCCATGAATATATAATTCATTAATCGGGAGAACCTTGCTGGAGCATTGGTCAAGCCGAAAGACATGACGGTGTACTCCTATGATCCATAGCGAGTAACGAATGCGGTCTTGGTAATATCCTCTTCACGAACCCAAATCTGGTGGTAACCCAACCTCAAATCAAGTTTAGAGAATATTGAGGAACCAGCAAGTTGATCATACAGATCGTTGATTCTGGGAAGCGGATACTTGTTCTGAATTGTTGCCTGGTTGATAGGTCGATAATCTTGGACCAAACGATCCGTACCATCCTTCTTCTTGACAAAGAGAGAAGGTGCTCCCCAAGTAGAGGAACTTGGATGGATAAAACCCTGACGAAGCGAAGTGTTGATTTCCTCCTTAAGCTCAAGGAGTTCATGCGGCGGCATCTTGTATGGTCGCTTGGCTATAGGAGTAGTACCCGGGTTCAAGTCTATGATGAACTCAACAGCCTTAGCAGGGGGTATTCCTAGAAGTTCTTCTGGGAAGACATCTTCAAAATCACGAACGACTAGAATGTTCTCTATTCCTTCAAGAGGTGAAGCATTCAATGCATTCAAAACATATATCTGATTCTCGGCATCATGCGATGTTTGGGAAGAGTATTGGACTGTCTGGCCAGAAGCGTGAGTGAGCTGGACTGTCCTGGTAGCACAATCAATCAAAGCATTGTGTGCTGTACACCAATCCATACCAAGAGTGATGTCTATATTAGAATGTCCGAGCACAATGAGAGAAGCCGGAAATAGTAGACCTCCAATGTCAATTTGGTTGCGAGGGCATAACATTGTGGTTTGCCATTTGGATCCCGGAGATTGAACCGCTGAAGGAGTGGGAAAATTTTCCATACCGAGCCCATGCAACTGAGCAAATTGTTGGGACACAAAAGGCATGAGATGCTCCTGAATCAAAGAGAACAGAAGCTGGCACTGAATTAACGCGAAGGGTACCCATCACGATTTTTGGGGACTCACAAGCTTCTTCAATCTTGACATGGGTGACTTGACCACCAGTCATAGCAGGTGGTCCGGCAGTATAACTTCCAGTATGATGGTTTTGACGGCCCTACTTACGACCAACATGAGGACTTGGAGCATTTTGCGGCTGACCCGTATGACAGTTGATAGCAAGGTGCCCTGGTTGTCCACACTTGAGGCATAAGCCATCATTGTGGGGAGGAGCCACATTATTGGATTGTCCACCCTGAATAGTTGGTTGACTCGGCGGCAGAGGCATACGAGGTGCAACATAAGACAACCTTGGTGTCGGAGCAGGTCGGTGATGAACATTGTGTGGGATCCAGACTCGACGTTTCTGAGAAGGCTGGCCCGAGGATGGGCCTACATCTCTAGTACGGTTGAGAGACTCCTGGTACTCGGTCAGACCTGTTTCAGTTCGAAAAGCTTGGCTGACAAGCGTCGCAAAGTCTAGGCAATCATGAGCAACAAGTGTGAGCTTTATATCGGGATGCAGTCCTTCACGGAATTTCTCCTGCTTACGAGCGTTAGTGTCGATGTCATCCTCGACATAGTGGGATAATTCAAGGAATTTCCTCTGATATTCGTCCATAGTCATTGTGCCCTGTGAGAGTTTGCAGAACTCCTTCTTCTTCTGGTCCATCAGACCTTGAGGAATGTGCCGTGCATGGAAGGCTAACTGAAATTCCTGCCAACTAGTTATAGTTTCTGCAGGCAGCATACCCCTGTGGCTTTCCCACAATTGGGCAGCTGGACCTTTCAAGTGAAATGTCGCAAAGGTGACATAACTGGCAGGGGTAACATTAGCTGACTTCATCTCAAACTGGATGTCACGAAGCCAATCATCAGCATCCGTAGGATTGGTGGAGTTGCAGAAAATGGACGGGTTGAGGCGCACAAATTCTGGCAGTGTTATTGGGGCAAGGTATTGATGAGCATTCTGGTTTGGAAGCTGAGCCATTACTCCAGTCATAAATTGACGATGCAGTTCAAACTGTTGCATCATTGCGGCAATATAGGGTGGACGTGGTGGATCATCAGCCATCCTGCTAAACTGTAACAGGGAGTAGTTTAGCATGGAGCATTTGCTAAGACTAGTGACCGTTCATGACGAAAGTTGCATAGTGAAGGAAACACTATGAATGCATCGTAGTAGTCAACAGGACATAGTGTGCACTATTCAAAACTGATATACTAAGGAAACCTATGGCTTTATCCATCTTTCGGGTGAATGTGGTCACGGGATCCTAATGTTAGAGTTAATAAATTCGTTTAACCAGAATAGAAGAGAGTTCAGAGTCTTGGAGTAAAGATTGAGGAGTAAAAGATCCGAATACCACCCAATTGGCGACGTGGGCCCGTAAGCCACACAGCCATGTTAGTAAAACAATTTTCCAAAGACTAGACTCAACTTCGGCCAAGGAGTTGGAAAGGGGGGTCCTACAGGCAGTCGGCTCTGATACCAACTTGTGATGCCCCCGATTTAACCATACACTAATCATGCACGCAAATGTGTACGACCAAGATCAGGGACTCACGGGAAGATATCACAACACAACTCTATACACAAATTAAAATAATACAAGCTTCATATTACAAGCCAGGGGCCTCGAGGGCTCAAAAGTAGAAGCTCGAAAGCAACAGAGTTAGCGGAAGCAACAATATCTGAGTACAGACATAAGTTAAACAAGTTTTGCCTTAAGAAGGATAGCACAAACATGAACGATCAAAGAGGCAAGGCCTCCTTCCTGAGACCTCCTAACTACTCCTGGTCGTCAGCTGTCTCCACATAGTAGTAGGCTCCGTCGGGGTAGTAGTAGTAGTCGACTGGGATGGCATCTGGCTCTTTGAATCCGCCATCTGGTTGCAAGAACCAGAAAGAAGAAAGAAGGGGGAAAAGGGGGAGCAAAGCAACCGTGAGTACTCATCCAAAGTACTTGCAAGCATCAGATCTTTACTAAGTATGCATTAGTATCAACGGAAAAGCTGTATATATGGACTGAACTGCAGAATGCTTGAAAAGGAGGGGAAAAGCCTAGCCTATCGAAGACTAGCATCTTCTGGAAACCACCATCTTGCAGCAGTAGAAGGAAATACAGAATAACATTTTATAATTAACAAGCATGTTGTAGCATTAACGGCCTAGAGATCCTTCCTCAACTCCTGCGAGAAAGTAATCTCGCAGCCAACATATCCATCACATATCTCAAGTATCCATTTCTAGTTATAATAGATCAGGATATAAGACTGAACGTCTGTTACCGTGGACACTGCTATTCGAATAGATAACTTCCCCGCAGGGGTGCACCACGTTACCCTCACGCTCGATCATCTTTGGCCGGACACACTCTGTTGGGACAATGCCCGGCCTTGGAAGATCAACACGTCGCAGCCCTACCTAGGCTCAGCAGAGAGGTCCCCGCCGGTCTACATCCTAAGCACTCCGGGGTCATGGGCCATCGCCCGTTGCACTCCGGATCGTTGCGCAGTGCGATCCAGGTCACCTCCACTGGGGCACCGACCAGGCCGTGCCGCAATGCTGAACTGGACGTCTGACAAAGCTTCGGCTAATACCATGACGCCGAGGCCCATAACTATTCTCGCGTGGCGGTTAGTGCGTAAAGGCCAGAGGCCAACTTCGAACAAATACCAAAATCTGTTAGTGCATTATTGATAGAAGTGACGGCTGTCGGGACAAGTCCGGAGCTATCAACCCTCCTAGGTGATACCGCTAAACAGCCAGCCCGCCTTTCACAAAGGTTTGAAGTAAAGTCCATGTAACCGTGTGTCCAAAACATCAAGGTGGAAAACCCGAGGAATCACCCCCGACGAATTCCACTCGATGTGTCCGTAAAGGTGAACTATGAGGAATCACCCCCGAGGTTCACACTTGAGGGGTTGCACGACAGAGTCGTATCGGGAATGGAGAAAGAGGAATCACCCTCGATGACCACGACCGAATAGCTACACTACAGAGTTATCATCATGAGTGCGTAACGAGGTTTCACCCTCGGCACCCGATAGTACCTCTGCAGAGTCGAGCAACAAGGGGGGTCTGATGCGATGTGAAGTGTCGTCGATGATGAAGTAGGGGTAACAAGGACAGTCGGGCTTCGGTCTTCGATCACATTGCTCCAGTCATCGATGATGAAGCAGGGCAACAAGGACAAGGTGGGGGTCACTGTTGGATCACTATCCAACCTATACTAAGCAGTTTAGCATAGCATGTATGTAACAATAGCAGGTACAAAAGCAAGCTATGCATCAGAATAGGATCAAACAATAAAAACAGCAAAATCTAATGCAAGCATAAGGAAGAATGGAATGGGCGATATCGTGATGATCAAATGGAGGGCTTGCCTGGAAGCTCTGTTGAAACAGAAGGAATGTCATCGTCGACGTAGTCGATCACAGGGGCATCAGCAGCGGTCTCGGGGTCTACCGGAGAAGAAGAGGGGGAAGAAACAATAAATACATAGGACACAGATGCATGACATGACAATAAGCGGTACTAGGCGTGTTCTAACGCAGTACTACACGATACCGACAAAGGGGGAAACACCCGGGAAGGCATTCCCTGCGTTAGGCATTTTTGGACAGACGAACCGGAGGGGATTGTTCCATGTTTGGTACGCTAGGGATGTGTGGCGGACGAACGGACCGAGTATTCGGATTCGTCTCGAAATTCTGAGCGACTTTCATATATAAATCTTTTTCATCCGAGTTACGGATTATTTTATATGATTTTTCAAAGTTTTATTAATATTTTGGAAGTTATTATAAATTCGAAAATAAAAGTAAAATGCTATGTGTACCCAGCTTTGTGTGCACAGAAGTGTACCAGAGGCTGACAGGTGGGCCAGGGGCTCCCAGTTGACCAGTCAACATTTGACTGGTCAACAGGGGGTGGGCCCCCCTATCATAGGCACATTTTAACTAACTACAGTTTTAATTACCTAATCTAGTCAATTAGTTTAGTTAAACCTAATTAATTAAGTTAATTAAACAATTAATTAATTAATTAATATTGTTTTTTACTTTTAACTTTTTTTTAATTCTTTTTGTCAGGGGTTGGGCACTGGGTCCCACTGGCAGTGGCCCAGGGTCAACCGGGCGGCGGGCGTGCGTTACCGGGTGTGGGCGCCCGACGGGCAAGTCGTCGCCCGAATAGGCGCGAGCTGTGCCGCTGGCGCCGGGCGCCAGCGGTGGTCGCCGGCAGCGAGCTGGGGGGAGCGGGACGGGGCAGTTATCGGGCGTTGGGCGAACCCGGGGCGCAAGCGGAGGCCCAGGCGGCCAACGAGGCGCAGCTGGACAGGGCGGCCAGCGCGGCCACGCACGGCGAGGCAGGCGGCGGGTAGCACTGGTGGCTAGCGGCGGGGCGGCCAGAGGGAGGGGGAGGCGGCCGGCGCGAGGAGCAGCTGGCCGTGGCGGCGCCGCCAACCAGGGAGCAGGGCGGCGAGGCTACAACGTCGGTGGCTGCGGAGAGCCGGCGACGCGGGTGAGCAGGGGGAGCCGCGGGGACGCAACAATGGCGGCTAGAGCAGCAGCCACGACAGCAAAACAGCTCGGCAACGGCCGGCGCGGGGAGCACGCACGGGGCACGGCAAGCGGAGCGGCAACCGGAATAGGTCAAGGGCGCGGGGGAGAGGCAGTGCGTGGCCAGGCAGTAGCCGGCGCGAGCACGAGTGCCCGGACGCGTGCGGGAAACATCCAGGGCGGAGCGAAGAGACGGGAAGGAGGGGAGCGTGCTCACGAGGCCTTGTAGATGAACGGGGGTCGGCGATGCTCGAGGGAGCCGGTGGTGGAGAGGCGGAGACAACGCGACGATGCAGCGGGGACGAGGACAACACGGCGACGGGGTCGAGGCGCCGCGGGCATCCAGATCCAGTAAGAGGAGATGGCGTGTGAGGGAGGGAGCTAGGGTTTTGTCGCCGGGAGGGGTGCCGGCTATATAGGTGGGGCATCGCCGGTGGATGGCTGCCACGGCGATGGCCGCGGCCGTGACAGCCATCGGCTGTTCCCACGGGGGGAGGGGAACAGGGAGATGGGGGGGACGGGGGAGCTGGCCTGGCCCAGCTCAGTCTGTGGGGCCAGCTGGGCCATCTGGCCCAGGGGGGAGGGGGTTTCCTTTTGTTATAAAATTTTGTTTGTGTTTTGCTTTCTTTTCTTTTTACTGTTTCAAATTATTTTGTGCATATAAACCTTTTACAAAAATATGAGTTCACCACCAATATTACCTACCATTTATTTGCCAGAAGAAGAACATTTTGTGTTAGACATTTGAAAACTTTAATTTTTGACTTTAATTTAAATTAGGATTTTAAACTCGGTTCTAAATTCGAACGTGATTGAATCATCGCGAGATTAACAACAGTAACCGCGGTGACGTGGCATCATTAGCGTGGGATTACTGTAGCATAATTATCCGAGTGTTACACAAGTGGTGGTGGAGACCACTTCAAAGTAGCTGGGTTAGGCTTGCTCAAGTCCCTTCGTCCAGAATCAGCAACAAGCGGCTGTGTTCCCCTTATATTCCTTTCCCCTGAGCCCCGATTGCTCATCACAATAGATTCCCAATAGCCCTGAAGAAACCTCGCTGAGACCTCTATTGGCGGAGCTGGTTTGTTATGTAGTAGTTCATTACGGACGAACCAAACTCTCCATAGTGTCATCAGCAACATACACCTTGTTGAATGATCCAATGGCTCCAACGCAAGAAGTATCCATTTTGTCCCTGTATTAGCAAACAACTGTAAGTCCAGAAAGTTCCATCGTGTGGCCATCTCAGCATATAGATGACACCCCCCTGGACAGAAGAAGAATGGGTGGAAGTTGTCTTCGATTTCTCTAGAATAGATAGGGCAGATCCCTTCAGTCTCCAAACCAATTATGCGTTTCCTCTGCCAAGTTGGCAATGAGTTAGATGCCAGCCGCCACCCAAAGTTCTTGATCGTAGGTGGTATCTCACAAGACCAAATGAAGCCCCAACAGCTACGGGCGCCATAGGGATTGCTGCTAGAAGCAACTGCATCACTCTGATGTACTTCCTCAAACGAAAAATCATAGGCACTCTTAACAGAAAATTGGCCCCATTTACCTGTCCCCCACGACAACACATATTCTGATTCTATGGAAGCCCGTAGCTTTAAAATTTCAATCACATCTGCCATAGCAAAATGTTTCCTCAGCAATGCATAATTCCAAGAGCCGTCCTCATTCAGCAACCCTGATGCAAATCTGATTCGGTATCTACCTAGTGGAGAGAATTGTTTATATGAGTGGGGTCTTTGCAACCATCTGTCTCTCCAGATACGAATGCTCTTTCCATTGCCAATTGTCCAAACTATGCCATTCTTCAACAACTCCAGCCCATGACTAATTGCTTGCCAGGTGGATGAAGCATTGCCAGTAAACACCATGTCCTCTAACCTCCCGTTTGGATAACACCTGGCCTTGAGGAGTTGGGCACACAAGCTGTGAGGTCTAGTGATTAGTATCCAAGCTTGTGTTGCCAACAAATCTTGGTTAAACGGCCTGAAATCACGAAATCCAGCACCACCTTTGCACTTTGGTTGCATAAGAGCATCCCAATTTTTCCAATGCACTTTCCTCTTCCCCTCCGCGGCACCCCAATAAAAGTTCCTCACCATTCTAGTAAGGTCATCACAAACTGAGAACAGTACCTTGAAAACTCCCATGACAAAGGTAGGAAGTTCTTGGGCCACATATTTAATCAACACTTCTCTTCCTGGTTGAGCCAACAATCTGTCACCCCACTGTATAAGTCTCTTCGTCAAGCTCATTTGCAGACTTTGAAATCGCCCTTTAGACATTCTTCCCTCGGGCGTGGGTAAGCCCATGTATTTCTCCTCAAAGTTTGAACTTGTAACATTCAACACTTCTCTGACTTGGTCCTGTATGTTCAGCTGACAAGCTTCACCGAAGAAGATTGAGCATTTATCAAGGTTTAAACACTGCCCCGTAGCAGTCTCATTTTTTTCCAAAGCTAGTTTAACTCTTTCTGCTTGTGCTCAAGATGCTTTAAAAAAATAGGAGATTATCATCGGCAAATAATAGATGTGATATACCTGGTGCCCTCCTACACACCTTGACCGGTCTGATCTCACCAGTTGACACACCATGATTAAGAATTGCTGAAAGACCATCCGCCACAAACAAGAACAAAAACGGTGAAAGAGGATCACCTTGCCGAAGCCCACACGTCGGTGCAAATGAATTCAAGGGGGTCCCATTATGTTTGACCGAGTACCTCACCGATGTGATACATGACATAATCCAATCCACCCATCGTTGAGAGAACCCCATCTTTTGCATCACCTGCTTCAAGAAATTCCAATCCACTCTATCGTATGCTTTGGATAGGTCTAGCTTATACGCACAAAAATTCTTTGTAGGATCTTTCTCTTGTTTGATGTAATGGAGATACTCAAAAGCCATCAACGCATTGTTCGTGATCAATCTCCCCGGCACGAATGCACTCTGTTCAAGTCAGATTATAACATCAAGCAACGGCCTTAGTGGGTTGACCAAGCATTTCGAAATCACCTTATAAGTTACATTGCAAAGACTTATAGGCATGTAATCCTTGATGCTTTTTGGTTGAGAAATTTTCGGAATCAGCACAATTTGAGTATCATTAGCACCATGTGGCATCACCCCGGATCTAAAGAATTCTTTCACAGCTACCAAAACACTCTCCTTAAGTGTACCCCAATTGTGCTGAAAGAACCTCGGCGGAAACCCATCCGGCCAGGGTGCCTTAAGAGGCCCAATTTGAAACAAAGCATCACCAATTTCCTTATCCGAGAAAGCCTCGCACAACCTAGCATTATCCTCAGCCGAAATCTTTATTTGTATTAGATCAAGGACTGAACCTGCATTTAGATTTGGAGCAGCGGTAAAAATACCCTGGAAATACTCATGACCATTGTACTCATCTCGGCAATGTCCGAGTGAACCACACCAATACTATCGACAAGTTCTTTGATCTTATTTTTCTGGCCCTCCGCACCGCCTTACTCTGAAAAAACTTAGTGTTGATGTACCCTCCATCAACCAACTTACTCTGAAAAAGCTTACAAATAGGCATGACAAGAGTAATTTAAACTTTTCTGTAAAGAAAAGCAGCTGCACAATATTTTTATATTTCAAAGAAATCTAAATTTCATTAGCTTGAAAGTGGGCGGCCTTTCTAGATTGAAGCCAAACCTATAGCTTCCATCGATATAGCTGTGCTCCAAGTACTTTGTTCTACTCCGAGTTGTAGACGGATTGCCAGCTCTACTCCAAGTACTATGTTCTATTCCGACTTGTACATGGATCAACGCTCTGCTCCAAGTTCTAGACGAATTGGTTTTTCACGCGAAAAATATTTAAAATCAGAGGTGTTTTTGCAAGAACTAAAAAGATACCTCATTATGACCTAAAAATGGTTTCTAATTAAGAAAAATCATGCTTGGTGGAAAAGGGATGGTGGAGCCGGTGGCCATAGTTTTGCATAGCGAGCACGTGCACGTCCCGCTGATTAGGCATGCATGTAGCCCATGATGATTAGCCTGTTGAGCTCTACGTTTACGAGAAACAATAACCACCAATCCATATTTCATTTTCTTTAAGACCGAAATCCCTCTTTCCTTCTTTGATTCAATTCCATTTGCTTCCTTATTTACCTATTTCCTTCTTCAAGACCGAAATCCATCTTTCCTTCTTTGGATTGAATTACATCCGCTTCCTTATTTATCTATTTCTTTCTTCAAGACCGAACTCCCTCTTTCCTTCTTTGGATTAAATTCACTTCGCTTGGACGTCGCCGGCAAGGCGTGATCAGTCCTCACTGCCCCACTCGCTCCACTCTTCCCACACAAGGAGGCGGCTGCTATCATCTACCTCCCCTCCATGGGCGTGCTCCCAAATTCAATCTGAAAACAACAATAAAACCTTTGATGTCAACATCTATTCCTTGCTGGGAATAATTTGTTGGCTAGTTGGATTTTGTGCTACTTGATGCATGTTTGTGAAGATGCTAAAAAAATCCACCAGTCTCATGATTTATTGAATGGTACTTGGCAAGTGCTAGTGGAAATGCTTAGTAAGCTGATGATATGTTTGATTTGTAGAGACTGGTGTTGCATGACTCACATGTGGTTCTGTTGCGAATCACCACGGTGATGCAGTAAGTTCTATGGTAATACATGGTTATTGTTTTCACCATATCGGTGCCATTGAAGTTGGAGTACTTATTCGTTGCCTTTATCATATTGCAGCTCTGAAGTCCACATAAGGTATTCCATTAACATTTCACTCACCATTTTTTCTTCCATATTATTCTAGATCACATAATGAATATCTTGAGCATTCATATTGATACCAAGTTATTTTTTGTATTGTCAGTAAGTTTGATTAATACAAAATTCATTAGCGTCTACTCTGTCATAGTATGTTGCTTTATATGTAATGTAAGTCTTTTATCCCCTTTCTAATGCTAATGGTGAAGATTATCCTTTTGTGGAATTAAGCTTCATTCATGGTGGATAATGTATGGGTGTGCATCTGTTGTGTATTTTGATATAAACAAGTCAGAGTGGTCACAAATAAACAAGTTAGTTCGGCAGCCTTCAGGCGGAGAAATAAGAGTTATAGTGACCACACACACACACAGATGCTTCTGCAATCTTCTCAGCTGATAGAAGGCAATGTGCATTGACGGAGGCGCATCTTTGCACTCTTCTCAATGCCAACAAAAGTAGTGGGCACGTGAGGTCAACGCGGCAGAACCAATAGCAAGTGCTCGAGAACCACTAAAATGGTCACGCATGCCCATCATCTTTGTTGTTGAGGACCATCCTGATCGCACCACTACGTTTGGATGCTTGCCGTTGTTAGTTTCACGAGTGTACTTTGTTAGCTCCCTCCTGCAGGGGCTAGATCAAGGTACTCTGGGGTGCAAATCTGATCTTCGGCCTCCTTGTGGCCTCAAGGAAGCTGTGCCATTACTTCCAAGCTCATGAGATCATAGTTGTCACTCACCTTCCATTGCAGCGTATTTTAATGAATACAGAGGCTACCGGCAGGATACTAGAGTAGGCACTGGAATTGTCAAGTTTTGCTTTGTAGTTTGAAAGCACGAAAACTATCCGAAGTAGAGCAATGGCAAAATTCATTATAGAATGGACACCCACGCGAGATTGAGGGGGTATTGGAGACATCTCTCCCCGGCAAGGAGACCCCCAAGGAGTGGGTCATGTACTTTGATGGTGCTTTATTGCTGCAAGGCGCTGGGGCTGGAGTGCTGCTTGTCGCATCGACCGGAGAGCACCGCAAGTATATTATTCAGATGCATTTCCCTAGTGAGGATGCTACTAACAACATTGCAAAGTATGAGTGCCTCCTTGCCGGCCTCATAATCGTAGTAGAGTTGGGGATAAAGAAGCTAATCATCCGTGGCGATTCTCAACATGTTGTGAAACATGTGAATAAGGATTACCAGAGCCGGCTGATGGAGGGATATGTGGAAGAAGTGAGGAATTTGGAAGAGCACTTTGACGGGTTGCAAGCAGAGCACGTGCCTCGTGCGGAAAATAGCACAGCTGACCACCTGTCAAAGTTTGATGCTCAGAAATTACCCGTGGAACCAGGAACTTTTGTGCTCCAGCTAACTCAACCATCAGTTTTCCCATCGGCGATGGCCAAGAAAAGAAGAACGCTGAACACCGGCAACCATTTCCCAACAGAGCTCCCCGGAGCCGCCGGTGAGAAGAATGCCTAGAAGAGCCCTATGTTGCATGGTGAGTGATGACCCACAAGTATAGGGGATCTATCGTAGTCCTTTCGATAAGTAAGAGTGTTGAACCCGACGAGGAGCAGAAGGAAATGACAAGCGGTTTTCGGCAAGATATTCTCCGCAAGCACTAAAATTATTGGTAACAGATAATTGTGTGATAAGATAATTCGTAACGGGTAACAAGTAGCAAGTGCAACAATGCAATAAGGTGGCCCAATCCGTTTTCTAGCAAAGGATAAGCCTGAATGAACTCTTATATAAAGCAAAGCGCTCCCGAGGACACATGGGAATTGTTGTCAAGTTAGTTTTCATCATGCTCATATGATTCACATTCGCTACTTTGATAATTTGATATGTGGGTGGACCGGTGCGTGGGTTATGTTCTTACTTGAGCAAGCCTCCCACTTATGATTAACCCCTCTCGGAAGCATCCACAACTACGAAAGAAGAATTAAGATAAATCTAACCATAACATGAAATATGTGCATCCAAATCAGCCCCTTACAAAGCAACGCATAAACTAGGGTTTATGGTTTTGTCACTCTAGCGACCCATCATCTAATTATTATTTCCCAATGCCTTCCCCTTGGCCCAAATAATGGTGATGTGTCATGTAATCGACGTTCACATAACACCACTAGAGGAAAGACAACATACATCTCATCAAAATATCGAACGAATACCAAAATCACATGATTACTTCCAAGACTTCTCCCATGACCTCAGGAACAAACGTAACTACTCACAAAGCATATTCATGTTCATAATCAAAGGAGTATTTAATAGTGTCAAGGATTTGAACATATGATCTTCCACCAAATAAACCAACTAGCATCAACTATGAGGAGTAATCAACACTACCATCAACCCACAGGTAGCAATATGAGGTTTTGAAACAAAGATTAAATACAAGAGGTTAATTAGGGTTTGTGAGGAGATGGTGTTGGTGAATATTCTGATGAATATTGACCCTCCATCGATGAGAGGATCGTTGGTGATGATGATGGCTTCGATTTCCACCTCACGGAGGGAAGTTTCCCCGGTAGAACAGCTCCGCCGGAGCCCTAGAATGCTTCTTCCCAGGTTCGCCTCGAGGCAGCGGCGCTTCGTCCCGAAAGCTTCCTTCTGAGTTTTTCTAGGTCAAAACCCCTCATATACCAAAATTGGGTGTCGGATGATGCCCAGGGGGCCACAATCCCTAGAGGTGCTCCCTGGAGGTTAGGGCGCCCCCAGGCTTTTGGCCACCTGGTGGGTCCCCTTCTGGTGTTTCTTTGACAAATATTTTTTATATATTCCAAAATAATTCTCCATAAAATTTTAGGACATCTGGAGTTGTGCATAATAGGTATCTCAGACATGCTCCCTTCCGGTCCAGAATTCCAACTGCCGGCATTCTCCCTCTTCATGTAAATCTTGTAAAATAAGAGAGAAAAGGCATAAGTATTGTACCATAATGTGAAATAATATTCCTTAATGCAATAAATTTCAAAATAAAAACATGATGAAAATGGACGTATCAACTCCCCCGAGCTTAGACCTCGCTTGTCATCAAGCGAAAGCTAAAATCGATAATCATGACCACATGCTTAGAGATTGAGGTGTAGATAAAATAAAATTCGGACATGAGGGCATCATGATCATCTTTAGAATAGCAATATATTTTCATATAACTTCTTAGACGAAAGTGATAATTCATTCACAGAGTAAAATATGAATCACGAACTTCATTGAAAACTAAAAAACAATGATCTCAGTCATTGAAGCAATTGTAATTTATCATAACATCGGAAAGAGTCAATGTAAGAGATTTTAGTTGTAGATACTCAACCATCTTTTAATCTTTTAAAAATTGCTAACAGTCATGCAATATTTATGAGTTCAATCGAACATATATAGAAAGATAGGGGCTTATAGTTCTGCCTCGCAATGATTTACCTCAAGGGTAATGTCAACAATAGTAGTTTATGATCGTATACATCTGTATGGATATATATAGTGCTTGCCAAAAGAGAAAAGAAAAAGGAAGGGTGAAGATCACCATGACTCTAGTATTCAGGCAAATATTAAAAATAAAAGATAGGCCCTTCGCAAAGGGAAGCCGAGGTTGTCATGCGCCTTTTTTTGCTTGGATGCACGAAATCTGAACGCAAAGGAACTTGCTGCATTTGCGGGAGACGTTTATTATGAAGTCCCTCATTTTTATTTCTTCCCAATCACAAGATCGTACAAAGCTTATTTTCCTCACATTAAAAGGACACACATATTTAGAGAGCAATTTTCTATTGCTTGCATCGATGACAACTTAATTACTTGAAGGATCTTACTCAATCCATAGGTAGATATAGTGGACTCTCATGGAAAAACTAGGATGAATGTTTTTTGGATGCACAAGTAGTTATGTACTTGGTGAAGAAAATTTGTCTAGCATAAGCGGGAAAGCAAGCCAAACATGTTGGAGGATCTATGCCAATATACACTAGTAGAGAATGGGCCTATTGTCCCGGTTGGTAAGGGCCTTTTGTCCCGGTTCTTGAACCGGGACTAAAGGGTCGGTACTAATGCCCTAGCCCTTTAGTCCCTATTCAAACTAGAACAGGGACAGATGGGCCTCCACGTGGCCTGCGCGCGGAGCCCAGGCAGGAGGGCCTTTGATCCCGGTAGGTGGCACCAACCAGGACCAAAAGGCATCCACGCGTCAGCATTTCTGTGGCTGGGGTTTTTGTTTTGTTTTTAAAGGGGGGGGGGGTGGGGTTTTGGGGGGTTAATTTAGGTGTTTCATATATTGTGTTAGCTAGCTAATTAATAGAGAGAAGTGTCCTCTATTATGTCCTTGCTTGGTCGACGCTACGTACTATACATACGTATAGAGAGGACTAGACACGCTAGCTAGCTGGTAAGAAAACGAAGGAAACAGAAGATCGTCATCAAGATATATATGCATACAAAGAGATGTGATATCGACCACCTCTCCTTCTCCGAGAGATTGGTCGAACAACATGTTCTCGTATATCTGTCCGACACTACCGGGTACATATATACAATAATTATCTCTTACAAATATAATCTCCTATCATACGGACGCATGGTCCACATAGTATTCTCCGTCT
Organism: Secale cereale; assembly: GCA_902687465.1. Lineage (NCBI taxonomy): Eukaryota > Viridiplantae > Streptophyta > Magnoliopsida > Poales > Poaceae > Secale > Secale cereale. The sequence continues at coordinate 875,506,792 of LR738710.1, forward strand.
TCAGCGATCACGTGGTCAAGGAAGAATGCCGCCAATTCCTCTTGAATTGCTCGCAGACGATCTGGTGCTAGGAGTTCATTCCGAATCCGAAAGATCTAATTTGAAGAAGGGGGTCAATACATATATATATATATATATATATATATATATATATATATAAATGAAACTCAACACAAATGATGGTAATGAAATAAAATTGTGAATATTATTAATTGCTTACGCACTTCAAATTGTGCTTCAGAGTAGCCCCGCTCACAGGTCGTGTGGCGGATGGACTCGCAAATGTAGTATCCACAGAAATCATTCCCTTGTTTCTGCCACAACCACTTTAAAAGAAATAGAGGTCAATCAAACTTATAAGCAAGAATGCCAAATGGTATTGATGAAACTAGCGCTTGAATCAATAGGAGATGCGCGGAACATGCTACTATATAATACTTACTTTCGGGTGTCTAAATTCTAGCTTCTTCGGCAGTCCCGGAGCTTTTCTGGTGAATTTTCTCCAAACCCTGCCAGACAAAGAAAACAATTACTTGATATCAGAAATGAAAAAAGTTGCTGATATGCATGGTGGATAATGATCGATTTAACTTACTTCTCGAGCATTTGAGTCATGTCCGCATACTCCTTGGGATCTTTTCGTTTAGAGTCCAAGACAGTTACTACTCCCTGCTCAAGCTGAATCTCTAGGAGAATATAGTGGAAGCTGCGCACGCATGCATGAACTCATCAATTACATTACTATAACCTTGACTAATATATAAGGGAAACCGAATATGCACAAGACAGTAACACTCACTTGAAGTTGTAAGGAAAGAGTATTATATCTTTGTTTTCATTTACTACCAACGATCGTAGCAAGTTGGCCTCGGTATCTGCGGCACGCAATTTAACCTCTGTTGCATCTATGAGATATGTGTTAATGAACCCAATATCACCGGCTTGTCTTTTCTTCAATTCGATGATCTTCAATCTGCATAATATAGTGAGGATAATTATAAATACATGCAATGAAAGAGCTGAGCTATATAGAGAGACTTAATGAGAGAAGTAGTACTACTTACAGACAGTAGGAGGTAACCGTTGCTTTATCGAGGGCCAATTGATTGAAAAACTGATAGAACTCCTCAAATGGAATAGGCAACAGTTCAATACCAACGAGGTCATGCTCCGGTTTAACTCTCACATACAAACTATCCCTCCCCCAGACTCTCTGCAGATTTTCAAGTACCAATCATGCCATCTTCGCATCGTCGTTGATAGAGATCTTTGAACTTTGACGAGAGGCTTCCCGTACTCGTATCTTTGTATCTGCACGTCCAAGAAATCATATTGTACATCGTCGGGCAGGTAATCTCCAAGATTGCTATAACCGGGCACCATCCTTGGATCATTAGCGATGATGTCCCTAGACACCTTGAGCGGGGGGCACGATTGGTCCGCTTGTTCACCGAGCTGGGCAATTTGTTTCCCAGCTCGTCCTTCTGCTAACCTTTGATCACTTGCAGTACTTCCCGACCGCTTCGCTTCGTGAAATGACTTTTCAATAATGCGGTCATAGTTGTCTTTCGGCGGACACTTCGCTGGTTTCTTCAGGGCAGCCAGAGTGCGCTTTGCTTTCACCAGATCTATCTTCTCCTCCGGACGTGGATGTCTCTATGCTTTCAACCCTTCAAGCCAGTCCTTCACTTCGCCTTCAGCGATCTTCGCATTTTCCTCGTCGGACCTCTCGTATGGTAACTTCTCTAGAGGCGTGAGAAAAGGACCGAATATGTATTGCCTCCCGCCTCTGGCTGTACTGCTAGACGCTGGCAGACTAGACGGAGCGGCTGTCTTCTTTCCTTGCTTACGCGGTGGAGGAGAAGGACTACGACGCGCCGGAGCAGCCGGAGCGGCGGCGGGTCTCTTCCGCCCTTGCTGACGAGGCGGAGAAGAAGGAGGCTGGCTGCTCGGGCGCGCCGGCGCAGGCGGAGAAGGAGCCGGTGTGCCGCCACGAGCCGGAGAAGGAGCCGGAGTGCCCTGATCGTCACTCGCCGGAGGAGGAGGCGGTGGAGGAGTCAGAGTGCCATGACTTGTCGGAGGCGGAGGAGGAGGAGGCGGAGGCGTCCAGTTCAGAATGTTGATAAGGTCCTTCTGCCATAGGCATGGAGTCTTCAGAGAAGAACCCAACCGAGTCTCCCCTTCACCGGTAGGGTGGTCAAGCTGGAGGTCCTCAAATCCCTCCGTTATTTCATCCACCATCACCCTAGCATATCCTTCTGGAATCGGCCGGCAGTGAAAAGTTGCACCAGTTCCAGTAGGATAAACAGAGCCAGCAGCCGCCTTGACCTTCATATTTATCCATTGCGTCATAAGGTGGCAATTTTGAGACTCTGTGATAGCATCCACGGGATAGCTGGCAGGAGCCGTCAAGACATGCGCCGGCTGAAGCAGCTCGGTGGAAGCCACGTTGCTTCTCCGCTGAGATGGCGGGGTAGCTTCAGGGGAAGCTTCGGCAGTTCTTTAGCTGCGATTTGCTTCTCGTTCCTCTATTGCTTGTACCCTAGCGTGCAGTGCCTGCAATTCGGTCTGCTGCACTTTCTTCCTACTCTCGTGGCATTTGTAACCGCATGCGTCCGGAAACCCAGCACTCTACGGAAGGGAGCCCGGCGTGCCTCGTGTCCGTCCAGGGTGCTCAGGATTCCCGAGGGCCATTGTGAGCTCGTCATTCTCTCTGTGAGGAACGAACGTCCCTTGCTGCACTGCTTTGATATAGTGCCGAAGCTTCTTGAGTGGTATTTCCAATTGCTTGTCCGTCCAAATGCACCACCCTGATACAGGGTCCAAGGTTCCGCCAGCCCCGAAGAACCAAGTCCGGCAATGGTCTGGCCAGTTCATTGTCTCTGGTTCGATCCCTTTCTGAAGCAGATCATTCTCAGCTTTGGCTCACTTAGGCCGGGCTCTGAGGTAGCCACCTGATCCCGTGCGATGGTGATGCATCTTCTTCGCAGCATTTTGCTTGTTGGTCGCCGACATATTCTTACTCTTTTCCGATGTCTTATAGGCCACAAATGCGGGCTAGTCATCTCTGATCTTCTCATATATGCCATTCAATTCTGGTGTCTCTTTTTTGTGGACAAACTTATTCAGGACTTTCTTCCACCTCCTGAATAGGTCTGCCATCTTTGTAAGAGCAAAAAACTTGATTAATTCCTCTTTAACTAGCTTCGCCGGAGCATCCTTTGGCGGTAGGGTGAAATTTGACTTCAGCTCAGTCCAAAGATCTTCTTTCTTCATATCAGTGACATAAGACACCTCAGGGTCTTCTACAGCTGGCTTTAACCATTGCTGGATGATTATCGGGATCTTGTCCCTAACCAGAACCCCGCACTAATTAACAAATGCGTTCCTTGTCCGGACGGGTTCAATCGGTTGGCCGGTGCGCACGATTTCTGTGATCTCAAACTTTTCATCCAAGCTCAACTTTTTCTTCGGGCCTCGTCTCCTTACCGAAGATGTGCTCGATTCGGAGGGCTAGAAAAAAGAACAAAGACGAGAGTTAATTAATATGTGTACATACCAAAACAATGAATGCATCAAATAACTAGTCAGCACAGGCCTAACTAATTTTTATACCTGCTGGCCAGACTCGGTTCGGTCACCGGAGCCGTCATCACGATCTCCTTCTTGCACCGGCATTGGGTCACCGGAGCCGTCCTCACGGTCTACTTCTTGCATCTGCAATGGGTCACCGGAGCCATCATAATCATAGCCTGCTTCTTCATCATCTCTTTCCAGCAGCTCATCGATGTCGTTGAGAAACGAGAAGACGGCATCACGTCCGTTTGCGATTATGTCCAGCAACATCGCTTCTTGTGCTTCGTCTCGGGGGGTGTCGTCCATAGTTTCTACAAATATTTACAACATGGCAATTATTATTCAAACATGATAGATGGATATGTTAATGGCAAACGTAGAACTAGCTAGCTAATCACAGTAAGGAATCATATATATTAATTTGTGGCTTCGACGCTGCTTCTCTAGGGTTTCGGGTGGCCTCGACAATGCTTCAAGGGTTAGGGGTGGCCTCGAGAACGCTTCAAAGAGGGGGTAATATCGACAACGACAAGATACATACACGGGAAAATAATGTTATCGGGGAGGGGGTATATCGACGACGACAGACCCCCACCCCCACGTGTTGAAGTTATCGGGAGGGGGTATATCGACCCCCCCCCCTGTGTTGAAGTTATCGGGAGAGAGAATATCGACCCCCCCCCACGTGTTGAAGATATCGGAAGTTTATATCGACACGATATACGTACATGGGAAAATAATATTATCGGGGAGGGGGTATATCGACCACCCTCCTCGTGTTGAAGTTATCGGGAGGGGTGTATCGACGACGACAGACCCGATAAAACATAAGAAAACGAAGAAGAAATAAAAAGAGGAGAAGAAGAAAGGAATAGCGAGAGGAGAAGATTGAAGAAAAAATGAAAAAAAAGAGGAGAAGAAGAAAGGAATAGAGGAGAAGAAGAGAAAATAGAATATATTCTATTTTCTCTTCTTCTCCTCTATTCCTTTCTTCTTCTCCTATTCTTTTTCTTCTTTTTTCTTCTTCTTATTTATCTCTCCTCTTCTTTCTCTCTTTTCTTCTCCCCCCCCCAACACGAGAACATTTTAACTTAGTAAATTTACCGAGGCGGGGGTATATCGACCCCCCTCATGTCGAAGTTAACCGGGAGGGGGTATATCGACCCCCCCCCCTCATGTCCCAGTTTCTCGCTTATTTTCCTTCTTCCTCGTCGACCCTAACCCTAAACAGTACAACTAACGACAACGAAAAAAATCATATCTATCAACAATAAAAAAACATCATATGATATATGAACGAAAAACATCAACAATATATAAATCAACATATATAATCGTACATATACGTCCATACATTAACATATATACATCAACATATATGCAAAAAACCATCATATGATATATGAACAAAAAAAATCAACAATATAAACATCAACATATATAATCATACATATACATTCATACATTAACATATATACATCAACATATATGCAAAAAAACATCATATATATATGCAGAAAAAAACATGCATATATGCGGTGGGGCCACGGCGGCCACATCCACGGCGGCGGTGGCCACATCCACGGCCGCGGCGGGGGCAGGGCAGGGGCGCGGGGGCTCACTGGGGGCGGTGTCGTCGACGGCGAGGTCGGGGCTGGGCTGAGGAAGAGGTGGCGGCGACGGCGAGGAGGGGGTCGACGCGGGGAGGTGACGGTGAGGAGGGGGTCGTCGCGGGGAGGCGACGACGAGGAGGTGGCGGCGCGGGGAGGCGACGATGGGCCGGCGCGGGGAGGCGCCGATGAGCGGGCGGCGACGGGGCGGCGCAGGGCAACGATGATGGGCCGGCGAAGACGGGGCGGCGCGGTTATGGACATATTTCTTTAGGACTCCCATGAACATCTCAAAAGGGAACATATTGTGTAGAAATACGGGCCCCAGAATGACAATCTTGTCGACTAGATGAACTAGGACGTGCGTCATTATATTGAAGAAGGATGGTGGGAACACCAGCTCGAAACTGACAAGACATTATGCCACATCACTCCTTAGCCTTGGTACGATTTATGGATCGATCACCTTATGAGAGATTGCATTGAGGAATGCACATAGCTTCACAATGGCTAATCGGACGTTTTTCGGTAGAAGCCCCCTCAATGCAACCGGAAGCAGTTGCATCATAATCACGTGGCAGTCATGAGACTTTAGGTTCTGGAACTTTTTCTCTGGCATATTTATTATTCCCTCTATATTCGACAAGAAGCCAGTCGGGACCTTCATACTGAGCAGGCATTCAAAGAAGATTTCTTTCTCTTCTTTCGTAAGAGCGTAGCTGGCAGGACCTTCATACTGCTTCGGAAGCATGCCGTCTTTTTCGTGCAAACGTTGTAGGTCCTCCCGTGCCTCAGGTGTATCTTTTGTCTTTCCAAACACGCCCAAGAAGCCTAGCATGTTCACGCAAAGGTTCTTCGTCACGTGCATCACGTCGATTGAAGAGCGGACCTCTAGGTCTTTCCAGTAGGGTAGGTCCCAATATATAGATTTCTTCTTCCACATGGGTGTGTGTCCCTCAGCGTCATTTGGAACAGCTAGTGCGCCGGGACCCTTTCCAAAGATTACGTGTAAATCATTGACCATAGCAAGAGCGTGATCACCGATACGCATGGCGGGCTTCTTCCAGTGATCTGCCTCGCCTTTGAAATGCTTGCCTTTCTTTCGACATTGATGGTTGGTCGGAAGAAATCGATGATGGCCCAGGTACACATTCTTCCTGCATTTGTCCAGGTATATACTTTCAGTGTCATCTAAACAGTGCGTGCCTCTGTGGTATCCATTGTTTGTCTGTCCTGAAAGGTTACTGAGAGCGGGCCAATCGTTGATGGTCACGAACAGCAACGCCTTTAGGTTAAATTCCTCCTGTCTGTGCCCATCCCACGCACGTACACCATTTCCATTCCACGGCTGTAAAAGTTCTTCAACTAATGGCCTTTGGTACACATCAATGTCGTTGAAAGGTTGCTTAGGGCCTTGGATGAGAACTGGCATCATAATGAACTTCCGCTTCATGCACATCCAAGGAGGAAGGTTATACATACATAGAGTCACGGGCCAGGTGATGTGATTGCTGGTCTGCTCCCCGAAAGGATTAATGCCATCACTACAAGAAATATGATCGATAATGACCCACAATTTTGGTCATTGAATTGTCATTATTTTAGATTTATGACCTTCTTGTGACCAAAATATGATCGATAATGACCCACAATCCACATGGCACAAGGTGACATGGCAAAAAAAGACATGGACTCCACGTATAATCTGACATGGCAGTCTTATTAGCCCAGTGGACAAAGCCCATAAATACAGCCCACTTACCACTTTGAAGGATCTGTTTCATATTGGGCTCTTGTTTTTTTAACCAAACATTATTGGGCCACTATTATTCTACTTGCTTTTTAGCAAAAATATAAAACCAACTTTTCATTATTCTACCCAGCGGCATTGCCTAATTAGTGCGAGGCCTGTTTCAACTCATCTTTTATCTAGCAAGATATTGACAGTACATTACATACCTCACATCAAATAAAATGGGCACATAATAGCTAGAAATAGTCAATAGCTCAACAACTTACAACCAAACATAACATAACAAAAAACATCACATCACATCACAGGAAACTACAATTTTGTTCTAACTTGAAGTAAGCTTCTTCCAGCTTCATAGTTGGAGCTGTTCTACATGGACGTCAAACACCATTGGTTCCATCCTTGGAAGTTGTTTGCCATCCACACACCTCGTAAACTTAATGTACATGCAACCATATTACAAGATCAAGACATTAGAAGCCATATAAAACATCATCATTTAAAATCAATTTTTTTTGAAATTTTGGAGTGCACCACACACTATTTCACTCAACCAAAATGACACAAGTTAAGACAGGAAGAAATTAGAAGCTATATAAAAACGTCAAGTTAGTTCATACATGCAAACAAACACTTCCACTGAGCAATGGAACACAAAGGACCATCTTTTTTTACTACTAACTAAAACTTAATCAAGCTATAGCAACAAAGGATACTAATGAAACAAAAATGGAAGAACACAAGCAACTAAACCAGCACACATTGAAGGTTATAGATAACAGGAATAAACAACTCAGCACTGACAACTAGATGAATACACATGTTAAGTCATTTAACTACATTCCTTTAATCCTAACATCAAAATGGAATTAATACAGTAGCAGCAGCGTAGAAGGTTAAGCAGATCTATATGACATGCAATACATAAATATTAGAATCTATTATTACGTAACAAGTATTACATTTCCTGTTGCAGAGCATAAATAAATAAATGATAGTGATTTCGATCATCTAGTTCTAAAAATTCTAGTTAAGCAATAGCTGCAAACAATTGGGAAGTAAGCATGCAAAAACCAATAGCATGTTTCGATAATACCACGGAATAGGAAGCTGATAGCAGAGGCACGCAAAGTATACATCAGCTTAAGGCGAGGTTGGTGACTACTGCTGTAGACTCAAGAGACCTTTGTGAAGTCTACCATGGCCAGATCCTCCGTCGAACGCTTCCCTGCCGACTGCATTGAAGCGGCCGCATGGGCTGCAGGGGTCAGGCGACAACGCCTTGGCGCCATCAATGTGTGGCAAGCTTGGCTTCAGATCATGTATCCTTTACTTCAAAGTTAGCACTCTTGGTACCTGCAGCAATGTAAGTGAGCACCTAGTGCAGCAGTTCTACAAATTGACCCAAAACAGACAACCATATTACTTTAGCTTCTGTAGACATCGCAAAATACGGCACCGAGTAAACATAAGCTACAAGAAGATCCAAAGATCATACATTGCAAAGTTATGAATAACATGAGCGACCAATAATAAATAAGCATGGTGCCATCAAATTAATAATACGATAGTGGAGCCATCTTATTATTAGCAGCTGAGACATACAAATTCCTTGTAGAGACTACAAGGCACACTCTCTAATCTAATCTGTATGCATGTATTGCTAATTAACTAATCGACTGATAGCTTGCATGGGCGTCATCTAATCTTTACATGAGTACAGCTGCAGCCTACCTAACCAACGAGGTTAACTCCTACAGTTTGAGAAACAAACAAGCATGCATAAATGTGAATCACTAATGTTATTCCAACCGGTATATGTTTACTCACGCATGAAAGTTACTATAGAAGGTTCGACATGCCAATATGTACACAGGGGCTGTGCACACAATGCTACTGGGAAATGCTAAGATGCACACGACCATTCTCACAATGCTGAGATGCACGCGACCAGTTCCACCCTTTAAACTATCACACAATGCTCCTGGACAATGTTAAGATGCAAGTCTGCATGACAATTAACATTTATTAACATAAAACTACCAGAAGGAGTTGATGTCATATTAGATATAACATAACATTGATTCATCACTATTATTCAACTAAAAATATCAATAAGGTCCAGAAGACGTGATATCTTTGGATTTTAGCACCATGCACAATAAAATACAGTCCGACCCCCACCGCAGATCAACTAGCCACCCTACTGGCGAAACTATCATCTCCCAAGAAATAACTTCTTTGGGATACCTACTGATCCAACCATCACAAATCAAAGCTTCACCTCGGCCCAATACCAAACCAGCGACCCGAGCAATCCCCTAGGAATTGAAACCACTACGTAAAGATCAATTCAAGTAGCAATAGGAGAAGAGAGTTGGCTTGTGTTGCTGCCCACAGCTGGACCATTTTGCATGCATGCACATACACAACTGTAGCTACTCATATTAGAAGATGATCGCTAACAAGCTTCTTGAATTCTAGTGTGTCGAGGGAAATATGGAGTTAGAGAGAGGTAGTTGATACCTTTGAGACCAAAATGGGTTGCAGCTCCAGCTTGAGGTGGGTGAGCCGATCCCGATCGCCATGTCGACACCATATCCTAGAGAGTGCACTTGAATCATCCAGTGTGCCAGTACAGGCTCAATGATTGACTTCTAGTGCGGCACTCGCTGATGAATGAAAAATCAGTCAAGGGTCCATTAGCAGCATTGAAGGCAGAAAGAAAAGAAAGTATATAGGAAAATTATAATGATTGCCTTAGAGCGGCATGGGAATCATGACTGTTCTAAGGATGACGTAGCACACATATATACTATTCTATCTTGTCCAGCGATTTCAATTACGCTTTCAATTAGCGCAAGCATACATGTAGCTAATGTTCCCTTGTAGTGGTAGCAAATTTATAGACCGAAACAAGCACGTCCTTAATGGAATAGCGAGGTATATGAACGGGATGGGCGCATCCCAGTAGAAGGGCGAGGTCGAAGAAGACGAGGTGAGGGAGCACTGATCTGCAACGCCTCCTCCTTCACACGTTGTCGGCAGCCTTGTAGTATATGGATCTGTTGAGCGGGGACACGAGGGGAGAGATCCGAAAAAGAATCGGCATGGTGCGAGACCTCCAGATGATGGCGTCGAGAGGAGGCACAGGTGCCACATCCGCCGTCACCGTGGTCGTCCACGACGATGCAACTGCCTCCCGCGACGAGCGCTATAGATCCGGCGACGGCATGCTGTAAGCAACGACATCGGGGACTGCTGTGGCGAACAGGAGCACATAGGGGCTGTGCACGGGCACGGGGCATGGTCACGGTGGCCAGCTCGCTGGTGAGTGGTGGCGCGGGAAAGTGAGAAGGAGCGGATCGATCTGGTAAGCAACGATGTGGAGGAGGCTGGCGGCGGGTGATACGTCCAAAACGTATCTATAATTTCTGCTTGCTCCATGCCACTTTTGGGTGATATTGCTATGATATTCATACACTTCCATACACATTTGATCATATTTGGACTAACTTACTAATCCAGTGCACCCCAGTGCCAATTTCTGTTTTCGGCTGTTTTTGTATTTCAGGTTTTCACGTTACGGGAACTGCCAGGAAAAATCCAGACAAATTATATAAAAATCAGCGTTCCGGAAACAACCGTGCGTCCGAAGGACAGCTGGGGGGGCACCAGGGCTCTAGGCGCCCTGGCGGCGCCCCCCTGGGCCGCGCCGGGGGGGGCGCCTGGGCCCCCGGAAGCTTCCCCGATGCTCCCCTTTGGCATATATTTAAAGCGTCCTCCGAAACCCTCAGAACAGGAACTCTTTTCGCGATCCCATCTCTGTTCCGCCGCCGCCGCCGCTTCCAAGATCGGGAGCACCAGGAGAACTCTTCCCGGCACCCTGTCGGAGGGGAGGATCACCACCAGGAGAATTCTGTTTTCGGCTGTTTTTGTATTTCGGGTTTTTATCATTTATGCCACCGGTTGTGTCTCACTACTCAGTTTTGCCATTAGAAGTTACAACTACTCAAAAATACCATCGACCCGTGAGATGCTTGCTCGAAAATGCCATTAGATATCTCAGAAATGCCATCGTTCCGTTAGATGTTTGCTCAAAAATGCCATTAGACATTGTTATTTTCACGTAAAACCTGTTCACCATGTTATATGACAAAAATAAGCCTAGACCCACATGTCAGTTCTCTCTATCTCACAATGATAAGTGTGGCCCCACTTGTCAGGAGTAACCAAGTGAATAATTTTACAGAAAAATAAGAACGCTGTTGGGATCAAGTGGGCCCCACACTTTATTGTAGTGAGATGGAAGGAGAGATGGCATGTTGGTCCATAGGTATTTATGTCATTATAACATGGCAAAACAGATTTGAGATCACAATAATGGTGTATAGTGGCATTTTTGAGCATGTGTGTAATGAAGCGATGGCATTTTTGAGCAGTTGAAATTCATAGTGGCAAAACTGAGTAGTGGGACACAACCGGTGGCATAAATGATAAAAACCCTTGTATTTCAGGTTTTCACGTTACGAGAACTGCCAGGAAAAATCCAGAAAAATTATATAAAAAATCAGCGTTCCGGAAACAACCGTGCGTCCGAAGCACAGCCGGGGGGGACACCAGGGCTCCAGGCGCCCTGGCGGCACCCCCCCCCTGGGCCGCGCCGGGGGGGCGCCTAGGCCCCCCGAAGCTTCCCCGATGCCCCCCTTTGGCATATATTTAAAGCGTCCTCCGAAACCCTCAGAACAGGAACTCTTTTCGTGATCCCGTCTCTGTTCCGCCGCCGCCGCCGCTTCCAAGATCGGGAGCACCCAAAGAACTCTTCCCGGCACCCTGCCGGAGGGGAGGATCACCACCGGGAGCTTCTCCACCACCATGGACGCCTCCCGGATGACTCGTGAGTAGTCTCCCTTGGACCATGAGTCCATGACCAGTAGCTATGTGATGTTCTCCTCCCGTTCTTGTGCTTCACTAATTAGTCCTCGTGAGCTGCCCTACATGATCGAGGCACATATGTAATCCTTATGCTGTTGCTATGTTGAGTTTGCTAGGATCCGATGGATTATGAGATTATGTTCAGATTGATCTTGAGTAATATATTTGATTCACCTCTTTTATATTTATGTTCATAAGTAATTCTTGCATGTTCTTCGTTGTTATTTATTGCTTTGGCCGAGTAGTAGGTAGTGACTCCTAGAGGGAACGTTATGCTCGATTGTGGGTTCATGCCCCTCGATGACTAGCTTGAGTGACAGAAACATGAGTCTAGGGGATGTGATGTTGCCACAAGGGGGAAAACAACGGTGCTTGTGCCCGCGGGTGCAAGGATTGTTTACTTTACGCAAAGTTCTTTTAATGCAGTTGTTTGTTGTATTGAGTTTACACTATGGGTGGGACTCGCAACTTAATACCAGCGAGATTTTATGGATAGATATCTCAAGGTGGATGATTAGTAGTAGATATTGATGGATTTCGGTCTACTTACTTTGGCGTACCGCCCATGCTTTGAACCTCAACCTTTCTTGCAATGTAGTTAGCATTGGTTTGCGTTCGTGGTCCTGTCAATTGCCCAGCTGTAATTTGTTTACCTCACATAGCAGTTTTATCGTATTTTGGGAGAGAGACATCACTAGTGAACATCATGAGACTCCGGTCCATATACCATCATTGATCACATCCGCTATTTACTTTTCGTTATTACTTACTATTGCAAAACATTATCTATCACACTACTATCATTGCTTTTAATCCTTTGTGAACTACAAGGCCGGAGGGATTGACAACCTCTCTGTACTCGTTGGGAGCAAAGTTATTTGTATCTGTGTGCAGGTCCACGTTGATTGCTAATATCTGGCGCCGTAGCAGTTGACACCTACTTGTTGAACCTAGGAGTCTCTGGGGATTCGATCCTTGGCATCTTTGCTAAGGGAAAAACTTCCACAACACTGCATCTTACACCTTCCACTTGGGGTAACCAACGAGGGGTTAGAGGCCCATCAAGGAGTTTTTCTGGCGCCGTTGCCGGGGACTCCACTCTTCAGGATAGGGGAGTTGCACGCTATCTTTTACCTTTGCTTTTTAGTCTTGTTAGTTTACCTTTCATTTTTGCTTTAGTATCCTTTATCGAAAATCACAAAAATAGTTATCTTGCTTGCTTGCTACTATGGGTTCCACCGAGAACACCAAGTTGTGTGACTTCACTAGTCACAACAACGATGACTTTATCAGCACACCTATCACTACACCTCCCACTTCAGCACCTTCATATGAAATTAAACCTACTTTACTGAACTTAGTTATGAGAGAACAATTCTCCGGTGCTGGAGATGATGCTGCTTTACACTTAAACAACTTTGTTGAACTTTGTGATATGCAAAAGTACCAAGAAATAGATGGTAATATTGTTAAGCTTAAGCTTTTTCCTTTCTCCTTGAGAGGAGGAGCTAAAATTTGGTTTAAGTCTTTGCCTAGAAATAGCATAGATTCTTGGGACAAGTGCAAAGATGCTTTTATCGGAAAATACTATCCACCTGCTAAAATTATCCAACTTAGAAGTAACATAATGAATTTTAAACAATTGGATAATGAAGACGTTGCCCAAGCTTGGGAACGTATGAAATCTCTTATCAAGAAGTGCCCTACTCACGGTTTGACTACTTGAACGTATGAAATCTCTTATCAAGAACTGCCCTACTTGGATGGTAACAAACGAGGGGTTAGAGGCCCATCAGCGGGACAGGTAGAGGGGGACTGAGGGGGTGGGAGGGACGCGGCTGGAGATAGGGTTAGGTTTGTTTGGGGGAGGGATTTGGGCTTGTTGGGCTGGATCAAGTCCGGATGAATCATGGGTTTAGGAAATTTTGGACCTGTTTCTCAAAAATAAAAAGGGAAATTTGGACCCATATGATTGTGTTTCGTTCATATATTTATATAGGAGTATCTTTTTTTGCAGGATACATATATTTATATCTCAACAAAATAGTTGTATTTTTTTATTTACTAGTGTTGTTGGTGGAAACAATTTTTATTTAATTATTACTTGGCATTGTTGGAAAATTCACCAACATTATTTGTTTCCCATCATATCAAGTTGAACATAATACATTGTTGTATCATGCCAATTTGAGACAATGTGCAAAACCAACAAAAGGTGAGGTCGTCGGTGGTGTGTGTGGCCGAACTGGAGAAGAAACCATCATTGTACTCGTCGGTGGGAGCTGGTTTCACTATTCCCGCATCATTCTACTTAGGATGGAAGGTGGTTTCACTATATTCTCATGCACCTGGTGGTCGTCATCAGCACGATTACTAGTATGTTAATATGACACATGGGTCCCAATTATATGTGCGGTTGATATCTGGTCAAAATTGACATGTAGACATGACACATAGCTAAAATGGACATGTATACATGACACGTAGGCAAAATTGTTGAGTTGTCATCCAGTCACCTCCACTCATATGATTACGACCTTATATTTTGGTCATGGTAGATCCTAAATAGGATCATGAACAATGCTACACATCTTAATGGCCATTCTGTGCAATAGGATTATGACCTTATGGACACATATGGTCATAATTTTATAGGGTTTGGACCCTCCTGGACACTGCATGACAAATTTCTAATTTTTGGTCATAAATCTATGACCAATTAGACCGCCGTCATTATTTTTGGTCAATATTGAGTGTATTTCTTGTAGTGCATCCTCGCTTAAAGGAAACCATACGTTCATTGGGTCATTTGCAAACTCCTCCCAATACTTTCTCTCGATTTTTCTCCACTGCGACCCGTCAGCGGGTGCTCTCAACTTCTTGTCTTTCTTACGGTCCTCACTGTGCCAGCGCATCAACTTGGAATGCCCTCCGTTTCTGAACAGACGTTTCAACCGTGGTATTATAGGAGCATACCACATCACCTTCGCAGGAACCCTCTTCCTGGAGGGCTCGCCGTCAACATCACCAGGGTCATCTCGTCTCATCTTATACCGCAATGCACCGCATACCGGGCATGCGTTCAGATCCTTGTATGCACCGCGGTAGAGGATGCAGTCATTAGGGCATGCATGTATCTTCTGCACCTCCAATCCTAGAGGGCATACGACTTTCTTTGCTACGTATGTACTTTCGGGCAATTCGTTATCCTTTGGAAGCTTCGTCTTCAATATTTTCAGTAGCTTCTCATATCCTTTGTCAGCCACAACATTCTCTGTCTTCCACTGCAGCAATTCCAGTATGGTACTGAGCTTTGTGTTGCCATCTTCGCAATTGGGGTACACCCCTTTTTTGTGATCCTCTAACATGCGATCGAACTTCAGCTTCTCCTTTTGACTTTCGCATGGCGTCCTTGCATCGACAATGACCCGGCGGAGATCATCATCATCGGGCACATTGTCTGGTTACTCTTGATCTTCAGCAGCTTCACCCGTTGCAGCATCATTGGGCACATCGTCTGGTTCCTCTTGATCTTCACTAGCTCCCCCCATTGCAGCATCACCGTATTCAGGGAGCACATAGTTGTCATCGTACTCTTCTTCTTCGCCGTCTTCCATCATAACCCCTATTTCTTCGTGCCTCGTCCAAACGTTATAATGTGGCATGAAACCCTTGTAAAGCAGGTGGGAGTGAAGGATTTTCTGGTTAGAGTAAGACATCGTATTCCCACATTTAGTGCATGGACAACACATAAAACCATTATGCTTGTTTGCCTCAGCCGCATTGAGAAACTCATGCACGCCCTTAATGTACTCGGAGGTGTGTCTATCACCGTACATCCATTATATATAATTACCTCGGTTCATCTGTGTGCATTATATATAATTAAGTGTGTCAAAAACCATTACAGAACATCATAAATAGATAATTAAGTGACCAAATTAATAGAAGTTCATCATCACATTAAAACCAAAGTACATACATAGTTCTCATCTAACAACATATAGCTTTCCAGAGCATCTAATTAATTTTCACCATACATTGAAACTATGTAAAACATTTCAATGCGAAAACAAATGTGATCATAATCGCAACCAAGGTAACAATTGATCCAACGGCATAATGATACCAAGCCACGGTATGAATGGCATAGTTTCTAATCTTTCTAATCTTCAACCGCATTGCATCCATCTTGATCTTGTGATCATCGACGACATCCGCAACATGCAACTCCAATATCATCTTCTCGTCCTCAATTTTTTTATTTTTTCCTTCAAGAAATTGTTTTCTTCTTCAACTAAATTTAACCTCTCGACAATAGGGTCCATCTTGATCTTGTGATCATCGACGACTTCCGCAACATGCAACTCCAATTCCATCTTCTCCTCCTCCGTTTTTTCCAATTTTTTCTTCAAGGAAATGTTTTCCTCTTCAACTAAATTTAACCTCTCCACAAGAGGGTCGGTTGGAATTTCCGGTTCAACTACCTCCTAGACATATAAAAACATCTATGCACGTCAGGTTGGTCGGCATAATTGTCATAAACACTAAAACAAATAGTTATAAATTAAAGATAATATACCACATCCGAATCGTAGACAGGACGAGGGCCCACGTGGGCGGATATCAAAACCATCGCACTATATAATAACAAGCAATAATAAACGTAAAAAATTAGACAAATATCTATCTAAAGCAATAATAAAAAGCAATAATAAAAGTAAGAAAAGCATGGATATAACAAGAGGCTCACCACGGTAGTGCCGGTGACGAGATCGGCGGGGGCGATCGACGGCGGCGAAGACGGGGACGGGACGTGACGGACTGCTAAACCTAGACAAATCTCGGAGAAAATGGAGCTTGGAGTTCATGCTTCAAGAGGAGAAAAGCTTAACTAGTGTGGCTCGGGCATTCCATCGAACACGTTGCGTGCATAGGAGAAGAGCTAGAGCACCACCAAACCCTCTCCCCCTCGGCCAGAAAAAACAGAGCAGTGTGCTCTGCTCTTACGTGAGGGGGTATATATAGGCACCTCATTGGTCCCGGTTGGTGACATGAACAGGGACTAAAGGGGAGCCTTTGGTCCCGGTTCAAGTCACCAACCGGGACCAATGGTGGTGGGCCAGGAGCAAGACCCATTGGTCCCGGTTCATCGCACCAACCGGGACCAAAAGGTCCAGACGAACCGGGATCAATGGCCCACGTGGCCCGGCCGGCCCCCTGGGCTCACGAACCGGGTCCAATGCCCCCATTGGTCTCGGTTCTGGACTGAACCGGGACTAATGGGCTGGACCATTGCCCCGTTTTGTACTAGTGGGACAATTGCTACTATCTTTTCTCCACACTTGTGCTTCAAAGTAGCACCATGTTCTTCATTGTAGAGAGTCTCATGTTTAGTCACTTTCATATACTAGTGGGAATTTTCATTATAGAACTTGGCTTGTATATTCCAATGATGGGCTTCCTCAAATGCCCTAGGTCTTCGTGAGCAAGCTAGTTGGATGCACACCCACTAGTTTCTTTTGTTGAGCATTCATTCATATTTAGCTCTAGTGCATCCGTTGCATGGCAATCCCTACTCACTCACATTGATATCTGTCAGGACCGGTTTTTCAATAAAACATTTACTAGGAGACCGACCATTTTATCGGACCAGTGTAGAAGAATCCTTCTTACTGGTAGACAAATCCTTGATACAGAATTCCAGAGTACTGAATATTATACAAGGTTGAGCTGAGGCTGCTCAACAATTTATTACAAGCACGCCGATATTTTACATAAGGCGGATATGACACAAGGGTGGGGTGGCATAACTACTGACTCGTAATAAAAGTGGGGTGGATATGTCACAGTGTAGTGGTGACACGACTCCAATATCGTACAGCTCATCGAGTGTCGGAGTGAGACTCGATGAATTTATTTGGGGTAGCGGAAGCGTTTATAAAACAGTGATAAACTCCAGGATCACAAGAGACTGACTGGGACTCCTCTAGGCGTCGGACTTGCTATCGAACTCTTCATCCATAAGATCGCCTTCGTCAACATCTGGCCAAATCAACAAGCCAAGTGAGTACTTTGAATGTACTCGTAAGACAGTTCGGACATAAGATATAACAAATGCAAACATGAAGCATATGAGCAGACTAGCAATATGTACTCAGAGAATAAATTTGTCATGCATGTTAATTAAAAAGGAAGTCGGGCGGTAGTCCTCCCGAAATCCCAAGGAAATAAAATAATACAGATCGAGTGACTGAAACGACGCCTCGAACGGAAAATTAAATAAACATGCCATGGTCGGACGTCTGAGCGAAATCACATAAAGGGCTTATATCGTAATAAATAACGAGAATGCCACAGTCGGACGTCTGAGCGGCATCACATAAAGGGCTTATATCAAAAGTAAATAAGAGAATGCCACAGACTGACGTCTGGGCGGCATCACATAAAGGGCTTATATCCAAAGTAATTAACAAGAATGCCACAGTCGGACGTCTGAGCGACATCACATAAAGGGCTTATATCAAAAGTAAATAACAAGAATGCCACAGTCGGACGTCTGAGCGACATCACATAAAGGGCTTATATGATCATTCGAAACCAAGGAGCCTTCTTGAAAGTAAATCATCTCACGGGAACATTTAGTACAGAATTAACTGGCTAGTTCAGAATAGCACTCGGCCGGTCTACCACTCATAAAGCTATATTAAAATACTAGTGTCTGTCACGGAGACTGATATGGATACTGACGTTAGGCCAAAAACATGGCTACTCAAAAGGGCTTTGACTCTGCAGAGTTTGTACTCTTTAACCAGAGCCAACGGATTTCGGTAGTCACAATACACTAGTTCCGTCTACGGTATTTTAGCTGAAACACAACTAACAAGTACACACCCATTTCACATCCTGCTGCTCGGAATCACCCGAGACAACGTTCACGAAAAACCTTAAGACGGGAAGGCTACAACCTCGAATAGCATGGGATCAAATTTATATCGCGCACTCTAGGGGGTGTTCCCCTCTCGGTCCCAACCGGAAACACCCATGCCCCCTGACCGGATAACGGGCTTTAATCCAGGGCCATGGAACCCTCATCCCGGCCCCTCTATTTGGTGTGTACAAGGAAAGAGGTTTGCAACTGAATACACTGTATTCTTTGCAGAAGACATGTGAAAGTACCAAAAGGGAGACGAACGGGACCATGTCCTGATCCACATTAACACTGGGGAATAACGGTTGACTGGCATGCTTCAACAATACCAGCTTACAACCTATCATGTCACCACATGATCAGGTTGGCTCACTATTAACTTTCGAAGCTTACCCGGAGCTTGCCTTGCATGGAATATATAACATCCACAAAATGACTATATAATCATGCCATGATAAAACTACTCAAGAAACATGCAAAACACTCATCATATCAAAGGTTCAAACATGCTTGCCTGGTTCGGAGTAGTCGGAGTCTAACTCGGTGAAGTTCGCGGCTCAGTCACTTCCTTCGGTATCTACGGATAAAAATAAAACGGGTACTACATCAATACCGTGCGCGCATAAAACGTGTCCCAAATATTTTCCAAATAAATATGATAAAAAACTAGATAGAAAAATAAAGAGGACAGAAAAAGAATCAACTCAAAATCATTTTCTGTTTAAAAGTTATTAAGGTTTTTGTCTAGGGACTTGTTTGTAATGAAACAGAAAGTTTCTAGGGGCAAGAATATAAAAATAGAAAACGATTCGGTAAGCAGTACGCCAGCTGAAAAGGGAAGGCGTATTTTGCCCGAAGGTGTTTTCCAGAAAACGATTCGAATAAAACAAAGAGACTGACGAGGGGGTCCCACCCGTCAGGTTTGAATCTTCGAACTGAAAACAGAGTGCGTCGGCGCTAGAGAGCCGCAGTGGTCGTCGGCGCCGATCCACGGCGAGGTAGGGGAAGTGGGTGGTACCTACGGGTTCACGGTGCTCTTGCGCGTCTGGGGGTGTTGGAGTTGGACGTCGGCGAGCACCACGTTGACGGCGACCTTCTCTCTGGCAGACGGCGGTTAGGGTGGTGGTGGATCTCGTTGGAGAGAGCCGCGGAGGTCAAATTGAAGTGGGGGTCAGGCGTCTAGGTGTGTCTGGATGCTACTGGCACGACTAGGGAGGCGGAGGAGCTCTAACCAGAGATAGAGCTGCCGAAGCCCGAAGCGGATCGGGGCGGCCGGAGTTGGGGAAGAAGGGCTCCTCGAGGTTATTCCAGTGGCCGGGCGGGGTCTGGTGAGATGGTGGAGCTGTGCGGGGTCGGGTGCGAGCTCGGGGGTGCTATTTATAGCCAGCCCGAGGCGGTTGCCGCAAACGGGATAAGTCCGGCGAGCGATTACGGCGTGGCTGTGGCTGAACGGGTGGCGTAAGTACTTGAGCATCGACGTGATGGTTTACTGGTTCCATCCCGATGCAGAGCTTAGCAAGACATGGGCGCTTACGGCACTTTCCCAACGGAACGGCCGTGCGGGCACGTCGGTGGCAAAGAGCGCGCTCTGCGCCTCTCAGGCCACGGCGATGATGCTCCATCATGCACAGGGAAGGAGACGGCCACGCGGAGCTCTCAGGTGGCTTGGGCGGTGCCGAATGGCGTCTCTTTGTAGGGTGGCCATGTTGGCCGCCACGAGTGGCTCTGCCGCTGTGGAAGACGTCGGCGCAGGCAGGCCACGACGCCACCGACACTCGCAACCGGCCAAGCGAGCATGTGGCGCTCTGGATAAGGGAGAGGAGTAGTGCAGCAAGGTGCCAAGGTAGCACTGGCGAGATTGACGAAAAGCTCTATGGAAACTGCACTATCGACTGAATCTTCAGTTAACTTTTCTGAATTTTGACAGAAATAGTGCACACCAACTGTTTGATGAAATGATTCATGCACTTGCCGAATTTTTCTTGAGCTAAATTTTGGTGAGGTGGTCTCTTGATGCATCTAGAGGCTGCCAGAATTTTCACAGATTTTTAGGAAGAGAGAAAATATGAATTTCAACAAAAATGGCAAATCTGGTCCAAAGTTGCAGCAAGTGAAATTTGAAAATTTTGAACTATGGACCAGCAGATCTTGATGGATCTAGGTTGAGGGTACTAAGGACTAGCCAGGGGAGTTTGTTTGGAATCAAAACTCAAAAGGGAACTAGTAGTTCCTTTGTAAATCACCAAGGCTCAATTTAAAAGACAGAAATTGTTTTTGGAATAAAATAATTACAAGAAAAATGTAAATGAGGTTGAAACCTACTGGAATTGATGTTAGACTTGTTCCAAGGCGGGAAGGAAGGTTTTAGGAAGAAAGACCTTCAATGGGTGTCATGGAAAAAGGCAAGTTTGAATGGAAGGGAATAAACCCAAGGATTTATAGGAAGGCTTTTCATAAAATGGAAATTATCAAAACTCTTTTGAAAATAATATGTGTTGAGCTAACACAAGGTGAAAACCCTCAAGACCAGAAAGCATGGTTGAGAAGGACATGGAAACCTTTTGCCAGAAAAGATTTTGAGGAAGGGGGGTTTTAAGAAAGATTCAAATATCCCCCTTCCAAAAGACCAAAGAATTTGATGAAAACAGATCCAAAAATTTTTGGTGTTACAACACCTACCCCCTTAGGAAAAATCTCGTCCCCGAGAATTCAGCTGATCCTCAAATAGGGGTGGGTAGTCTGTCCGAAAAAAAATCCTCTCTTTCCCATGTTGCCTCATCCTCGGTGTGATTGCTCCACTGAACCTTGAGAAACTTAATTGTCTTCTGACGAGTCCTTCTTTCAGATTCCTCCAATATTTTTATTGGGCACTCCCTGTAGTTGAGGTCTGGTTGCAGATCAATGCTTTCATGCGATACATGCTTCTCCGGGTTGCTTACACATTTCCTCAACAGTGAGACGTGGAATACTTCCTGGACGTCTGACAGCTCTTTGGGTAGGTCTAGCTGGTAGGCTACTGTGCTTCTCCGTGCAACTATACGAAAGGGTCCAATAAACCGTGGTGCTAGCTTTCTTTTCACTTTGAATCGTTGCAGGCCCCTCATAGGAGATACATGTAGATACACATTTTCACCGGGTTCAAAGTTGACTTCACGATGTTTTTGGTCGTAATAACTCTTCTGTCGGGTCTGTGCCGTCTTGAGTCGGTCCCTGATTAGTTTAACCTTCTCCTCAGCTTCCTTGAGCATGTCTGGGCCGAAGATACGACTGTCTCCTGTTTCTGACCAATTTAATGGGGTACGACATCTTCGTCCATACAAGGCTTCAAAAGGTGCCATCTTCAGACTGGCATGGTAACTATTGTTGTATGCGAACTCGGCATACGACAAGCTTGCTTCCCAACTAGTCCCATAGGTGAGAACACATGCCCTCAGCATGTCTTCAAGAATTTGGTTTACACGTTCAGTTTGTCCTCCAGTCTGGGGTGGTATGCTGTACTGAATACTAGTTGCGTTCCCAGAGCCTGCTGTAAATGATCCCAAAATTTTGAGACGAATTGAGTGCATCTATCGGATATTATAGTCTTCGGAACTTCATGCAGGCAAACTATACGGGAGAGGTAAAGTTTGGCAAGCTTCTGGGTGGTGTGGGTTGTCTTGACCGGGATGAAGTGTGCCGCCTTAGTGAGTCTATCTGTGATGACCCATATGGCATCATTTCCGTGCTGTGACCGAGGTAGCCCAACAATAAAGTCCATCCCAATATCGTCCCATTTCCACTCAAGTATCTTGTTTGGCTGTAATAGTCCTGCTGGTTTTTGGTGCTCGGCTTTAATGTGTTGACATGAATCACAACACGCAATGAATGTGGCTATATCCCTTTTCATACCGTGCCAGCAAAATCTTTCCTGAATGTCCTTGTACATTTTGGTCCCTCCAGGGTGAATTGAATATGGAGCGGTGTGGCCTTCTGCTAGAATTTGATGTTTGAGGTATTTTATATTGGGTACGCAAAGCCTGTCTCCGAACCATAATATTCCCTCATCGTCTATGACGAATTCTGAGGCCTTGCCCAGACTCACTTTTCTATTTATGCCTTCGATGCTGGGGTGTTGAGGCTGAGCTTTCTTAATCCGTTCTATTAGTGTAGGCCATATTTACAAATTTCACACTTCGCCTTCGGTGACCATCATCAAGTTGAGCTTGGCGAACTCCTGTTGGAACTCGGGTGTCAAGGTTTGTAGAATGTCGTTGTCTGAACTGGGTTACGACTGAGAGCATCTGCCACTACATTCGCCTTTCTTGGATGATAGTGAATGCCAACATCATAATCTTTCACTAATTCCAAGCAGCGTCGTTGTCGTAAATTGAGTTCTGGTTGTGTGAAAATATATTTGAGGCTCATATGGTCCGTATATATTTCACAGCGATTCCCAAGCAAAAAGTGCCTCCACTCCTTGAGTGCATGAATGACTGCTGCCAATTCTAAGTCGTGAGTAGGATAATTTTCTTCATGCTTTCGTAGTTGCCTGGAAGCGTATGCGACTACCTTGCCTTCTTTTATCAGTACGCATCCGAGGCCCTTCCGGGATGCGTCACAATATACTTCAAAACTTTTGTGTATGTCTGGTACGACCAATACTGGGACTGTTGTTAATTTCCTTTTGAGTTCCTGGAAGCTTTTCTCACAAGCTTCAGTCCATACGAATTTCTTATCCTTCTTGAGTAACGGTGTCATTGGTGTGGCTATGGTGGAAAATCCCTCAATAAACCTTCGGTAATATCCATCCATTCCGAGGAAACTTCGTACATCTGTTACGTTGGCTTGTGGTTTCCAGCCAAGTACGGCCTTGAATTTTTCTGGGTCCACAGCAACTCCTTCTTGTGTCAATACGTGGCCTAGAAAACCAACCTGTCTTAACCAAAATTCACATTTGCTGAATTTGCGTATAGTTGATGTTTCCTTAATTCTCCCAGTACAATTCGGAGATGTTCAGCATGATCTTCTAGTGTCTTAGAATATACCAGGATATCATCAATAAACACCACAACAAATTTGTCCATAATTTTCATAAACACTTTTTTCATGAGGTGGACAAAATATGCGAGGGCATTGGTCAGTCCAAACGACATTACTGTAAATTCATATAGTCTGTATCTGGGGGTGAATGATGTCTTCGGGATATCTTCTGTCCGCACTTTTAATTGATGATACCCCGACCTTAAATCATTTTTTGAGAAAACCTTGGCTTGAGCGAGCTGCTCAAATAAATCATTTATCGATGGCATCGGATATTTGTTCTTGATGGTGACCATGTTGAGTGCTCGATAGTCTATACACAATCTCAGTTTCCCATCCTTTTTCTTGGCAAATAATACCGGCGAACCCCAAGATAAGGAGCTGGCCCGTATAAATCCTTTGTCCAGTAATTCCTTTATTTGCTTCTTTAGTTCAACCAGTTCGGATGGCGCCATTCTGTATGGTTTCTTGTAAATGGGGGTGGTTCCGGGTGTTAGCTAAATAATGAACTCTATTTCCCGGTCTGGTGGCATGCCTGGCAATTCTTCGGGAAATACGTCCGGGAAGTCACATACTACTGGAACTTTGCTTAACTCAGAAGTGTCTACCTTGTTCAATTTTGGTTGCCGTGATACTGGTCTTTCTTGAGCTGCTACTCTTATCGTCTTTCCATGATGATGAGTAAGAATCATAGTTCGATCGAAGCAGTCGATAAATCCTTTGTTGGTGGTTAACCAGTCCATTCCTAGGATAACATCCAGTCCCTTATTTTACAATACGATGAGGTTTGCTTGAAACTTTAGTCCTTCAATCTCTATAATCAGACCTTGGCAGTAGCTTTGATTGATTTGCTTACTTCCGAGGGACTTGATGGTCATTTATTTTCCCAAGGGGAGCATCGAAAAATCATGTTGCACAGCAAAGTTCTTTGAAATGAACGAATGAGAAGCTCCAGAATCAAACAAAACTGTGGCAGGTATTGTGTTGACAGGGAACATACCGAGTACGATATCTGGGGCATCCTGTGCTTGCTCCATGGTCACATGGTTTAGGTGACCTTTCTTGTGGTTGTTATTGAGGTTGAAGTTGTTACGCTTGGGTGATGAATTGTTTCCACTGTTATTTGGCATTGGAGCCGAGTTCCTTGGTTTTGGGCACTGTTTGGCATAGTGTCCCTCTTCTCCACATGCGTAGCAAGTAACGCCTGGGTGATACGAAAAATCCTTGTCCCTCGCATGAAATTTTTAGTTCGAGCGTGGATCATTGGTCATGTATTTGTTCGCCCCATTTTTCTGAAAATTTGTCTTGCTCCGGTTGTTACGCGCATGAGTAGTCTTATCCCTTTTGGGCTTGCGAATATCTTCCAAGCTGCGGCGCTCATTTTCCAAGGTAATAGCTTTGTCCACAAGAGTCTTGAAATCAGGAAAAGCATGCACGACCAGCTGGCATTTAAGTGCTGGTGCCAGACCATCCAGCAATTTTTCCATCTTCTTATTTTTGGTCATATGTTCTTCGTTGGCATAATGAGATAATTGAGTAAACTGGCCGTTGTACTCAGTCACTTTCATGCCTCTATGCTTGAGGTCATCAAACTCCCTTTTCTTGATCTTCATAATGCTTCTAGGGATGTGCGCCCCACGAAAACCTTCTTTAAAATCCTCCCATGAAATATCATTTTCATTGGGGTGCATGTGTAGGAAATTTTCCCACCATGATGCAGTTGCTCCAGTGAGGTAGTGTGGTGCATAAAGTACCTTTTCACGGTCCGAGCATTGTGCAATAATTAATTTCTTTTCAATGTCTCGAAGCCAATCATCGGCCTCAAGCGGTCTGTCAGTGTGAGAAAATGTTGGCGGACGTGTCTTCTGTAGTTCAGACAATTTGGAATGCTGCTGATGTGGTTCACGGTGATTTCCCATATTGATAACATGGTTCATCATTTCTTGGTGTTGCTGCTGGCTTTGCTCATAAAGGCGGCATACTTGAGAAAATGTTGTTTCACTGCCCTGCTGACTTGACTGCCCCTGTGTGAAATTGTTACTTGTCTGGGTACCATAATTTTCCTCTGGCGGACTTGGCATGGAGCGAGTCCAGGGACGTGTCATTTTCCACTCTGGGGTATTATTGCAGAACTCATGAGAAAAACTGAGTGGCAAAATAAACAAATGGTTTTGCGAATGCAGAAAATATACGAACTCCAAAGACTTTGCAAGAAAATACTTCATTGCGCATGGAGAAGGACCGCTCAGTACATATCTTACACGCGAGTCGTAATTATACAATACATCACTCAGGATGCGCGTACACATTCCTGACATGTTATTTAGGCTAGTGCACTTCTCCGAGTTCCTACATGATGCGCACACAGACTACTTCTCACCAACCTATTTTATAGATATCATACGAGTGGACACATCGCGCGGTGGACAAGCATACTCAGTCGGAGATGGTGAAGACTTCCTTCGGCCTGCCGAGGGTAAGACCTAGTGGCGATGGAGGCTCAACCTCCTCCTCACTAATAGGCTACAGGCGTGGAATACTGGTTCGAGGAGTTGGTGCGGGTGCCGCAGGTGGTGCAGCTCTGATTGCAGTAGGAGCAATGACTTGGTCAAACTCCTCAGTGGTAGGCAGGCGGCGAGCGGTGGCTAAGATGGCAGGTGCATAGGATGCTGAGGACGAGACATATGTTAGTGGTGGTGAAGTATGGAGAAGCTCCCTCCTATTGGCAGAACCGCTCTGAAATAAGTCCATACGAGCAGCCACCAAGTCGTCCACAAGGTTATCAAAGGCTGCCTCAAGAGCCTTGAGGTACTCAACCAACGACTCGATAGCCTCATCACGCTCCCCCCTTGCGCAAGCAAACGCATAGTGGGACGTGTAAGGCACGTGGCATGGGAGGTAGCGGTAGCGACAAGTCTTCATTGAAGGAAGAGCATCCCGAAGACGAGCGATCGCCTCGCGGTCAGCCATCTGCAAGGCATGCCTCTCCGTAGGCATGGCCCTGCCCACAAATCGGAAGCGGCGTGCCTCAGAACGCCCTCCCTTGAATTGCACCGTGGCCTGGTGCATTGACACGCTGTCGCTGATCTTGTGCTGGTAGAGTGTGAACTCTGGACGAGTCGATGGCCCGATTGCGACCTTGGTGATGGCGACGAGGAGCTTGATAAACCCCTCAGGTATGTTGGCAAACACCTGTGACTCACAGTTGCTGCTGGCCATCTACAAAAGTAGACACAAATTCTGAATAGTCAGATCATAAATTTATGATGACTAACAGAAAATTGCTACAATTTGTAAAATGCTGAAATCGCACCTAGTGGCTTCCTACAGTCAGCCTGGCTCTGGTACCAAGGTTGTCAGGACCGGTTTTTCAATAAAACATTTACTGAGAGACCGACCTTTTTATCGGACCAGTGTAGAAGAATCCTTCTTACTGGTAGACAAATCCTTGATACAGAATTCCAGAGTACTGAATATTATACAAGGTTGAGCTGAGGCTGCTCAACAATTTATTAGAAGCACGCCGATATTTTACATAAGGCGGATATGACACAAGGGTGGGGTGGCATAACTAGTGACTCGTAATAAAAGTGGGGCGGATATGTCACAGTGTAGTGGTGACACGACTCCAATATCGTACAGCTCATCGAGTGTCGGAGTGAGACTCGATGAATTTATTTGGGGTAGCGGAAGCGTTAATAAAACAGTGATAAACTCCAGGATTGCAAGAGACTGACTGGGACTCCTCTAGGCGTCGGACTCACTATTGAACTCTTCATCCATGAGATCGCCTTCGTCAACATCTGGCCAAATCAACAAGCCAGGTGAGTACTTTGAATGTACTCGCAAGACAGTTCGGACATAAGATATACCAAATGCAAACATGAAGCATATGAGCAGACTAGCAATATGTACTTAGGGAATAAATTTGTGCTGCATGTTAATTAAAAAGGAAGTCGGGCGGTAGTCCTCCTGAAATCCCAAGGAAATAAAAGAATACCGATCGAGTGACTGAAACGACGCCTCGAACGGAAAATTAAATAAACATGCTACAGTCGGACGTCTGAGCGACATCACATAAAGGGCTTATATCGAAATAAATAACGAGAATACCACAGTCGGACGTCTGAGCGACATCACATAAAGGGCTTATATCAAAAGTAAATAACGCGAATGCCATAGTCGGACGTGTGGGGGACATCACATAAAGGGCTTATATCCAAAGTAATTAACAAGAATGCCACAGTCGGACGTCTGAGCGACATCACATAAAGGGCTTATATCAAAATTAAATAACAAGAATGCCACAGTCGGATGTCTGAGCGACATCACATAAAGGGCTTATATGATCATTCGAAACCAAGGTGCCTTCTTGAAAGTAAATCATCTCACGGGAACATTTAGTACAGAATTAACTGGCTAGTTCAGAATAGCACTCGGCCGGTCTACCACTCATAAAGCTATATTAAGATACTAGTGTCTGTCACGGAGACTGATACGGATACTGACGTTAGGCCAAAAACATGGCTACTCAAAAGGGCTTTGACTCTGCAGAGTTTGTACTCTTTAACCACAACCAACGGATTTCGGTAGTCACAATGGACTAGTTCCGTCTATGGTATTTTAGCAGAAACACAACTAACCAGTACACACCCATTTCACATCCTGCTGCCCGGAATCACCGGAGACAACGTTCACGAAAAACTTTAAGACGGGGAGGCTACAACCTCGAATAGCATGGGATCAAATTTATATCGCGCGCTCTAAGGGGTGCCCCCCTCTCGGTCCCAACCGGAAACACCCATGCCCCCTGACCGGATGACGGGCTTTAATCCAAGGCAATGGAACCCTCATCCCGGCCCCTCTATTTGGTGTGTACAAGGAACAGGTTTGCAACTAATTACACTATATTCCTTGCAGAAGACATGTGAAAGTACCAAAAGGGAGACAAACGGGACCATGTCCTGATCCACGTTAACACTTGGGAATAACGGTTGACTGGCATGCTTCAACAATACCAGCTTACAACCTATCATGTCACCACATGATCAGGTTGGCTCACCATTAACTTTCGAAGCTCACCCGGAGCTTGCCTTGCATGGAATATATAACATCCACAAAATGCCTATATAATCATGCCATGATAAAACTACTCAAGCAACATGAAAAACACTCATCATATCAAAGGTTCAAACATGCTTGCCTGGTTTGGAGTAGTCGGAGTCTAACTCGGGGAAGTTCGTGGCTCCGTCACTTCCTTCAGTATCTACGGATAAAATTAAAACGGGTACTACATAAATACCGTGCGTGCATAAAAGTTGTCCCAAATATTTTCCAAATAAATATGATAAAAAACTAGACAGAAAAATAAAGAGGACAGAAAAAGAATCAACTCAAAATCATTTTTTGTTTAAAAGTTATTAAGGTTTTTGTCCACGGACTTGTCTGTAATGAAACAGAAAGTTTCCAGGGGCTAGAATATAAAAACAGAAAATGATTCAGTAAGCAGTACGCCAGCTGAAAAGGGAAGGCGTATTTTGCGCGAAGGCGTTTTCCAAAAAGACGATTCGAATAAAATAGAGAGACTGACGAGGGTGTCCCACCCGTCAGGTTTGAATCTTCGAACTGAAAACAAAGCGCGCCGGCGCCAGAGGGCAGCGGTGGTCGCCAGTGCCGATCCACGGCGAGGTAGGGGAAGTGTGTGGTACCTACGGGTTCACGGTGCTCTTCCGCGTCTGGGGGTGGTGGAGTTGGACGTCGGCGAGCACCACGTCGACGGCGACCTTCTCTCCGGCGGACGGTGGTTCGGGTGGTGGTGGATCTCGTCGGAGAGAGCTGCGGAGCTCAAATTTAAGTGGGGGTCAGGCGTCTAGGTGTGTCAGGAGGCTACTGGCACGACTAGGGAGGCGGAGGAGCTCTAACCAGAGAGAGAGCTGCTGGAGCCCGAAGCGGATCGAGGCGGCCGGAGTTGGGGAAGAAGGGCTCCTCGAGGTTCTTCCAGTGGCTGAGCTGGGTCTGGTAAAATGGTGGAGCTGTGCGGGGACGAGTGCGAGCTCGGGGGTGCTATTTATAGCCGGCCCGAGGCGGTTGCCGCAAACGGGATAAGTCCGGCGAGCGATTACGGTGAGGCTGTGGCTGAACGAGTGGCTTAAGTACTTGAGCATCGACGTGATGGTTTACTGGTTCCATCCCGATGCAGAGCTTAGCAAGACATGGGCGCTTACGGCACTTTCCCAACGGAACAGCCGTGCGGGCACGTCGACGGCAGAGAGCGCGCTCTGCGCCTCTCAGGCCATGGCGACGATGCTACAGCGTGCACAGGGAAGGCGACGGCCACGCGGAGCTCTCAGGTGGCTTGGGTTGTGCCGAACGGCGTCGCTTTGCAGGGTGGCCCCTATTGGCTGCCACGGGTGGCTCTGCCGTCGTGGAAGACGCCGGCGCATGCAGGCCACGACGCTACCGACGCTCGCAACCGGCCAAGCGAGCGTGTGGCGCTCTGGATAAGGGAGAGGAGCAGTGCAGCAA
Source organism: Secale cereale (assembly GCA_902687465.1). Taxonomy (NCBI): domain Eukaryota; kingdom Viridiplantae; phylum Streptophyta; class Magnoliopsida; order Poales; family Poaceae; genus Secale; species Secale cereale. The sequence goes on from LR738710.1 coordinate 875,537,141, forward strand.
GGTGCCAAGGTAACACTGGCTAGATTGACGAGAAGCTCTGACGAAACTGTATTGTTGACTGAATCTTCACTTAACTTTTCTGAATATTGACAAAAACAGTGCACACCAACTATTTGATGAAATGATTCATGCACTTGCCGAATTTTTCTTCAGCTGAATTTTGGTGAGGTGGTCTCTTGATGCATCTAGAGGCTGCCTGAATTTTCACAGATTTTTAGGAAGAGAAAAAATATGAATTTCACCACAAATGGCAAATCTGCTCCAAAGTTGCAGCAAGTGAAATTTGAAAATTTTGAACTATGGACCAGCAGATCTTGATGGATCTAGGTTGAGGGTACTAAGGACTAGCCAGTGGAGTTTGTTTGGAATCAAAACTCAAAAGGGAACCAGTAGTTCCTTTGTAAATCATCAAGGCTCAATTTAAAAGACAAATTGTTTTTGGAATAAAATAATTAGAAGAGAAATCGAAATGAGGTTGAAACCTACAGGAATTGATGTTAGACTTGTTCCAATGTGGGAAGGAAGGTTTTGGGAAGAAAGACCTTCATTGGGTGTCATGGAAAAAAGCAAGTTTGAATGGAAGGGAATAAACCCAAGGTTTTATAGGAAGGCTTTTCATAAAAAGGTAATTATCAAAACTCTTTTGAAAATAATATGTGTTGAGCCAACACAAGGTGAAAACCCTCAAGACCAGAAAGCAAGGTTGAGAAGGACATGGAAATCTTTTGCCAGAAAAGATTTTGAGGAAGGGGGGTTTTAAGAAAGATTCAAATATCCCCCTTCCAAAAGACCAAAGAATTAGATGAAAATAGATCCAAATTTTTTTGGAGTGTTACAATATCTATCCATAGCCCGTTGATACGCCTAGTCAATGTAAGACTATCTCCCTCCTTTTTGTCTTATCCACAACCACCTCTATTCCACCCATAGTGCTATATCCATGGCTCACGCTCATGTATTGCGTGAAAGTTGAAAGGTTTGAAATGATAGAGTATGAAAACAAGTGCTTGACCGAAATCGGGGTTGTGCATGATATGAATATTTTTGTGTGATAACGAGGGAGCATAGCCAACATTATATGATTATGGAGGGATAACTTTCTTTAGCCATAGTATTTTGAGAAGACATGATTGCTTTGTTAGTATGCTTGAAGTATTATTATTTCTTATGTCGATATAGAATTTTATCTTGAATCTTTCAGATCTGAACATTCATGCCACAATTAAGAGAATTACATTGAAAAACTATATTGGTTAGAATTCCACATAAAAATTATTTCTTTATCATTTACCTACTCGAGGACGAACAAGAATTAAGCTTGGGGATGCTTGATACGTCTCCAACGTATCTATAATTTTTGATTGTTCCATGCTATTATTTATGAAGTCTTTGCTGTTTAATGGGCTTTATCATTCACGTCTATATCATTTTTGGGACTAACCTACTAACCCAAAGGCCCAGTCCAGATTGTTTTTTTTGGCCTGTTTCACGGTTATGCAGAAAAAGAATATCAAACGGAGTCCAAACGAAATGAAACTTTCGCGAGAGATATTTTTGGAGTAAATGATGCATGCGGAGCTTGAGAACTACGTCAGGGGATCGAGGGCTGGCCCATGAGGGTGGGGCGCGCCCCCCTGCCTCGTGGCCCCCTCGAGCGTCCCCCAGTGCCCTCCTTCTTCCTATATAAGTCTACGTACCCCAAAACCTCCGTGAACAGAGAGAAACCCCTAATTCCACCATTGTACCTTCTGTTCTCGTGAAGATCCCATCTTGCAGCCTGTTCCGGAGCTCCACCGGAGGGGGGTCCATCACGGAGTCCTTAATCATCATCATCATCGCCCTCACCATGAGTTGTGAGTAGTTTACCACAGACCTTCGGGTCCATAGCTAGTATCTAGATGCCTTCTTCTCTCTCTCTGGATCTCAATACAAAGTTCTCCTCGGTCTTCGAGGAGATCTATTCGGTGTAATCTCTTTTTGCGGTGTGTTTGTCGAGATCCGATGAAATGTGAGTTTATGATCGAGGTTATCTATGAAAGATATTTGGTTCTTCTCTAAAAAATTTATGTGTTCTCATAATATCCTTGCAATTCTCTTCGAATTATTGTTTGGTTTAGCCTACTTGATCTATAGTTCTTGCAATGGGAGAAGTGCTTGGCTTTGGGTTCAATCTTGCGGTGTCCTTTCCTAGTGACAGTAGGGGAAGCAAGGCGCGTATTGTATTGTTGCCATCGAGGATAAAAAGATGGAGTTTATATCATATTGCCTGAGTTTATTCCTCTACATCATGTCATCTTGCTTAAGGCGTTACTCTGTTCTTATGAACACAATACACTAGATGCATGCTGGATAGCGGTCGATGTGTGGAGTAATAGTAGTAGATGCAGGCAGGAGTCGGTCTACTTGTCTCGGACGTGATGCCTATATACAATGATCATGCCTAGATAGTCTCATAATTATTTGCTTTTCTATCAATTGCTTGACAGTAATTTGTTTACCCACCGTAGAATATCGCTATAATGAGAGAAGCCACTAGATAAAACTATGGGCCCGGGTGTATTCTCAACATATGAATCTACATCTACTTTACATTTCTTGCTTTTATTTGATGTTCTTATAAACCAAAAATACCAAAAATATAAACTATCATCTCTATCAGATCTCACTATCGTAAGTGACCGTAAAGGGATTGACAACCCCTTATCGCGTTGGCTGCGAAGTTCTTATTTGTTTGTGCAGGTGCGAGAGACTCGTGCGTGGTCTCCTACTGGATTGATACCTTGGTTCTCAAAAACTGAGGGAAATACTTACGCTACTGTCCTGCATCTCCCTTTTCTCTTCGAGGGAATACAACGCAAGCTGAAGAGGTAGCATCGTGGTAAAAACATTGCCAATTCGGGCAAAGCTTTATTACAAACCTCTTAAAAACCGGAGCCTGTCGCAAGAACCCTCGTGGTTTCAATAGGGAAACGTGTCCCCTTGTGGGCCAAACCATAATCACTCCCTCTTCTAGCCTCGTATTTTATTCTACACGCGACACGGAACAACTGGAGAATCCCGCTGAACTTTGAAATTATTCAGGGTTCGTTTGACCTTTTTTATTGATTGATTGAGTTTTCTAGGCATTTAATGTCCATCATTCAAATCCGAACTACAAATACATGCTCTAGTTTACCAAAATGGCTAGAAAAAACGTACATGTTTCCTTGGGCTGCATGTTCAACCATCTCGCCGTCCTTGCTTGGCCATAAACATTGCGAATCTCGGTTTTTAAATGTCTGTAAATCCAAAACTCACTAGGAAATCATGAAACTTGGCATGGTGTCATTACATGGTACATATAATTGTCCAATTTGGGAGAAGCTATATTACAAGCCTTTTACAAACCGGAGCCTATCGCAACCCTCGTGGTTCCGGTAGGGATACATGCCCCTCCTGTGGGCGAAACGATAATCGCTGCCTCTTCTCGCCTTGAAATTTGTTTTCTACGGGCAACATAGAATAACAGGAGTGTCGGGCTGAAATTTGAAACTGTTCAGGGTTCGTTTGGCCATTGTATATATATTATTAATTACTATGTTTTATATGCATTTAATCTAGTCCATAATTCAAATTTGAACTACAACAACATGCTCTAGTGAAGCAAAATGGGTGGGAAATTGTACATGTGTCATTGGGTGCATGTTTAGGCCTCGTTTAAGAAATGAGAATGAATTACAAACTTGTTGTCGTCCTGAAACAATGAGAATCTCGGTTTTTAAATCCCAATAAATCAAAACGTCACCGAAAAACATGAAACTTGGCATGGTTTCATGACATGGCACATATATGCTGTGGTAAAAAATCGTCTAGTTTGAGAAGAGGCGCACACATTAGTAGCCAACTAAGTCCTTTTTGAAACAAAAAACTATCACATTAATATCACAAACGGTTGTATTATATTTACCGTGTCGAAATTTAACCATACTCGGTGGCGTGTGTCGGCGCTCTCGGAACGGGAGTACCCAGACTTGCCTACCTGCGGCCCCGAGCATGGCTCATCCAGCGACTTGGTACGGCCCATCTTCGTCAACAAACCACTCAAGACCCTCGCGAGGGTCCAAGCCTCGCAAGGCGGAGGAGGCAAGACCTCCCCTGGGGCAGCCTCATAGGTTGGCTCCCTAGGAGCGGATATATCAAGTCAAGGGACACCTCGCAAGGTTCGCGTGATGTGAGCCATGATGACCAAGGCCAGGCGGGCGCCAGCGGGCGCAGGGAGCCAGTTTCCTTTTTGGTGTTAAAGGGACAAGCGCAGGCAAGGAGTCCCGAGGCGCCAGGCAAAGGTTTCCATATCGGTGCAACGAGACCAGGATCAGCAGGACGGCAGGGCGAAGGTCACCACGGAGCCCACGACGACGACACCGCAACAGCCTTTGGCAGGCGAAGACCACCTTTTGTCAGGATAACTTGTACTAGTTGTCCCCCTTCAAACTTAGCCATTGTGGGATCCCTTCCCACTCAATATTTGGGAAGAGGACCCGGGCCTCTATAAATAGGACCTAGCCACCACCATAGAGGGGGATCAGATCTTTATCTGAGGGAGAGCTCGCCTAGTAGAATAGAGAGATTGAGACCACCCTTACACCCACTAGCTCAACGAGCCCAAGAACACCTCTCCTCAGGAGGTTGTTCTTCCTGCGTACTTGGTCATCCTCTGCCTACAAGGCAATCCACCACACCACACTGGAGTAGGGTATTACACCCACAACGGCGGCCCGAACCAATATAAACCCTTGTGTCTCTTGTTCTTCGGTTTTGACGAGCTAGGCCTAGGAATCGGTGCGAGAGCAAACAAGAGCAGAAAGTAGAGATCTTCATGCGCACCCCAGTGTTCGAACCTCAAGGGTTTGCCGGAACCCAAGAATCAGACATTTGCCGCGCAAGGTAGGGTGCGCCGAAGCTTCCCTTCCACCGATCCACGCTCCATCATCCCGCCGGCTCCAAGGCCGACGCTCGCTGAGCCCGTGCTAAGCGTCGGGCCGCCCTTCCTACCCACGTCGCCCAGACGGCTCACGCCTGTGGACCTCCCCGCCGCACGCCATCGCCTGCTGCCAACGCCGCCACCGGCCCGGTGAGGCACGAGCAACAAGCCTCGTCCCTGCACCCCCTCCGTGCGACAAGACGGATGCATCGCAACCCTGTCGCTGACTCCAGCATGCTCGTCGTCCCACGCTCATCACGAACCCGCAGACGCGCAGGCCGCGTTGCTCATGGCACGTGAGCTCCTGCATTACCGTCCCGTCGACGATCTCTATGAAGACTGGCTCGACCGCATCGCCGAGCTCGTCAGCGCCATTGGGGGCTCTCCTGCACCCTCCATCTCGCTACCTCGCCCACCTCCCTCTGCAGGCGAAGTAGCCCGTGAAGCACCTCCACCACCTCCGCATCAAGGCATCATCAACGACTCAAGGCACGCCGCTCTGCGGCACGACCCCCCGCGTGCGGCGCCCGTGCATGAAGAAGGAAGCTGCCAAGAGATCCAGCTGCCTCAAGGAGGAGCGCCGGCACTCCCTCCACCACCGCTTCAAGACCGTGCGCCCCTTGCCATGGAGTCGCGCGGGAACCAAGACCAAGCTCTACCTCTGCAACAAGCTCTGGTATCAACAGCAGGCTGCAAGGCCCTCGCCCCCAAGCTGCGCAACGTCAACTGGCCTGGGAAGTTCAAGCCCGACCTGCCTCCATGCTACAACGGCACCCCCGACCCTGCTAAGTTCCTGTAGCTCTACAAGCTGAGTATCGAGGCATCCGGCAGGGACGAGAAGGTCATGGCGAATTGGTTCCCTATGGCACTCAAGGACGGGGCGCGCTCGTGGCTCCTGAACCTGCCCGCGGGATCGATCTCCTCCTAGGGTGACATGCGCGAGCGGTTCATCACCAATTTCCAGGGCACCCGCGACCGCCCCCCGGCCGCAGGTGACCTGCGGCGCATCAAGAAACAACCAGGAGAAACCCTGCAAAAGTTCATCCAGCGCTTCAATAGCGTCCGCGTCATGAAAGTGCAACTAATCCCCGGGTGGTTTTGGCAATTAATAACAACATATATATCATTGAACTAATATTTACTTGAGAATCATTTCAGAGAAGTTCAGTGATATGGGTATGGCAATGTCTGAAGAAGTGGACCCCTCAAAATGCTAAGGCACGCATTGGCAAAAGCTCAAGACTCCATTTTTGGTTTAGTGATCCAAGATCACATTGAGTCCATAGGAAAAGCCAATACTATTAAAAGGGGATGAGGTTGTGTTGATGATCTGGTTGCTCAAGTGCTTAGTGATATATCTCCTTCAACTATCAGCAACTTTCACTACTAAACACACTCATAAGTAATCTCGGACAAACCGATTTTCCAAACTCAGTCCCATCGAGATGAACCACCTCAGCCATAAGCCAAACAATAGAAAAATCGGTCAATCCGAGTTTGAGTTCGGTCTCACCGAAACATGAGCTGCCAAGCTTCTGTAACCGTTGACATCATTTCGGAATAACCGAGTTGGTGATTTCGGTCCCACCGAAACTGGCAAGTTCCTATCTTTACTCAAATCGGACAAACCGAGATGGTATTTTCGGTCCCACCGAAAACCCTAACGTTCACTATATTTGAACTTTCGGTCTGACCGAGTTTCCACTTCGGTCTCACCGAGATTGCTCAATTATGTGTATAACGGTTGGATTTTGTGTGGAGGCTATATATACCCCTCCACCCCCTCTTCATTCGTGGAGAGAGCCATCAGAAAGAACTACCACTCCTACCTTACACTTTCTGAGAAGAGAACTACCTACCCTTGTGTTGAGATCAAGTTGCTCCATTCCTACCATATGAAACTTGATTTCTAACCTTCCCAAGTTGCTTTCCACTCAATCCTTTCTTCCACCACAGCCATATCAGTGAGGAGAGTTGAGTGTTGGGGAGATTATCATTTGAAGCACAAGAGCAAGGAGTTCATCATCATCTACAACATCTATTACCTTTTGGAGGGTGGTGCCTCCTAGATTGGTTAGGTGTCGCTTGGGAGCCTCCGTCATCGAGATGTGGAGTTGAACCAAGAAGTTTGTAAGGGCAAGGAGATCGCCTACTTCGTGAAGATATACCCCGAGTAAGGCTAGCCCTCCGTGGGCGTAGGCCATGATGGAATAGACAAGGTTGCTTCTTCGTGGACCCTTCGTGGGTGGAGCCCTCCGTGGACTCGCGCAGCCGTTACCCTCCGTGGGTTGAAGTCTCCATCAACGTGGATGTACGATAGCACCACCTATCGGAACCACGGGAAAAATCACCGCGTCTCCAAAATTGCGTTTGCTCTTCTCCACCTCTCTTTACTACATGTGCAAGTTACTTTCCACTCAATCCTTTCTTCCACCACAGCCAAATCAGTGAGGAGAGTTGAGTGTTGGGGAGATTATCATTTGAAGCACAAGAGCAAGGAGTTCATCATCATCTACAACATCTATTACCTTTTGGAGGGTGGTGCCTCCTAGATTGGTTAGGTGTCGCTTGGGAGCCTCCGTCATCGAGATGTGGAGTTGAACCAAGAAGTTTGTAAGGGCAAGGAGATCGCCTACTTCGTGAAGATCTACCCCGAGTAAGGCTAGCCCTCCGTGGGCGTAAGCCATGATGGAATAGACAAGGTTGCTTCTTCGTGGACCCTTCGTGGGTGGAGCCCTCCGTGGACTCGCGCAGCCGTTACCCTCCGTGGGTTGAAGTCTCCATCAACGTGGATGTACGATAGCACTACCTATCAGAACCACGGGAAAAATCATTGCGTCTCCAAATTGCGTTTGATCTTCTCCACCTCTCTTTACTACATGTGCAATTTACTTTCCGCTGCTTATACTCTAGAATTGCATGTGTAGGGTGATGCTTGAATTGATCATAACTGAGAATCTGCCAAAAACTGTTCATGATCAAAAGGCAGAATTTTTATATTTACAAGTAGTCTAATCACCCCCCTCTAGACATACTTTCGATCCTACAAGTGGTATCAGAGCTTTGGTCTCCATTGTTTTGATTTCCATTGCATTGGACTCCATAAGCTTGGTTTCACAACCTAGGAGAGTATGGCGTCTAGTGAGGGTAATTATCGTAGAGGTCCTTACTTTGATGGTACAAATTTTGCTAGTTGGAAGCATAAAATGAAAATGCATATTCTTGGTCATAACCCAGCCGCATGGGGCATTATTTGTGTTGGCATGCAAGGTGAATTCTTCGAGGAAGGAAAAGTTCCGGATCGCGAAGCTACACCGGAAGAGTTGCGGATGTTGCAAAACAATGCTCAAGCTTGTGACATTCTCTTCAATGCTTTGTGTCCCGAGGAGTTCAACAAAATCAGCCGTCTTGAGAATGCTAAAGAGATTTGGGATACTTTGGTTGAAATGCACGAAGGTACCGAGTCTGTGAAGGAATCAAAGCTAGATATTCTTCAAGGTCAACTTGACAAGTTCAAGATGAAGGATGGTGAAGGAGTCGCTGAAATGTACTCTAGGCTTGCTCTCATCACAAATTAGATTGCCGGCTTAGGAAGCAAAGAAATGACCGACCGATTCATCATTAAGAAGATTCTCAGAGATTTGGATGGAAAGTACGACACCGTGTGCACTTTGATCCAAATGATGCCAAACTACAAGACTCTCAAGCCAACTGAAGTCATTGGAAGAATTGTTGCTCATGAGATGACACTTAAGGATAAGGAAGAGCTTCACAACAAGTCAAGTGGTGCTTACAAAGCGACAAGTGATGCTCCCACAACCTCAAGTGACAAGTTAATTTCCAATGAAGAGATAAGCCTAATGGTTAAGAACTTCAACAAATTCTACAAGAATAGAGGCAAAGAAAGAAGCTCAAAGTCTAGATTATATGATGAAAAGAGATCTTCTAGCCGTGATCGAAACTCCTACAATTGTGGAAGACCCGGACACTTCTCAAATGAGTGTACGGCTCCCCACATGAGAAGAGAAGAATCTCCAAGAAGAAGAGCAAGAGATGAGTCACCTCGGAGAGAGAGAAGGAGTAGAGATGATCGTTATGAACGAAGACCCTCTCGGAGAAGCAAGGATTCGGAAAGGAAAGACAAGTCATCAAGGAGCTACACAAGAAGAAGACATCAAGCTCATGTAGGTGAATGGGTCTCCGGTTCCGACTCCGACAATCAATCCGATGGAAGCTATCACTCCGACTCCGACTACAGTCAAGATGAAGGTGTTGCCGGTCTTGCACTCGTATCCTCCAACTCCAACTCCTACGACTTATTTGATTCACCAAATGAGGGAATTGGAAGATGCTTCATGGCTAAAGGCCCCAAGG
>LR738710.1:875546574-875600609 GCA_902687465.1 Secale cereale
AGATCTGAAAGCAGGAGCCGCCGCCCATTTGGCGTCGCGGAGTTCGGCGATGTAGAACCACTCCTGTTGTCAGATCTTATTCATCTCCACGAATGAGCCCTTGGGCCAAGTTGCGTTCGGGAGCTTGCTAATCATGGCGCCCCCGCACTCCGCGTGCTGTCCGTCCACCACCTTCGGCTTTATGTTGACGGATTTGATCCATAGGCTGAAGTGTGGAGGGATGCGGAGGAAAGCTTCACATACCACTATGAAAGCGGATATGTGAAGGATTGAGTTCGGGGCTAGATTTGGGGCTAGATCGTGGAAATCTAGCCCGTAGAAGAACAAAAGACCCCGGACAAAGGTGTGGAGTGGAAACCCTAGCCCCCTAACAAAATGGGAAGTGAATACTACCCTCTCACCCGCCTCAGGGATGGGAATCACCTGGCCCTTGGCAGGGACTCGGTGCGCAATGTTAGTGGTGAGATAGCCCGTGCTCCGTAGATCCTCCACGGTCTTTTCTGTGACCGTGGAAGCTTCCCACCTTCCCCTGGCACCGGATCCAACCATTGCTGGAAAGGGGAGTAGTGGTTGAGGAACGAGGAGCGATGGGCGCGGGAGATGAGAATATTGGGGCTGGGGAGATTAGAAAGCTCGAGCTTGAGGAAGGCGTGGGGCTGATGAAAGGGATAGATATCCTTTTATAAAGCTGTGTATACAGAGCATCCCCCCACTTTAGCCATACACCTCGCCGGTTCCCAAATCGGTCGTGCATAATGCGCGGCGTGGGTGCTCACGTCATATTGATAAGGATCCCACTAAAAGCGGGCACGATCTCTATTCTGATGGGACGTGACAATAAGGATTTACCTCGAAACGCGAAACCAGGACCAAGTAAAACAGTTCGATATGTTAGTGGGTTGGACGCGACGCTTCACCCAAAAGTTGTCAGTAAAGACACACTATTCATTTTCCTTTCAAAAAAGCCTTGCCTTCGAGGCCAAGGGTTGTACTAAACTTGCAAAGCCGAACACAATACACTTTTTGAAGACATATTCAAAAGAAGGAACCTTCCTTGCAACGTGGAAGACAATACGGAAGCCAAACTCTTTGTCATTGAAGTCAGGTTCAGGGGCTACTGAGGGAGTCTTGGATGGAGGGGTCCTCAGGAGGCCATATACCTCTTGGTGGGCCGGACTGGTGGGCCGTGAAGATCGTAGTCGAAGATCATCTCTCGTATCCGAATAGGACTCATATATTCGTGTAAAGACAGGTTTTTGGTTCGGGTGTAATCTTTCCTTCCTCTGCAAGATGGTATGTACAAACCCTAGGCCCCTCCGGTGTGTATATAAACCGAAGGGTTTAGTCCGTATAGGCTAACAGAGAATCTCAAATCCTCATAGACTAGACTTTAGGGTTTAGCCAACTCGATCTCGAGGTAGATCAACTCTTGTATTCATATTCATCCATATTAATATAGCAGGAAGTAGGGTATTACCTCGATCGAGAGGGCATGAACCTGGGTAAACATTGTGTCCCCAGCCTCCTGTTGCCATCGTCCTCAAACGCATAGTTTGGGACCCCCTACCCGAGATTCGCCGGTTTTGACACCGAAAATGGGGGCTCCGCCCGTTGCCTCATTTATAGCCAGGAGAAGGCCAACCGCCGGCCTCCATAATCGCAGGTAATGATGGTCTTTGTGCATGCAGGGACTCGTCAAATCATGTAGTTGTCGAAGCGGCATGGGGAAGCGGAGATGCCCATGTCCTGTCAATCGCCACCCGTCAATCAAGGCCACAGGCTTTTGGGGCCCGCGGCACTCCGCACTTGACCCTTGGCTTCGCCACGAATCCAAGTCTGAGTGCACCTTGGGCCCAGGGGCTACTGTCGGCGTTCTGGGAACGGGGGTACCCAGACTTGCCTACCTGCGGCCCAAAGCGTGGCTCATCCAGCTGCCTGGTACGGCCCATCTTCATCAGCAAACCACTCAAGAACCTCGCGAGGCGGATGACGCAAGACCTCCCCTGGGGCGGCCTCACTAGGCTGGCTCCCGAGGAGCGGAGATATCAAGGCAAGGGATACCTCGCGAGGTTCATGTGACGTGAGCCATGACGACCAAGGCCAGGCAGGCGCCAGTGGGCGCAGGAAGCCAGTTTCCTCTTTGGTGTTAAAGGGACAAGCGCGGGTAAGGAGTCCTGAGGCGTGAGGCAAAGGTTTCCATATCGGTGCAACGAGACCAAGACCAGCAGGACGGCAGGGCGATGGTCACCACGGAGCCTACGATGACGTCACCACCAGAGCCTTTGGCAGGTGAAGACCACCTTTTGTCAGGATAACTTGTACTAGTTGTCCCCCTTCAAACATGGTCGTTGTGGGATCCCTTCCCGCTGAATATTTGGGAAGAGGACCCGGGCCTCTATAAACTGGACCTAGCCACCCCCATAGATGGGGAGACGGATCTTGATCTGAGAGAGCTCGCCTAGTGGAATAGAGATGTCGTGGATTTAGCACGGCACATGTCCTAGCAAAAGGACTTAGTCGTGAGGCCATCGCTACGGGTTAGCTTAAAGGGGTTAAAGCGGACGAAGGACACAGGAATTTTATACCAGTTCGGCCCCTTCGATAAAGGTAAAAGCCTACATCTAGTTTGGTGTGGTATTGCTTGGGCTTCAATGACCAGGGAGCGAATCCGCTTTGCGTGTGTCTCGAGTTGTTGTTTCTTGTCCTGAACCGTCCCCGGTCCGTCCCTTTAAATAAGAGGTGACGCCCGGTCCGGTTTACAGAGTCCCGAGGCCGGCTCATAATCATGTCCCCCTCGGTCTCTGCTCCTTCTACCTTACATCCCAAGTTTACATAATATGACGGTTTACAAGTTATGGGCCCTATCACATGGGCTCTAAGCCTTCTGGGTTATAACTTCCTACTCCATACTCCGCTGGGCTTCTGATAATACAATCTTGATAACTTAAACCGGACCCTCCTGGCCGGTTTATACCTGGTAGTAATATCCCTGACATTAGGCCCCAGATTGATTTGAACCTGTTCATGTCAATCTCCAAAGTCTTGTACAACTTTTCATTTCCGCAGCTCTAGTATGTTTGGTAAACCGGCATGACGTCATCCCTCTGTGTCACCTTAAACCGTCGTGACATCATCCGCGCATTCAATGCATGCACCTGTTTTTCACCTTTACTTATTAAAGCCACGAAGATCGAGGCGACAGCTCAATCCATATCCGATTTTTGGTCTCCTCGAGTCCCGCGCCTGCCGTTTTATCTTCTCAGCCTATAAATAGGGCCGAGGGCCATCTCTTTATCCCCTGTGCTTCGTCTTCCTCTGTCCTCCAGCGCTCAAGCTCCGCCGCCATCCTTCGAGCTCGTCGTCGTCACCAAGCCCGGCCGCTGCATCAACTTGAGCGCGTCCAGATACTCGTCGCCGTCCTTCCACTTCCTCGGGTGCGTTACTTCTTCTTCCCCATAGATCTTAGTTCTAGGGTTTCTCGGGAGCTTGCAGATAAACCTCCGCTCCTCGCTGTTCATCACCATAGGTGGTTCTTAGCTGTAGATGTTAAATTTTTTTAGGTCAACTCTTGTATGCGCGACTCCGCTCTATCTTTACAGTCTTAGTTCCCCCAATACTGCTAGTAAAACTGGATCTGTAAAAACCTTCGCCGTCTTCAATGAATATGACTTGGATTATCTTGATTTTTCCCTGTGCTGTAGATCCATATTTTATCACTGGTCATTTGAAAGTTGTTTCTCATACTTTAGATCTGCAACTTATCTGCTTATGTCACCGGTTCAATTGTCACCTGCGCCTTATATGCCTGTGCTAACGGTTTAGATTTAGACCTGCATCCTGTAATTGGCGGTTTAACCTTTCACTTCTAAGCTTCATAAACCGGTAGCTGTCTCGTTCATGCTAGGCCCGGATCAGTAGGTACCATTAGCCCCTTGCTTAAACCGTAAATTAGGTCAATATCTTCATAGAACATGCCGGCTTATGTCTAGTGGATCGTAAACCGGATCTTGTATTGTATTTTTCAGTATTCCCTCCTTGAAAAAGATGACTTCTGCGGCTAAACAGTTCATCACTTGCAACTGGGTCCCATCCCGGGTTACCGAGGATGATTTAGTAAAGGCGGCCTCAATTGGCGTTCTGGGTCCGAAGGAGGTTCTGCACTGGCGAGCCCCTGGGAAAGAGTGTCCTCCTAAGCCTAAGGAGGGAGAGATCATTGTCTTTTCCGATCATCTATCCCGGGGCTTTAGCCCTCCCGGTTCAAAATTCTTCCGCGACGTTTTAGCCGATTTTCAACTCCATCCACAAGACATAGGTCCCAATTCCATATCAAACATCTGCAACTTCCAAGTCTTCTCAGAAGCATATCTGCAAGAGGAGCCATCCGTAGAGCTATTCCGGGACTTCTTCCATCTGAATCGTCGGACTGAATTCTCCGACGGGCATCATATTGAACTCAGCGGTATGAGCATCCATAAGAGGAAATATGTCAGCTTCCCTCACGCCACTCTTCACAGCAACCCCAAGGAGTGGAATCAGACTTGGTTCTATTGCAAGGACACTTCACCAGAGGGAGAAAATCCACTGCCGGGTTACCGCCCTTATCGCCTGACAGCGGATCACCCTTTCCCGCAGTGTCTGAGTGTCCAAGACCGGGCTCGATATGCCCCCCAACTTTCCAAACTTAGGGCTTTTGTGGCCAACGGGTTAACTGGTGTTGACTTTGTTCACTGCTGGCTCTCCAGGAGCATCCTCCCGTTAAGCCGGCGCTCCGGTTTTATGTGCGAGTATACCGGCAATCCGAAGGACCCTCAGCGTCACACAGACATAGTGCTTCCCGACAATGAAGTTACTGAGTCTGCCAAAAAGATGTTGAATATTCCTCTGGAGGAGTGCAGCCGAACCGGTTTAGCCCCTTTCTGCACGAACAATAAACCGCCATCCGTAAGATTCTTCTGTCCCTTTCTTTTTGCTTTAATCCGTTCATATTGCTTGTCTTTAATATGTTTTTACTCCTTTACATAGGCCAATGACCCCTTCTGGAAGAAGAAGGCTCAAGACAAACCGGCGAAGCCAACTCGCAAGAAGAGCTTGGCCGTAAAGAAACATAAGAAGAAATCTGCCGCCGCTTCCGGTTCAAACCTCAAAGAAGATGATCCAGCTTCTCAGGTACTGCTTGGTTCTTACACCTTTAACTTTCCCTTGTCTGTATTTATATTAACGATGTCCTTTCCCAGGATCCGGCGGAAGGGAGTAAAGCGGATGAAGTCGAGGTAATCTCTCTTTCCTTTGATTCAGAACAGTTGCCACCCAAAATTCGTCGGGTAGCCCGGAAGTATCCATTTTCTCACCCTTATGCCATCTTGGATCCCAATTTTCTTTTGAAGAAGCAGCAACATGAGGCTCGCCGGACCACACGCCATAGTGGTCACGTGGTTGAATCATCCGGATTACCCCACACGCCCGCTCAAAGACGCCGCTCAGAGGTTTTGCTTACTCCAACCACTCATCATCCAAAAGCAGGTCTTATTCGCAAACCTCTTAAACCGTCTGATCCAAACTATCAGGAAACTCCTCTGTCCTCTTCCGGCGAGTCAACTGCCACTCAAGTACCGGTGCTTAAGACCGTTCCTGGGTAAGTCATCTTTCAGTATGTCCTGTTTATCTTTTCTTTTTGACTTGTGATTTTCATTCTTCCTTTAATCTTTTCAGTATGCCCAAGCCTAGTAAGAAGGCAAAATTGAATAAGCCAGCAGCCGGAAATGCTTCTGAACCGGCAGAAGATCTTGAAGCTACCAATCCTCTGGAAGAGAGTGCTGAAGTTCCGCTCGATGATCCTTCCCCAATGGACCACGAAGATCTCGCTGCTTTGGAGGGTGATGCTACGGAGAACGCTGCTGAACCGGCCAGCCCTGCTCGGGTTAGTCCGGCTCCTGTTAGTCCGGTACGGTAACACCCCAAAATTTTATCAATGTTTTATTAATTAAAATTTTGCCAGGAAATAAAAAAAATCACTTGCTTGTTTCTTTCTTTTGATTTCAGGACCTTATTTTTCCTTTTGTGTTGGAGTTTTTACCTCAAGTGATACCTTTCCATTTATTGTTAGACTCTCTTGCTCTCCTAATGAAACTTTTCTGTTGTCTATAAATATTAATTATATTATAATTTCCCTAATCTCCTTCACTCTAAAATTGGTCTCTCCTTTAAATAAGGCCCCATTTGAACTACAACCCTTGGATAGGTTTATCTAAAATTCCAACAAAAATTTGGTGATGTCATGTGATGTTATTAGATCACTTTTATGCAGGAATATATTTGTTTGATTTAATATTTTGAGCTCCACAACATGATTTCCAATCTAGTCCAGTAGGCAGTTTTGCACTACAACCCCATTAACTTTCTCCCTAATGCTTCCACCAAAATTATGGGGTGTTCATAGGAGTGTATTAATCAACTTTATGCAAAAACCCTTTTAGGTCTTTTGGTAAAATTGAGTGAATCAACCTCTTTTCTATTCTGGTCCAGTTTGGAATTTTGCACTGCAACCCTGTTTTATTTTGCTCCAGTGCTCTTGAGCTTCCTCCTGCTTATAGCTCATCTTGCAAAACCCTTAAGTCCAGAAGAGTGGACCCTTTGGGACATTTTTAGTTCATGAAACAGTGTCATCCATTTCCTGCCCAGAACTGTAGATTTGCAAAACTTGCACTGGCAAGTTTCTGGTTTTGCTAAACTAACTTTGCCATCATCACTTTCACCTAAAGAGACCCTGATCTGGAGATTTTGGCTACCAGAAGAAATGCCCACAGGCTCATGGCATTCTGTCGAGCATTGGTATGCACGGCCATTTTTGGCATGAGTTTTGCCTTGCACTATGATCTTGACCCTCAGTGCCTAATGCCATGTCCACTAACCTCCCCTAAGACTCTAACCCAGACCTGCTAAATCCCAGCTCCAACCAAACTCTGTAACTAGCAGAGGCATTTCGTCGAGCGGCTCATGTGCATGCTCTGGGCGCGCCCAGAGCGCACGTTATGCACGCGCGCGCACCGAGCCGCTGCGTCCCTCTTCCGACGCCTCGCACACGTTTTAGCCGCTCCCCTCGCACCGATAGCATGCCGCCTTGTCCCTGCGCCGCAGAGACAGCCCTGAAGCTCCACAGGACCGCCGTCAGGTCGGTCGCGGCGGCTAGCGGACAGCTCCGGCAGCTCCTGCTACGGACAGAGCCGCCCAAGCCACCAGCACCCGCCACCTGCCCCCTGGAACAGCTCCAGCTCGTCCGCGAACTTGTCCCCTAGCGTGCGTCGCCGCCACGTCGCCCTGAGCAACAGAACGTCGGTCGCCGGCATCCTTATCCACGGCCGCCGCGGAACGGCCATCGTCCGCCTATTTAAGGCTGCCCCGAGCTCCTCCGCAGTCTCAGACGGCCCCCAACCACCCCACAGAGCGCTCCCATAGCAGCCAATCGCCTCGAGGAGGTTTCTTCCCCAACTCCGGCGAGTTCAGCCGCCGCCGATGTCCAGTTTGATACGCCTCAGCCCGAGCCCCTCCCTTCCAACCAGCGTTGCCATTCGACTCCATTTGACCCTGCGGAGCTACCCAGCGTCTCAAACAAGCTCGAGAGCCACCGTAGGACGGAACCCCTTTTCCACCCGAGACCGCCGTCCGCCACGAAGCTCGTCGCCGACGATTTTCCCCACCTCCGTCGTCCCCTCGACCACCGGGAGGACCGCCCTAGTCTGGCGGATCCATCCCCGCACCCGAACGCCCTCGAAGAGCCACCGTTCGCCGGCGTTGATCGCCGGAGCAGCGCCTCCGTTCGGCCAGAGGAAGAAGGAGGCGGGGGCGACTGGTCAAACCTGACCAGTGGACCCCCGGGCCCCTCTGTCAGCGAGCCAGCGCCCGCCCCACGCGCGCATAAGTGGAGGCGCAAACCCCAGAGTACGTCTCCACTATTTCGAAAGCGTATTCCTTACCGAAACGTTTTCCTATTTCTTTGTTTATTCTAAAAACATAATTGACTAAACTTTGACTGGCAATATCTTTTTAAATATAAATCCAAATGACTTGATTCTTTTTCTGTTGGTTCCCAAATATTGACTAGTTTATTATCATATTTATTTCAAAAATTTCCAAGCAACTTTTTTGTGTTGCGTTTAGTCTATGTATTGATTTGGTATTATTTCAAATAGGATTTTTGAAGAGGGACAAACTTCCAAAAAGTGTTGGAATGCATTTCTTCTCCCCTCTACTTGAAGGCAAGCATTTTTGAACTCTGGTTTAACGCATGTGATGCTTGTTGACACGTTTGCGTTAATATGAAAGTATTCATTTTCATATCATATGTGGTGATATGATCACACCCATGAGAGCATGAGGTACAACTCATGCTGAGGATAACTTGTTTGCATGACGGTGATCCCCTCCGTATGCCTTTCATGCCTAACGGAAGGAAGTCGTGAAAGTCGGGGTCTTGTGTAGACGCGAGCTTGTCACTAGCTCCCCGTCGGGACGGTGGAATCCGGTATGGCTTGTTAAGGCAGGAAGGATGGTGTTTTCCGACTGTTGTTGCAAAATATATTGGTTTTGACTAATCATTCAAGTAAAGTTGAAACCTCCTAAGTCGACCATAGATCGAGTCTTGTTCCATTTACCCCCATACTTGTTTGTGCTACCACTTGTCCCTGCCACGGGTAGGGTACGGTTTAGTAAGCGTTGACCCCTGTCCTAGCACACACCGTACAGAGAGGCCAGGGTGGAAGATACCGGTTGCAACCAGTAGGCAGGCCACATGGTCCGGCGGCATGGGTGTTTCCGATTGGGACCGAGAGGGGGGCACCCCTTAGAGCGCGCGATAGAAATGTGATCCCATGCTACGCGAGGTTGTAGCCTCCCCACTCAGAGTTTGCTTGACGAGTGTCGTGGGTGATTCCAGACACTGGTGAGTTAAGCTGGTGTGTGCAAGTCAGGCGGGTTTTCGACTAAAAGACCGTAGACGGTATTAGTCCGATGGACTAAAGAAAACCGTTACTCGTGGGTAATGAGTACACCCTCTGCAGAGATATAAAACCTATTCGAATAGCCGTGTCCATGGTTAAGGACTACAGTCTGGGATGGGTCGAGTGTCGGTCTTAGTGTCGGTCTTCGGAGGAGCAACTACTAAACAAGAATATTGAGTATGGTCTGTGATATATGGTGATTATGATTAATATTGTGGACTAACCATTTGTTTTCCTTGGATTAAATGAGTACCCTTGGGACGGTCCTACCTCCCGGATATTCATCCACTTTTAAATTATAAGCCCTTTCTGTGGTGTCACTCAGACGCCCGACTGTGGCATACTTGTTATTTATTTTCCTTATAAGCCCCTTATGTGGTGTCGCTCAGACGCCCGACTGTGGCATGCTTGTTATTTATTTTCCTTATAAGCCCTCTCTGTGGTGTCGCTCAGACGCCCGACTGTGGCATGCTTGTTATTTACTTTCCTTATAAGCCCTTTATGTGGTGTCGCTAAGACGCCCGACTGTGGCATGCCTGTTATTTATTCTTCTTATAAGCCCTTTATGTGGTGTCGCTCAGACGCCCGACTGTGGCATGAACGTTATATATTTATTTATCACTCTCTGATTGCATATGCCCTTTTTTTGAATGACCTGCTCGTATTGTGGACTGTCATATTATCATCATAGTGATCCTCATTTAATCTCGAGCATGATTATATCTCACCCATGTTCATAATGTTTGCGAGTACATTCAAAGTACTCACTGGATTGTCCCTGGCTATTGTCTTGGCCAGATTCCTTGCGTGGGAAGGAACGATGCGATGACAGCCCCGGAATCTACGTATGTGGAGATAGCAGCCTCGCGAAGATAGGATTTAACCTGGTCAGCTGTTCCTGTGGGAAATGGAGTCCCATAGTCACCGACGAACCACAAACCGCTTCCGCCATCAGCCACTAGAAACCATGTGTTGTACTGATAGGCCAGAATGGTCTTGTACTACATACCTGTATTTTGCTTGGAATTTCTGTAACAAGTTGGTGCGTCATCAGCTAACAGTAATCCTGGGGCTGGTGAGCAAAAGGTCCGCTTTTGGGAAATTAATATCCCGAAAATCCAGTCCTGACAAACTTGGTATCAGAGCCAGGCTGACAATTGGCTAATCCCATCTTAGCCAGGTCGAAAAACTTAGGTAAACCAACCCACCAGACCATAACCAGACCCCGGCCAAGCTTCTCGTGGAAGATAGTCACACAGTGACCGACTCCTAAATTGTCTCATTCGCAAGCGTGCGAAGGAAGACTCCGTCCCCTTTTTCTATAAAAAGGGCACACTAGCCTCAGCCCAGCACAGCACAGCCTCTACCCCAAACCAAGCCATAATGCCAGGACCCATCGTCCACAATGAAACCACAGCAACCAACCTTGGAGGTTTTGTGACCATGCTCGCAAACCTCACCCGTCGTGCCTTTGCGATGGAAGAGCCCCCAGAATATGTTGTGTACCAAGAGAACCGGCAATTCTGGCCACCGTGCACGTCTATGGTAGGGGTCCATCGCGAGAGCGCCCCTACAGGTTCACCGGAAGGACCACTTCCTTTGAACCGCAAGCCCTCCAACTAGCTGCTCGAGAGGCTATAGTTCAACTCCGGCACTTGTCACCCAGAGTCAACTGCTGCTCATTCTACTACTACCCCAGCCGAGACGGGTATGGTTGGCCACAATGAGTTGCCAATGGAGATCATGAGACGGACCCTGCATTATTGCATCTGGTGCGCTATGTAAGTGCACTAGAGGAACTGTTTGATCAGA
Source organism: Secale cereale (assembly GCA_902687465.1). Lineage (NCBI taxonomy): Eukaryota > Viridiplantae > Streptophyta > Magnoliopsida > Poales > Poaceae > Secale > Secale cereale. The sequence continues at coordinate 875,557,380 of LR738710.1, forward strand.
TCACCCTAGATCTGATCACAGCTCGTGGAGAGCTGATCCGCAGAGCCCCAGCAAGAAGAGGAGACGAGCCCGACACCGACAACCCAGTCGTGCTGTTCGGACAACTGATCGAGACCCCGAGGTCTGCCCCAGCCATCGACCAAAGTGTTTTGGTGACCCCAGAAGCGATTCGTTGCCTCCTAGGGACACGCTCCAGTGGGATTGTGGCCAACAACCCCCGCAATGGTCATCATCCTTACCCCGACCCTGCAGCCCCGCAACTCCCTCCAGCTAACCCCGATGGTGAAAACTGCGGAGAAGCCTCGGCGTCCGCAAGGCACGCCCGCTTAGATGTTAACGAGGTAGACTAAATCACTCGAGTAGCGCCAAGTCCTAGTATGTCCACGTGATCCTGTACCGCTTGTTTTTAAATACGGTCTGCTCGTGTGCCCCTTTTTCCCTTTATAGCCATGCATGAGTACGTTAGTGTACGACTGCATTTTTATTTACGGGTATAACCTCCAAAACCACCCCGCCAACACCCACAGTTATACGTCACTTTCGCGGGACATGTGTGCCTGTGACATTGACCCCGATCCCATAGAGAAGAACCGACAAGATAGTTGCGCTCTCACGGTAGCTGTTCTTTTTCTTTTACTACAGGTATAGGATGTTTATTTGTGTGGTATTACTTTGTGATAGTAGGATTATTTCTTTTCATTACAGCCCTTAGCAAATCTCGAGGACGAGATTTTTCTTAAGGGGGGTAGTATTGTAACACCCCAAAATTTTATCAATGTTTTATTAATTAAAATTTTGCCAGGAAATAAAAAAATTCACTTGCTAGTTTCTTTCTTTTGATTTCAGGACCTTGTTTTTCCTTTTGTGTCGGAGTTTTTACCTCAAGTGATAGCTTTCCATTTATTGTTAGACTCTCTTGCTCTCCTAATGAAACTTTTCTGTTGTCTATAAATATTAATTATATTATAATTTCCCTAATCTCCTTCACTCTAAAATTGGTCTCTCCTTTAAATAAGGCCCCATATGAACTACAACCCAAGGATAGGTTTATCTAAAATTCCAACAAAAATTTGGTGATGTCATGTGATGTTATTAGATCACTTTTATGCAGGAATATATTTGTTTGATTTAATATTTTGAGCTCCACAACATGATTTCCAATCTAGTCCAGTTGGCAGTTTGGCACTACAACCCCATTAACTTTCTCCCTAATGCTTCCACCAAAATTATGGGATGTTCATAGGAGTGTATTAATCAACTTTATGCAAAAAACCCTTTTAGGTCTTTTGGTAAAATTGAGTGAATCAACCTCTTTTCTATTCTGGTCCAGTTTGGCATTTTGCACTACAACCCTATTTTATTTTGCTCCAGTGCTCTTGAGCTTCCTCCTGCTTATAGCTCATCTTGCAAAACCCTTAAGTCCAGAAGAGTGGACCCTTTGGGACATTTTTAGTTCATGAAACAGTGTCATCCATTTCCTACCCAGAATTGTAGATTTGCAAAACTTGCACTGGCAAGTTTCTGGTTTTGCTAAACTAACTTTGCCATCATCACTTTCACCTAAATTGACCCTGATCTGGAGATTTTGGCCACCAGAAGAAATGCCCACAGGCTCATGGCATTCTGTCGAGCACTTGGTATGCACGGACATTTTTGGCATGAGTTTTGCCTTGCACTGTGATCTTGACCCTCAGTGCCTAATGCCATGTCCACTAACTTCCCCTAAGACTCTAAGCCAGACCTGCTAAATCCCAGCTCCAACCAAACTCTGTAACTAGCAGAGGCATTTCGTCGAGCGGCTCATGTGCGTGCTCTGGGCGCGCCCAGAGCGCACGTTTTGCACGCGCGCGCACCGAGCCGCCGCGTCCCTCTGCCGACGCCTTGCGCACGTTTTAGCCGCTCCCCTCGCACCGACAGCATGCCGCCTTGTCCCTGCGCCGCAGAGACAACCCTGAAGCTCCACAGGACTGCCGTTAGGTCGGCCGCGGCGGCTAGCGGACAGATCCAGCAACTCCTGCTGCGGATAGAGCCGCCCAAGCCACCAGCACCCGCCACCTGCCCCCTGGAACAGCTCCAGCTCGTCCGCGAACTTGTCCCCTAGCGTGCGTCGCCGCCACGTCGCCCTGAGCAACAGAACGTCGGTCACCGGCATCCTTATCCACGGCCGCCGCAGAACCGCCATCGTCCGCCTATTTAAGGCTGCCCCGAGCTCCTCCGCAGTCTCAGACGACCCCCAGCCACCCCACAGAGCGCTCCCATAGCAGCCAATCGCCTCGAGGAGGTTTCTTCCCCAACTCCAGCGAGTTCAGCCGCCGCCGATGTCCAGTTCGATACGCCTCAGCCCGAGCCCCTCCCTTCCAACCAGCGTCGCCATTCGACTCCATTTGACCCTGCGGAGCCGCCCAGCGTCTCAAACAAGCTCGAGAGCCACCGTAGGACGGAACCCCTTTTCCACCCGAGACCGCCATCCGCCACGAAGTTCGTCGCCGAAGATTTTCCACACCTCCGTCGTCCCCTCGACCACCGGGAGGACCGCCCCAGTCTGGCGGATCCATCCCCGCACCCGAACGCCCTCGAAGAGCCACCGTTCGCCGGCATTGATCGCCGGAGCAGCGCCTCCGTTCGGCCAGAGGAAGAAGGAGGCGGGGGCGACTAGTCAAACCTGACCAGTAGACCCCCGGGCCCCTCTGTCAGCGAGCCAGCGCCCGCCCCACATGCGCATAAGTGGAGGCGCAAACCCCAGAGTACGTCTCCACTATTTTGAAAGCGTATTCCTAACCGAAACGTTTTCCTATTTCTGTGTTTATTCTAAAAACAGAATTGACTAAACTTTGACTGGCAATATCTTTTTAAATATAAATCCAAATGACTTGATTCTTTTTCTGTTGATTCCCAAATATTGTCTAGTTTATTTTCATATTTATTTCAAAAATTTCCAAGCAACTTTTTTGTGTTGCGTTTAGTCTATGTATTGATTTGGTATTATTTCAAATAGGATTTTTGAAGAGGGAGAAACTTCCAAAAAGTGTTGGAATGCATTTCTCCTCCCCTCTACTTGAAGGCAAGCATTTTTGAACTCTGGTTTAACGCATGTGATGCTTGTTGACACGTTTGCATTAATATGAAAGTATTCATTTTCATATCATATGTGGTGATATGATCACACCCATGAGAGCATGAGGTACAACTCTTGCTGAGGATAACTTGTTTGCATGACGGTGATCCCCTCCGTATGCCTTTCATGCCTAACGGAAGGAAGTCGTGAAAGTCGGGGTCTTGTGTAGACGCGAGCTTGTCACTAACTCCCCGTCGGGACGGTGGAATCCGGTACGGCTTGTTAAGGCAGGACGGATGGTGTTTTCCGACTGTTGTTGCAAAATATATTGGTTTTGACTAATCATTCAAGTAAAGTTGAAACCTCCTAAGTCGACCATAGATCGAGTCTTGTTTCAGTAACCCCCATACTTCTTTGTGGTACCACTTGTCCTTGCCATGGGTAGGGTACGGTTTAGTAAGCGTTGACCCCTATCCTAGTACACACCGTACAGAGAGGCCAGGGTGGAAGATACCGGTTGCAACCAGTAGGCAGGCCAGCTGGTCCAGGGGCATGGGTGTTTCCGGTTGGGACCGAGAGGGGGGCACCCCTTAGAGCGCGCGATAGAAATGTGATCCCATGCTACGCAAGGTTGTAGCCTCCCCACTCAGAGTTTGCTTGACGAGTGTCGTGGGTGATTCCAGACACTGGTGAGTTAAGCTGGTGTGTGCAAGTCAGGCGGGTTTTCGACTAAAAGACCGTAGACGGTATTAGTCCGATGGACTAAAGAAAACCGTTACTCGTGGGTAAAGAGTACACCCTCTGCAGAGATATAAAACCTATTCGAGTAGCCGTGTCCATGGTTAAGGACTACAGTCTGGGATAGGTCGAGTGTCGGTCTTAGTGTCGGTCTTCAGAGGAGCAACTTCTAAACCAGAATATTGAGTATGTACTGTGATATATGGTGATTATGATTAATATTGTGGACTAGACATTTGTTTTCCTTGGATTAAATGAGTACCCTTGGGATGGTCCGACCTCCCGGATATTCATCCACTTTTAAATTATAAGCCCTTTCTGTGGTCTCACTCAGACGCCCGACTGTGGCATACTTGTTATTTATTTTCCTTATAAGCCCCTTCTGTGGTGTCGCTCAGACGCCCGACTGTGGCATGCTTGTTATTTATTTTCCTTATAAGCCCTCTCTGTGGTGTCTCTCAGACGCCCGACTGTGGCATGCTTGTTATTTACTTTCCTTATAAGCCCTTTCTTTTGGGTCGCTCAGACGCCCGACTGTGGCATGTCTGTTATTTATTCTTCTTATAAGCCCTTTATGTGGTGTCGCTCAGACGCTCGACTGTGGCATGAACGTTATATATTTATTTATCACTCTCTGATTGCATATGCCCTTTTTTTTAAAATGACCTGCTCGTATTGTGGACTGTCATATTATCATCATAGTGATCCTCATTTAATCTCGAGCATGATTATATCTCACCCATGTTCATAATGTTTGCGAGTACATTCAAAGTACTCACTGGCTTGTCCCTGGCTATTGTCTTGGCCAGATTCCTTGCGTGGGAAGGAACGATGCGATGACAGCCCCGGAATCTACGTATGTGGAGATAGCAGCCTCGCGAAGATAGGATTTAACGTGGCCAGCTGTTCCTGTGGGAAATGGAGTCCCATAGTCACCGACGAACCACAAACCGCTTCCGCCATCAGCCACTAGAAACCCTGTATTGTACTCATAGGCCAGAATGGTCTTGTACTACATACCTGTATTTTGCTTGGAATTTCTGTAACAAGTTGGTACCTCATCAGCTAACAGTAATCCTGGGGCTGGTGAGCACAAGGTCCGCTTTTGGGAAATTAATATCCCGAAAATCCGGTCCTGACAGGTACGCACCAATCCCGCTGTCACTGGTGATCCTCCCAGGCCAACAGTTGCCTCGACAGAAGATGTTGAGATTACCGAGATAGGTTCTACTGCTCCCGCAGAGCCTGTTATCTTGGCTAGACATACTGCCAAGGAGGAAGTTCTCTAGAAAGACAAGGGCAAATGGAGTACTGACTTGTCTAGTTATGCCCAGCTTAGTGCCCAGGAGCTCCACTCTGGGTATCTAAACCGGCTCTTCACCAGCTACGACCACGAGGCCGGTTTGGTAAACATGATGAAGGAAAAATATGAGGTAACTACTTTCCCTTTGCCTTTCATTTCTGCTTGTATCTTTGTAACTGTACCATTAAGCCATTGTAGCCCCCAAGTGCCGGTTTAACCCTTAGGATGAACCGGGACTTTGATAGATTAACTGAAATAGCTTGATTTGCATGTGTAGCCCCCAAGGGCCGGTTTACTCCATTGTAGGTGAATAGGGACTTCTTCCATGTTTGAGAATGACCTTACATTAGCCCCCAAGTGCCAAGGTCATAACTTTGTTATGTGCTTGGGACTTGTTTGAAAAATTTATTTCCTTCACTTCAATTGTACATTAGCCCCCAAGTATCGAGTGCATAACTTGGTATGTGCTTGAAACTTTTGATTAAGTTGTCTCCAAAATATCTGACATTCCTTATCCTCTGTAGACTGACTTGAACCGGAGAGCTTCCGAAATAACTGAGCTTCGGAATAACCTGGCCTTCCAGGAATCTTCTTCAACAAAAGTCAAGGAGGAACTTACCCTTGCTTTAGCTAGTATTGAGAAACTCCGGAAGGACTTTGAAGCGGAGCGGTCCACTTGGGGGGTGCAAAGGGCTGCTTTAGAGAAAAGATCTAAGGATGTTGAGGCTGCTCTTAACCCGGTGACGGAGGAGTTATCCTGGTTAAGACAGCATATAGACGATATGACTTCTGCCATCTTTGGTAAGTATTTGTTTTCAAACGCTTTATCCTTGCTATCTTATACTGCTCCGGCTTAACTCATCACTTGTACACAGGGAGGCGCGTGACTCATCTTGGGGATGATGTCCGGAGGAAGCTGAAGGATGCTTATACCTTGGTGGAACAACTCTATGCCGGCGCTCAGAGGGCCACCAGTGCTATTTCGCACAATAAACCGGCGCCGACCACCATCCAAGGTACTCTGGAGAAATTATCCATCTTGCCTACTCGACATGTTGAAGTGAAGAAATCTTCTGCAAGAGCTGGTTCCCTCATGGCGTTAACCCGGGCCAAAGCATGGGTTCCCGATTTTGATCCGGCGGAGGCCATGAATGGCTATCCCAATATGAAAGAAGACGGGTCAGGCTTCTCTGCTGAAGATCTTCGCACTTTGACCAAAGATATGCGCCCTCTTGCCAGTAAGCTCACTGATGAAGCAGACTTAACAAGGTATCATCCGGGTTATGATCTAGAAAACTCGCGGGTGGAGCGGCCGACTTATGATGTCGAAAATCTAGTTCCACACGTTCGTAAGTATACCTTCGCTCCCGACATTGAACCGTCAGAACTTATAAACGATGAAGTATATTTCCGCGCCCTTGCCAAGATTGACTGGAGCAGCCCTAATTTCCAGCAGCTGCCAGAAGTCGTCGAAGACCTGGAGCAAGCTGACCCTCAGTCTTCACAGCAAGCCGAAGAAGAATCCTAAACTGGCTCCATTTTAATCTTATGTGTTGAATACTTTGCAAGAAACTGATATTCTTTTGGGCCTGCAAGTGACATGTAATAGAATAGTTGAGATAATGTCTTTGTCCCACTATTAGCCTTCATGGCATTACTTTGATTGGCAATTCCTAAATTCTCTCCTGCTTGCAATGTGTCAATAGTTTATGTTTACCTATATCTGCATAAACAATGCTAAGAATGTCCTGGCGGTTTACCACCGGACAGGTTATTCTACCCAAACACATGATCAAAGTTAATAACTTGAACTGTGTATAAGATACCATCATATATCATACATGTGATTAAGCGTATCTGTAGACCTTAATTCGGCACGAGTAATCCAAGACGCAAGTGTTGATGACTCCCTTGGCTCTCTGTTTGGCTTATGAAGCTGATCCGGGTTACAATGAACGCCGGTTTAACGGTAAACTAGTGCTGGTGTTCATGACCCAGACTATAGCTCTGTAGACACAGATGTAGTGACAACTTTGTAGTTGTCTGGTCTTGAGTCAATGGACTTGGTTGAAAAACCAATGACCTTGAAGATAAAGATTTGTGAAAACATAAAAATGGAAAATAAAGTTTTGGGGCAAATAAGACCATGTAGTCGAGGCTTTTTACGAGCTGCCAGGCTCCAAATTCAAGGCTTTTTATGAGCTGCCAGGCTACTGTCATTAACCACTTTAGCAAAGCCTGTTAAGATGATCCGCAATCTTTAACCAAATCATCAATGTCAACAGCTACCCAATGTTCAAAATCTCATAAAGATTTTGGCTTGGGTAATCACTTGATGATCGTCAATTTAACGTGACCAAGTTCAGGGTCCCGAAGGATTGACTTGTGATACGTTCGACGGGTCATACTAGGTTTACCTGGACAGCGCGATTTACTTGATGCAGGCAGGTTAATCCAAGGTTTTAGGTGTATACACCGGGCTTCCAAGCCGTGTTCACTACAAGAGTTTTCAACTCGCTGATGAACTTGCATCAGGAGCCCCCAGGTAGCGTGTGAGAATTGCTCGTTGGGGCATATGTTTGATTCGTGCTAGGCATCAAACCCTCTTTTGCCCCTTCATCATCATGTGGAAATTGCCGAAGCAACCAGAGCAGTGCTTTTATGATGGGCTTCATATGGCCGCCGGTTCAAGAGGCCATGGGAAACTTCCTGGCCCGCGGAAGCCCCCATGTGATTCTTGTTTGTATAGAAAGGGCGGTTGATTCCTTGATTTTATCAAGGGCGCCGGTTTAGGAAGCCATGGAAAACTTCCTCTCACGGAAGCCCCCATCTGATACTCTGTTGTGCAGAGAAGACGGCTGATTCCTTGATTTTATCAAGGGCGCCGGTTTAAGAGGCCATGGAAAACTTCCTTGCATGGAAACCCCCATGTGATACTCTTTTGTGAAAAGGATGGCTGATTCCTCGGTTTACCGGGGGAGCTAGTTTATTTTATTAATCATAATATATACATTGTACATAGAGCGGAGCCGATGGCTCAAGTATAGTAAAGGTACCATAAGCCGGGGTTTGATGCCTCTCAAGATCTCTTGATTGGCTCTTTCAGCTTGGCCATTGGGCTGAGGGTGAGCTACTGATGAAACATCAAGACGAATATGCTCTTGTTTTCAGAATTCCTCCATAGCTCCCTTGGACAGATTGGTGCCATTATCAGTTATAATACTGTGTGGAAAGCCAAACCGGAATATCACCTTTTTGATGAACTGAACCACTGTTGCTGCATCACACTTACTGATAGGCTCCGCTTCAACCCATTTTGTAAACTTATCCACTGCTACCAACAGGTGGGTTTTCTGGTCTTGGGATCTCTTGAAGGGTCCAACCATATCGAGCCCCCAAGTCGCAAACGGCCAAGTAATTGGGATCATCCTCAGCTCCTGCGCCGGTATATGAGCACGCCGTGAGAATTTCTGGCAAGCATCACATTTTCTGACCAAGTCCTCTGCGTCGGCGTGAGCCGTCAACCAGTAGAACCCATGATGAAAAGCTTTAGCCACCAAGGATTTGAACTGGCATGATGGCCACAGTCCCCTTCATGGATCTCTCGAAGAATATCACAGCCTTCTTCTGATGATACACACCGCTGAAACGCTCCAGAAATGCTGCGATGATGAAGTTATCCATCGACAATAGTCATAGATTCAGACCGTCATATTATCTGCCGGGCCTCGACTTCGTCCTCTGGTAACTCACCTCGGTTCATGTATGCCAAGTAAGGGAGTGTCCAATCCGGAATGACATGAAGTGCTGCAACCAATTGTGCCTCCGGATCAGGAACAGCCAAGTCCTCCTCTGAAGGTATCTGAACCAACGGATTATGTAATTCATCCAAGAAAGTATTAGGTGGAACCGGTTTACGCTGAGAACCCAGTCGTCTTAATGCATCGGCTGCTTCATTTTTTCACCGGTCTATATGATCCACCTGATATCCTTTGAAGTGTCCAGCGACAGTGTCCACCTCTCGTCGATATGCTGCCATAAGCAGATCCTTGGAGTCCCACTTGCCAGATACTTGCTATGCTACCAGATCTGAATCGCCAAAGCACTTAACCCGGCTCAAGTTCATCTCCTTGGCCATCCGCAAACCATGGAGGAGAGCTTCATACTCAGCAGCATTGTTAGTACAAGGGAACATTAAACGGAGGACATAGCAGAACTTATCACCTCGTGGGGAAGTTAACACGACTCCAGCACCCGAGCCCTCCAACAGCCTTGAACCGTCATAGTGTATAGTCCAGTACGTATGATCCGGCTTCTCCTAAGGTGATTGCAACTCTGTCCAATCATTAATGAAATCCACTAGTGCTTGGGATTTTATATCAGTACGGGGCACATACTTTAATCCGTGCGGGCTAAGCTCGATGGCCCATTTTGCAACCCGACCGGTAGCTTCTCTGTTCTGGAATATATCCCCTAACTTAACTGAACTGACAACAGTGATTGGGTGGCCCTGAAAATAATGCTTCAGCTTCCGGTTTGCCATGAATACTCCATACACCAGTTTCTGCCAGTGTGGTTATCTCTGTTTTAACTCAATGAGGACCTCACTGATGTAGTAAACTGGCCGCTGAACCGGATACTCTTTGCCTGGTTCCTTGCGCTCTACCACAATGGCGACGCTTACCGCACGGGCATTAGCAACCACATATAGCAGCAGCGGCTCATTATCAGCTGGGGCAGCAAGGACCGGCGGCTCTGCCAATTGCCTCTTTAAATCCTCGAACGCAGCATCAGCAGCATCGCTCCAGACGAACCGGTCTGTCTTCTTCACCATCTGATAAAGCGGGATTGCCTTCTCCCGCAAACGCCTGATAAACCGGCTCAGTGCTGCCATACGGCCCGCCACGCGTTGGACATCATTGATGCACGCCGGTTTAGCCAGGGACGTGATCGTCTTGATCTTTTCCGGATTAGCTTCAATCCCTCTGTTTGACACTAAGAACCCCAAGAGCTTGCCTGCCGGAACACCGAAAACGCACTTCTCCGGATTAAGCATCATTTTGTAAACTCAGAGGTTGTCAAAGGTTTCCTTCAGATCCTCTATCAGTGTCTCCTCCTTCCTGGATTTCACCACAATGTCATCAACATACGCATGGACATTTCTCCCAATCAGCCCTTGTAGGCAGTTCTGCACACAACGCTGGTAGGTTGCCTGGGCACTTTTGAGCCCAAATGGCATAGATACATAGCAGAAGGATCCAATGGGAGTTATGAAAGATGTTTTCTCCTGGTCCTTAACTGCCATCTTGATCTGATGATAACCTGAATATGCATCCAAAAAACTTAGCCGCTCACATCCTGCCATAGCATCAATAATCTGATCAATACGGGGGAGAGCAAAAGGATCGGTTGGGCAAGCCTTGTTCAGATCTGTGTAATCAACACACATTCTCCACGTTCCATTTTTCTTAAGTACCAGCACCGGATGAGCCAACCACTCTGGATGGGACACCTCAACTATGAAGCCCGCTGCCAAGAGCCTAGCCACTTCTTCTCCTATAACCTTACGCCTCTCCTCATTGAAGCGGCGCAGGTATTGCTTGACCGGTTTAAACTTAGGATCAATATTAAGACTGTGCTCAGCGAGTTCCCTCGGTATACCTGGCATGTCAGAAGGCTTCCACGCAAAGATATCCCGGTTCTCACAGATGAACTCGATGAGTGCGCTTTCCTATTTGGGGTCTAGGTTAGCGCTGATAGTGAACTGCTTGGATGAATCGCCCGAAACAAAGTCCACCTGCTTAGTTTCCTCAGTTGATTTGAACTTCAACACCAGATCATGCTCTGTGGTTGGCTTCTTTAGCGGGGACATATCTGCCAGATCAACATTGTCCTTATAGAATTTCAGCTCCTCCGTAGCACAAACCGCCTCAGCATAAGTTGCATCTCCTTCCTCGCATTCCAATGCAATTTTGCGGCTCCCATGGACCGTAATGGTTCCCTTGTGGCCCGGCATCTTGAGGTGTAAATAAACATAACACGGCATAGCCATGAACTTGGCGTAAACCGGCCGCCCAAACAAGTTATGGTACGGGCTCCTGATTTTTACCACCTCAAAGGTCACAGTCTCTGATCTAGAGTCATGCTCATCTCCAAAGGTGACCTCCAAATCAATTTTGCCAACTGGATAGGCCGATTTACCGGGTACTACTCCATGGAACATTGTGTTGAACTGTCGAAGCTTTTTATCTGTCAGCCCCATGCGCTGAAAGGTCTCATAATATAGGATGTTGATGCTGCTACCTCCATCCATAAGTACTTTGGTGAACTTGTAACCACCTACCTGTGGTGCCACGACCAGAGCCAACTAACCCGGATTATCAACCCGGGGTGGGTCCTCTCTGCTCCACACAATGGGTTGCTCAGACCAACGCAAAAAACGTGGTATCGCCGGTTCAACAGAATGCACTACCCTTTTCAGAACCTTTTGATCCCGTTTGCATAAACTCGTGGTGAAGACGTGATACTGCCCACTGCTCAGCTCCTTCGGATTATTCTGATATTCGGATTGTTGCTTCTACTGACGCTGTTGGTTTCCTTGGTTGTTGTATCCGCCTTGACCGTGCTGTTGGTTATGCTGATTGTTGCCATTGTGGTTGCCGTTACCGCCGTGGTATCCTGATCCAGATCCACCACCTTGATAACCCGGACCTTGAAAACCGGGGCCTGATCCGCCGGGGGGGCGTGATCATACTTAGTCTGCTTCATAAATTCTTGCATAATGAAACAGTCATTCCAGAGATGCGTCGCCGGACTTTCCGTTGTACCGTGCTTTGGGCAAGGCACGTTCAACTAGCGCTCTAGATTAATAGGCGGCCTCCCGTTACGTGGGCGCGGTCTACCTTTGCAGTGCTGCCCATTGTCCTGAGCATTGGTATTGGCCACAAAGTCTGAGCTGCCCTCTGCTTTACGCTTGCCATTATACCCTTGACCCGCCGGATTGGCCTACGGCGGTTTACCGTTCTTGCTCGCCTTCCCTGACTTGTCTCCATCTGCATCTGGATATTTGGTGTTATGAGAATCTCCGTATTTCACCAAAGCGCCCATGAGCGTTCCCATGTCATTGCAATCACGTTTGAGCCGTCCCAACTTCTGCCTCAAAGGTTCAAACAGGCAATTGCCTTCCAAGGTTACTATGGTTGTACTTGGGTTGATGCTGTTGGAGGAGTGCAAGATTTAGGACACTCGACGCACCCAACTGCTTGTGGACTCTTGCTCTCCCTGAACGCATGCAGCTAAATCGACAACCGACATTGGCTGCTTGCCCGTGTCCTTGAAATTATTGATGAACCGGTGCCATTACTCACCCCATGATCCGATGGAATTAGGTGGCAGACCCTTTAGCCATGTCCGGGCCGTGCCCTCGAGCATCATTGTGAAGTATTTAGCACATGCCTCTTCATCCACATCTAGCATCTCCATTGCCATCTCATAACTCTCAACCCATGCCTCCGGAGCAATATCCACTGTGTAGTTGGGCACCTTGCGCGGACCTTTGAAATCTTTGGGAAGTTTCATGTTCCATAAAGCGGGGATGAGACACTGTACGCCCAGGGAACTGGACATGACCCCCGGTTCAACTGTGGCGGTGGGATGAACCGGTGTCGCCTGACGGGCATCATACTGGGCAGTATGTCTGGCCTGATCCACCACCTCTTGCGCATGTGCTTCCTCTCCTTTCAGATTATCGTGCCTCTGCCGATGCCGTCTCCGTGCGCTGCTTGATACGGCCGGTTCATCCATACGCCTCGTATAACTCCGGCTCGGGCGAGGGGTTGAATGAATCCTCTCCCGACTATATGAATAAGCTTGCTGTTGAGTTAGCGCCGTGTCCAGCAACTCCTTGGCCCGTCGTGCCTCCACCGCTATGGGGGACGTACCTTCGATGGGAAGATCAGCCAGTCGTGAAGTGGCAGCAACTATGTTATCCAATGGATTAGAATAATGACCAGGAGGGGTGGGCACATGCTGGGTCGGCACAATTTGGCGATTTGGCTCTGCGGCCGGTGGGTGAACCGACGCGCCTGTTCCCGGTGCTACTCCCCGGTTTATCTCTAGATGATTACTGGTCCCTGCGCCTGGCGTGCTAAAGAGATTCCTCGCCTCATAAACCGGCGGCAAATGAGATCGTTGTCTTCTCCACTTTACCTCTTGTGAGGCGTTCTGATCTAACCTGAGCTGATAAGCTTGAGAATCCAGCTCTGCCTGTCTTGTAGCCATCCTAGCTTTCTCAGCGGCCAGATCCAACTTGGCTTGCTCAATCCGGCTCTTCACCTGAGCGATCTCTACATCATGTTGCTCCTTGTCGGCCCGAGCCACTTCTGCTGTTGCAAGCGCTGTCAAAGTGTCGACTAAGATGGATAGAGCGTCAGCGGGTGACGGGGGAGGATCACCAGCTCTAGCTCCCATTACCTCTGAGGTTAATGCCCCTATCGTTGAGGGCTGCTGCATGGATTGTGATCTGGCCATGAAAACAGCAACCCTGTTTGGCGGATCGAGGGGGTCCGGAATACTATCGCCCTTGGAACAACCTTCAGATCGGCCGTCCTGCAGCAGATACAAAGATTCGGTCTCTTCGGACGAAGATTCATCGCTGGAATAAATAACGGTCTCGCCGCCGGATTCTGATCCGTCCTCAGCTTGTACTCCATGCACTGCAACAACGAATACGTGCTTCACGGCGGGCTGAATCCAGGCAGGTCTCGCACGCTGAGCCGACTCGATGATGTTGGGGAAGGTGTCCGGATCAGGGCCCGGTTCGCCGATCTTGCCGATGAAGACGTGCATGCCGCCGAAGGGGACCCGGTACCCGTATTCGATTGAATCGTCCTCGGGGCCCCAGCCGCATCGTCGATGTAGATCCGGCCGCGACGAGTCTTAGTCATCCGGCCCACTGCGTAGCCCTTGAGCCCTTCAAAGCTGCCCTTGAAGAACTCGAAACCATCGTGCGATAGCCCCACGGTGGGCACCAACTTTCGTGGATTTAGCATGGCAGATGTTCTAGCAAAAGGACTTAGTCGTGAGGCCATCGCTACGAGTTAGCTTAAAGGGGTTAAAGCGGATGAAGGACACAGGGATTTTATACTAGTTCGGCCCCTTCGATGAAGGTAAAAGCCTACGTCTAGTTTGGTGTGGTATTGCTTGGGCTTCGATGACCAGGGAGCGAATCTGCTTTGCGTGTGTCTCGAGCTGTTGTTTCTTGTCCTGAACCGTTGCCGGGCCGTCCCTTTATATAAGAGGTGATGCCCGGTCCGATTTACAGAGTCCCGAGGCTGGCTCATAATCGTGTCCGCCTCGGAGACCACTCTTACACCCACCAGCTCAATGAGCCCAAGAACACCTCTCCTCAGGAGGTTGTTCTTCCCGTGTACTTGTTCATCCTCTGCCTACAAGGCAATCCACCACACCACACTGGAGTAGGGTATTACACCTCAGCGGTGGCCTGAACCAGTATAAATCCTTGTGTCTCTTCTTCTGCGGGTTTGATGAGCTAGGCCTAGGAACCGATGCGAGAGCGAACTAGAGCGGAAAGGAGAGATCTTCGTGTGCACCTCAGTGTTCGAACCTCAAGGGTTTGCCGAAACCCAAGAATCGGACAGCGTGCGTGCAGTTGTTTGACTAGACGGGACGAGTGCGAGAAGTCCGCCGTGCAGGCTAGACGGGATGCGTGCAGTTGTTTGATTAGACGGGACGAGTGCATCATGTCCATCTCACAAGCTCGATGGGACACGTGCGACCAGCAAGGCCACCCATGCTCACCGGGAAGCGAGCTCTCTAACCTCCATGCACCAGCCACCGCCCGCCTTGCTCACAACTTCTCCATTAATGGGTTAATTAAAGCACCTAGACAGAGGGTGTTTGCTTGTGATCCCATGGCAGCATTTGTTTTGTTCGTGTTCTCAACTCATATTCCACCCTAATTTAAATTGCCACATAGGGCAACGGATAATACGACCACAAATAAAATGGCAACGGATAATACGACGACAAATTTACAATGGCGCAAATAATATTTGTCTTACATATTCCGGTTAATTTAAAATGCCACATGCGGCAAAGCCCGGAAGACACAGGGGCAAGAGAAGAAGGAAATTGCAGACAACGATCTGGGTCGCTACAGTCTCCACTCGTCGATGGATCACAGGGCAGTGACATCCTCCAGCTCCTTCTTCAATTACTCACGACTTTGCTAGAAAGTGGCCACGGATTCCTCCACTTCCTGCTCGCGCTCGATCCGGAGCTTCCTCAAGCCACCCATCAGTTCCTCGACGACCGCTTTCAGCTTCATTTCCGAGGCGCTGCTTTGCTCATGCAGCATCTTCCAGCCGGCGGCCTCCTCCTCCTTCTCGGTGACCAACTTGAGGAGCTTCGCATTGTCACCCATGAGTTGCTCGACGAGGCCGGTCACCTTGTCAACCACGGCATCGCTGATCTTGAGGAGCTTCATCAAGCCGTCGACCAGCTCCTACTACGTAGTGATGCCAGCGAGACTGTCATCATTGCCGGTGAAGGACTTCAGGGACACCGGCTCGTCACGATGGTTGACGCCGCGAATGCACTTGTGAGAGCCCTCGCGTGCCCGTGAGAGCTCGTTCGAGGGCTCCGCGGCGCGCCAGGACATCTCTGCTGCGGCTGCGGCTTCGCGGCGGGACTTCTCTATTGCTTCTATGGCCTTGGTCTTTGGTGCCTTGTTATATGTCCACCATAAAATCCTCCTACCGGTCATGGCGGAACGACTTGACAGGAAAAACCAGCTTTGTGGCTGATGAGGAGAGGAACTGTGAAGTAATTTTCTAGTGGGTAGTTTTTATAGCCCGGTGCTAAGTGTGAACACATATTAGTTTGATAGGTGTGAACAGATTTGCAATTACTTATTGCTTTGTAATCAGCAATGTGACGAGAAACAAGGTCAACATTTATTGATGGCAGAAGGTTGACCACATGGTGGTTCTTAGCTGTAGATGTTAAATTTTTTTAGGTCAACTCTTGTATGCGCGAGTCCGCTCTATCTTTACAGTCTTAGTTCCCCCAATACTGCTAGTAAAACTGGATCTGTAAAAACCTTCGCCGTCTTCAATGAATATGACTTGGATTATCTTGAGTTTTCCCTGTGCTGTAGATCCATATTTTATCACTGCTCATTTGAAAGTTGTTTCTCATACTTTAGATCTGCAACTTATCTGCTTATATCACCGGTTCAATTGTCACATACGCCTTATATGCCTGTGCTGACGGTTTAGATTTAGACCTGCATCCTGTAATTGGCGGTTTAACCTTTCACTTCTAAGCTTCATAAACCGGTAGTTGTCTCGTTCATGCTAGGAACGGATCAGTAGGTACCATTAGCCCCTTGCTTAAACCGTCAATTAGGTCAATATCTTCCTAGAACATGCCGGCTTATGTCTAGTGGATCGTAAACCGGATCTTGTATTGTATTTTTCAGTATTCCCTCCTTGAAAAAGATGACTTCCGCGGATAAACAGTTCATAGCTTGCAACTGGGTCCCATCCCGGGTTACCGAGGATGATTTAGTAAAGGCGGCCTCAATTGGCGTTCTGGGTCCGAAGGAGGTTCTGCACTAGCGAGCCCTTGGGAAAGAGTGTCCTCCTAAGCCTAAGGAGGTAGAGACCATTGTCTTTTTCAATCATCTGACCCGGGGCTTTAGCCCTCCCAGTTCAAAATTCTTCCGCGATGTTTTAGCCGATTTTCAACTCCATCCACAAGACATAGGTCCCAATTCCATATCAAACATCTGCAACTTCCAAGTCTTCTCAGAAGCATATCTGCAAGAGGAGACACCAGTTAACCACAAAAGCGCTGAGTTTGGAAAGTTGGGGGGCATATCGAGCCCGGTCTTGGACACTCAGACGCTGCGGGAAAGGGTGATCCGCTGTCAGGCGATAAGGGTGGTAACCCGGCAGTGGATTTTCTTCCTGGTGTTGACTTTGTTCGCTGCTGGCTCTCCAGGAGCATCCTCCCGTTAAGCCGGCGCTCCGGTTTAATGTGCGAGTATACCGGCAATCCGAAGGACCCTCAGCGTCACACAGACATAGTGCTTCCCGACAATGAAGTTACTGAGTCTGCCAAAAAGATGTTGAATATTCCTCTGTAGGAGTGCAGCCGAACCGGTTTAGCCCCTTTCTGCACGAACAATAAACCGCCATCCGTAAGATTCTTCTGTCCCTTTCTTTTTGCTTTAATCCGTTCATATTGCGTGTCTTTAATATGTTTTTACTCCTTTACATAGGCCAATGACCCCTTCTGGAAGAAGAAGGCTCAAGACAAACCGGCGAAGCCAACTCGCAAGAAGAGCTTGGCCGTAAAGAAACATAAGAAGAAACCTGTCGCCGCTTCCGGTTCAAACCTCAAAGAAGATGATCCGGCTTCTGAGGTACTGCTTGGTTCTTACACCTTTTAACTTTCCCTTGTATGTATTTATATTAACGATGTCCTTTCCCAGTATCCGGCGGAAGGGAGTAAAGCGGATGAAGTCGAGGTAATCTCTCTTTCCTTTGATTCAGAACAGTTGCCACCCAAAATTCGTCGGGTAGCCCGGAAGTATCCATTTTCTCACCCTTATGCCCGCTTGGATCCCAATTTTCTTTTGAAGAAGCAGCAACATGAGGCTCGCCGGACCACACGCCATAGTGGTCACGTGGTTGAATCATCCGGATTACCCCACACGCCCGCTCAAAGACGCCGCTCAGAGGTTTTGCTTACTCCAACCACTCATCATCCAAAAGCAGGTCTTATTCGCAAACCTCTTAAACCGTCTGATCCAAACTATCAGGAAACTCCTCTGTCCTCTTCCGGCGAGTCAACTGCCACTCAAGTACCGGTGCTTAAGACCGTTCCTGGGTAAGTCATCTTTCAGTATGTCTGGTTTATCTTTTCTTTTTGACTTGTGATTTTCATTCTTCCTTTAATCTTTTCAGTATGCCCAAGCCTAGTAAGAAGGAAAAATTGAATAAGCCAGCAGCCGGAAATGCTTCTGAACCGGCAGAAGATCTTGAAGCTACCAATCCTCTGGAAGAGAGTGCTGAAGTTCCGCTCGATGATCCTTCCGCAATGGACCACGAAGATCTCGCTACTCCGGAGGGTGATGCTACGGAGAACGCTGCTGAACCGGCCAGCCCTGCTCGGGTTAGTCCGGCTCCTGTTAGTCCCGTACTGTAACACCCCAAAATTTTATCAATGTTTTATTAATTAAAATTTTGGCAGGAAATAAAAAAAATCACTTGCTAGTTTCTTTCTTTTGATTTCAGGACCTTATTTTTCCTTTTGTGTTGGAGTTTTTACCTCAAGTGATAGCTTTCCATTTATTGTTAGACTCTCTTGCTCTCCTAATGAAACTTTTCTGTTGTCTATAAATATTAATTATATTATAATTTCCCTAATCTCCTTCACTCTAAAATTGGTCTCTCCTTTAAATAAGGCCCCATTTGAACTACAACCCTTGGATAGGTTTATCTAAAATTCCAACAAAAATTTGGTGATGTCATGTGATGTTATTAGATCACTTTTATGCAGGAATATATTTGTTTGATTTAATATTTTGACCTCCACAACATGATTTCCAATCTAGTCCAGTAGGCAGTTTTGCACTACAACCCCATTAACTTTCTCCCTAATGCTTCCACCAAAATTATGGGGTGTTCATAGGAGTGTATTAATCAACTTTATGCAAAAACCCTTTTAGGTCTTTTGGTAAAATTGAGTGAATCAACCTCTTTTCTATACTGGTCCAGTTTGGCATTTTGCACTGCAACCCTGTTTTATTTTGCTCCAGTGCTCTTGAGCTTCCTCCTGCTTATATCTCATCTTGCAAAACCCTTAAGTCCAGAAGAGTGGACCCTTTGGGACAATTTTAGTTCATGAAACAGTGTCATCCATTTCCTGCCCAAAACTGTAGATTTGCAAAACTTGCACTGGCAAGTTTCTGGTTTTGCTAAACTAACTTTGCCATCATCACTTTCACCTAAAGAGACCCTGATCTGGAGATTTTGGCTACCAGAAGAAATGCCCACATGCTCATGGCATTCTGTCGAGCACTTGGTATGCACGGCCATTTTTGGCATGAGTTTTGCCTTGCACTGTGATCTTGACCCTCAGTGCCTAATGCCATCTCAACTAACCTCCCCTAAGACTCTAAGCCAGACCTGCTAAATCCCAGCTCCAACCAAACTCTGTAACTAGCAGAGGCATTTCGTCGAGCGGCTCATGTGCGTGCTCTGGGCGCGCCCAGAGCGCACGTTATGCACGCGCGCGCACCGAGCCGCCGCGTCCCTCTGCCGACGCCTCGCGCACGTTTTAGCCACTCCCCTCGCACCGACAGCATGCCGCCTTGTCCCTGCGCCGCAGAGACAGCCCTGAAGCTCCACAGGACCGCCGTCAGGTCGGCCGCGGCGGCTAGCGGACAGCTCCGGCAGCTCCTGCTGCGGACAGAGCCGCCCAAGCCACCAGCACCCGCCACCTACCCCCTGGAACAGCTCCAGCTCGTCCGCGAACTTGTCCCCTAGCGTGCGTCGCTGCCACGTCGCCCTGAGCAACAGAACGTCGGTCGCCGGCATCCTTATCCACGACCGCCGCGGAACCGCCATCATCCGCCTATTTAAGGCTGCCCCGAGCTCCTCCGTAGTCTCAGACGACCCCCAGCCACCCCACAGAGCGCTCCCATAGCAGCCAATCGCCTCGAGGAGGTTTCTTCCCCAACTCCGGCGAGTTCAGCCGCCGCCGATGTCCAGTTCGATACGCCTCAGCCCGAGCCCCTCCCTTCCAACCAGCGTCGCCATTCGACTCCATTTGACCCTGCGGAGCTGCCCAGCGTCTCAAACAAGCTCGAGAGCCACCGTAGGACGGAACCCCTTTTCCACCCGAGACCGCCGTCCGCCACGAAGCTCGTCGCCGACGATTTTCCCCACCTCCGTTGTCCCCTCGACCACCGGGAGGACCGCCCCAGTCTGGCGGATCCATCCCCGCACCCGAACGCCCTCGAAGAGCCACCGTTCGTCGGCGTTGATCGCCGGAGCAGCGCCTCCGTTCGGCCAGAGGAAGAAGGAGGCGGGGGCGACTGGTCAAACCTGACCAGTGGACCCCCGGGCCCCTCTGTCAGTGAGCCAGCGCCCGCCCCACGCGCGCATAAGTGGAGGCGCAAACCCCAGAGTACGTCTCCACTATTTCGAAAGCGTATTCCTAACCGAAACGTTTTCCTATTTCTGTGTTTATTCTAAAAACAAAATTGACTAAACTTTGACTGGCAATATCTTTTTAAATATAAGTCCAAATGACTTGATTCTTTTTCTGTTGGTTCCCAAATATTGTCTAGTTTATTTTCATATTTATTTCAAAAATTTCCAAGCAACTTTTTTGTGCTGCGTTTAGTCTATGTATTGATTTGGTATTATTTCAAATAGGATTTTTGAAGAGGGAGAAACTTCCAAAAAGTGTTGGAATGCATTTCTCCTCCCCTCTACTTGAAGGCAAGCATTTTTGAGCTCTGGTTTAACGCATGTGATGCTTGTTGACACGTTTGCATTAATATGAAAGTATTCATTTTCATATCATATGTGGTGATATGATCACACCCATGAGAGCATGAGGTACAACTCATGCTGAGGATAACTTGTTTGCATGACGGTGATCCCCTCCGTATGCCTTTCATGCCTAACGGAAGGAAGTCGTGAAAGTCGGGGTCTTGTGTAGACGCGAGGTTGTCACTAGTTCCCCGTCGGGACTGTGGAATCCGGTAAGGACGGATGGTGTTTTCCGACTGTTGTTGCAAAATATATTCGTTTTGACTAATCATTCAAGTAAAGTTGAAACCTCCTAAGTCGACCATAGATCGAGTCTTGTTCCATGTACCCCCATACTTGTTTGTGCTACCACTTGTCCCTGCCACGGGTAGGGTACGGTTTAGTAAGCGTTGACCCCTGTCCTAGCACACACCGTACAGAGAGGCCAGGGTGGAAGATACCGGTTGCAACCAGTAGGCAGGCCACATGGTCCGGGGGCATGGGTGTTTCCGGTTGGGACGGAGAGGGGGGCACCCCTTAGAGCGCGCGATAGAAATGTGATCCCATGCTACGCGAGGTTGTAGCCTCCCCACTCAGAGTTTGCTTGACGAGTGTCGTGGGTGATTCCAGACACTGGTGAGTTAAGCTGGTGTGTGCAAGTCAGGCGGGTTTTCGACTAAAAGACCATAGACGGTAATAGTCCGATGGACTAAAGAAAATCGTTACTCGTGGGTAATGAGTACACCCTCTGCAGAGATATAAAACCTATTCGAATAGTCGTGTCCATGGTTAAGGACTACAGTCTGGGATGGGTCGAGTGTCGGTCTTAGTGTCGGTCTTTGGAGGAGCAACTACTAAACCAGAATATTGAGTATGGTCTGTGATATATGGTGATTATGATTAATATTGTGGACTAACCATTTGTTTTCCTTGGATTAAATGAGTACCCTTGGGACGGTCCTACCTCCCGGATATTCATCCACTTTTAAATTATAAGCCTTTTCTGTGGTGTCACTCAGACGCCCGACTGTGGCATACTTGTTATTTATTTTCCTTATAAGCCCCTTCTGTGGTGTCGCTCAGACGCCCGACTGTGGCATGCTTGTTATTTATTTTCCTTATAAGCCCTCTCTGTGGTGTCGCTCAGACGCCCGATTGTGGCATGCTTGTTATTTACTTTCCTTATAAGCCCTTTCTATGGTGTCGCTCAAACGCCCGACTGTGGCATGCCTGTTATTTATTCTTCTTATAAGCCCTTTATGTGGTGTCGCTCAGACGCCCAACTGTGGCATGAACGTTATATATTTATTTATCACTCTCTGATTGCATATGCCCTTTTTTTTGAATGACCTGCTCGTATTGTGGACTGTCATATTATCATCATAGTGATCCTCATTTAATCTCGAGCATGATTATATCTCACCCATGTTCATAATGTTTGCGAGTACATTCAAAGTACTCACTGGCTTGTCCCTGGCTATTGTCTTGGCCAGATTCCTTGCGTGGGAAGGAACGATGCGATGACAACTCCGGAATCTACGTATGTGGAGATAGCAGCCTCGCGAAGATAGGATTTAACCTGGTCAGCTGTTCCTGTGGGAAATGGAGTCCCATAGTCACCGACGAACCACAAACCGCTTCCGCCATCAGCCACTAGAAACCCTGTGTTGTACTGATAGGCTAGAATGGTCTTGTACGACATGCATGTATTTTGCTTGGAATTTCTGTAACAAGTTGGTGCCTCATCAGCTAACAGTAATCCTGGGGCTGGTGAGCACAAGGTCCGCTTTTGGGAAATTAATATCCCGAAAATCCAGTCCTGAAAAACTTGGTATCAGAGCCAGGCTGACCATTGGCTAATCCCATCTTAGCCAGGTCGAAAAACTTAGGTAAACCAACCCACCAGACCTTAACCAGACCCCGGCCAGGCTTCTCGTGGAAGATAGTCACACAGTGACCGACTCCTAAATTGTCTCATTCGCAAGCGTGCGAAGGAAGACTCCGTCCCCTTTTTCTATAAAAAGGGCACACTAGCCTCAGCCCAGCACAGCACAGCCTCTACCCCAAACCAAGCCATAATGCCAGGACCCATCGTCCACAATGAAACCACAGCAACCAACCTTGGAGGTTTTGTGACCATGCTCGCAAACCTCACCCGTCGTGCCTTTGCGATGGAAGAGCCCCCAGAATATGTTGTCTACCAAGAGAACCGGCAATTCTGGGCCGCCGTGCACGTCTATGGTAGGGGTCCATCGCCAGAGCGCCCCTACAGGTTCACCGGAAGGACCACTTCCTTTGAACCACAAGCCCTCCAACTAGCTGCTCGAGAGGCTATAGTTCAACTCCGGCACTTGTCACCCAGAGTCAACTGCTGCTCATTCTACTACTACCCCAGCCGAGACGGGTATGGTAGGCCACAATGAGTTGCCAATGGATATCACGAGACGGACCCTGCATTATTGCATCTGGTGCGCTATGTAAGTACATTAGAGGAATTGTTCGATCTGATCACCCTAGATCTGATCACAACTCGTGGAGAGCTGATCCGCAGAGCCCCAGCAAGAAGAGAAGACGAGCCCAACACCGACAACCCAGTCGTGCTGTTCGGACAACTGATCGAGACCCCGAGGACTGCCCCAGCCATCGACCAAAGTGTTTTGGTGAACCCAGAATTGATTCGTCGCCTCCTAGGGACACGCTCCAGTGGGATTGTGGCCAACAACCCCGCAATGGTCATCATCCTTACCCCGACCCTGCAGTCCCTCAACTCCCTCCAGCTAACCCCGATGGTGAAAACCGCGGAGAAGCCTCAGCGTCCGCAAGGCACGCCCG
This sequence comes from Secale cereale, assembly GCA_902687465.1. Classification (NCBI taxonomy): domain Eukaryota; kingdom Viridiplantae; phylum Streptophyta; class Magnoliopsida; order Poales; family Poaceae; genus Secale; species Secale cereale. The sequence continues at coordinate 875,580,880 of LR738710.1, forward strand.
CTTAGATGTTAACGAGATAGACTAAATCGCTCGAGTAGCGCCAAGTCCTAGTATGTCCACGTGATCCTGTACCTCTTGTTTTTAAATACGGTCTGCTCGTGCGCCCCTTTTTCCCTTTATAGCCATGCATGAGTACGTTAGTGTACGACTGCATTTTTATTTACTGGTATAACCTCCAAAACCACCCCGCCAACACCCACAGTTATACGTCACTTTCGCGGGACATGTGTGCATGTGACATTGACCCCGATCCCATAGAGCAGAACCGACAAGATAGTTGCGCTCTCACGGTAGCTGTTCTTTTTCTTTTACTACAGGTATAGGATGTTTATTTGTGTGGTATTACTTTGTGATAGTAGGATTATTTCTTTTCATTACAACCCTTAGCAAATCTCGAGGACGAGATTTTTCTTAAGGGGGGTAGTGTTGTAACACCCCAAAATTTTATCAATGTTTTATTAATTAAAATTTTGCCAGGAAATAAAAAAAATGCACTTGCTAGTTTCTTTCTTTTGATTTCAGGACCTTATTTTTCCTTTTGTGTCGGAGTTTTTACCTCAAGTGATAGCTTTCCATTTATTGTTAGACTCTCTTGCTCTCCTAATGAAACTTTTCTGTTGTCTATAAATATTAATTATATTATAATTTCCCTAATCTCCTTCACTCTAAAATTGGTCTCTCCTTTAAATAAGGCCCCATATGAACTACAACCCTTGGATTGGTTTATCTAAAATTCCAACAAAAATTTGGTGTTGTCATGTGATGTTATTAGATCACTTTTATGCAGGAATATATTTGTTTGATTTAATATTTTGAGCTCCACAACATGATTTCTAATCTAGTCCAGTAGGCAGTTTTGCACTACAACCCCATTAACTTTCTCCCTGATGCTTCCACCAAAATTATGGGATGTTCATAGGAGTGTATTAATCAACTTTATGCAAAACCCTTTTAGGTCTTTTGGTAAAATTGAGAGAATCAACCTCTTTTCTATTCTGGTCCAGTTTGGCATTTTGCACTGCAACCCTATTTTATTTTGCTCCAGTGCTCTTGAACTTCCTCCTGCTTATAGCTCATCTTGCAAAACCCTTAAGTCCAGAAGATTGGACCCTTTGGGACATTTTTAGTTCATGAAACAGTGCCATCCATTTCCTGCCCAGAATTGTAGATTTGCAAAACATGCACTGGCAAGTTTCTCGTTTTGCTAAACTAACTTTGCCATCATCACTTTCACCTAAAGATACCCTGATCTAGAGATTTTGGCCACCAGAAGAAATGCCCACAGGCTCATGGCATTCTGTCGAGCACTTGGTATGCACGGCCATTTTTGGCACGAGTTTTGCCTTGCACTGTGATCTTGACCCTCAGTGCCTAATGCCATGTCCACTAACCTCCCCTAAGACTCTAACCCAGACCTGCTAAATCCCAGCTCCAACCAATCTCTGTAACTAGCAGAGGCATTTCGTCGAGCGGCTCATGTGCGTGCTCTGGGCGCGCCCAGAGCGCACGTTTTGCACGCGAGCGCAGCGAGCCGCCGCGTCCCTCTGCCGACGCATCGCGCACGTTTTAGCCGCTCCCCCCGCACCGACAGCATGCCTCCTTGTCCCTGCGCCGCAGAGACAGCCCTGAAGCTCCACAGGACCGCCGTCAGGTCGGCCGCGGCGGCTAGCGGACAGCTCCGGCAGCTCCTGCTACGGACAGAGCCGCCGAAGACACCAGCACCCGCCACCTGCCCCCTGGAACAGCTCCAGCTCGTCCGCGAACTTGTCCCCTAGCATGCGTCGCCGCCACGTCGCCCTGAGCAACAGAACGTCGGTCGCCGGCATCCTTATCCACGGCCGCCGCGGAACCGCCATCGTCCGCCAATTTAAGGCTGCCCCGAGCTCCTCCGCAGTCTCAAACGACAGCTAGCCACCCCACAGAGCGCTCCCATAGCAGCCAATCGCCTCGAGGAGGTTTCTTCCCCAACTCCGGCGAGTTCAGCCGCCGCCGATGTCCAGTTCGATACGCCTCAGCCCGAGCCCCTCCATTCCAACCAGCGTCGCCATTCAACTCCATTTGACCCTGCGGAGCTGCCCAGCGTCTCAAACAAGCTCGAGAGCCACCGTAGGACGGAACCCCTTTTCCACCCGAGACCGCCGTCCGCCACGAAGCTCGTCGTCGACGATTTTCCCCACCTCCCTCGTCCCCTCGACCACCGGGAGGCCGCCCCAGTCTGGCGGATCCATCCCCGCACCCGAACGCCCTCGAAGAGCCACCGTTCGCCGGCGTTGATCGCCGGAGCAGCGCCTTCGTTCGGCCAGAGGAAGAAGGAGGCGGGGGCGACTGGTCAAACCTGACCAGTGGACCCCCGGGCCCCTCTGTCAGTGAGCCAGCGCCCGCCCCACGCGCGCATAAGTGGAGGCGCAAACCCCAGAGTACGTCTCCACTATTTCGAAAGCGTATTCCTAACCGAAACGTTTTCCTATTTCTGTGTTTATTCTAAAAACAGAATTGACTAAACTTTGACTGGCAATATCTTTTTAAATATAAATCCAAATGACTTGATTCTTTTTCTGTTGGTTCCCAAATATTGTCTAGTTTTTTTTATATTTATTTCAAACATTTCCAAGCAACTTTTTTGTGCTGCGTTTAGTCTATGTATTGATTTGGTATTATTTCAAATAGGATTTTTGAAGAGCGAGAAACTTCCAAAAAGTGTTGGAATGCATTTCTCCTCCCCTCTACTTGAAGGCAAGCATTTTTGAACTCTGGTTTAACGCATGTGATGCTTGTTGACACGTTTGCATTAATATGAAAGTATTCATTTTCATATCATATGTGGTGATATGATCACACCCATGAGAGCATGAGGTACAACTCTTGCTGAGGATAACTTGTTTGCATGACGGTGATCCCCTCCGTATGCCTTTCATGCCTAACGGAAGGAAGTCGTGAAAGTCGGGGTCTTGTGTAGACGCGAGCTTGTCACTAGCTCCCCGTCGGGACGGTGGAATCCGGTACGGCTTGTTAAGGCAGGACGGATGGTGTTTTCCGACTGTTGTTGCAAAATATATTGGTTTTGACTAATCATTCAAGTAAAGCTGAAACCTCCTAAGTCGACCATAGATCGAGTCTTGTTCCAGTAACCCCCATACTTGTTTGTGCTACCACTTGTCCTTGCCATGGGTAGGGTACGGTTTAGTAAGCGTTGACCCCTGTCCTAGTACACACCGTACAGAGAGGCCAGGGTGGAAGATACCGGTTGCAACCAGTAGGCAGGCCAGCTGGTCCGGGGGCATGGGTGTTTCCGGTTAGGACCGAGAGGGGGCACCCCTTAGAGCGCGCGATAGAAATGTGATCCCATGCTACGCGAGGTTGTAGCCTCCCGACTCAGAGTTTGCTTGACGAGTGTCGTGGGTGATTCCAGACACTGGTGAGTTAAGTTGGTGTGTGCAAGTCAGGCGGGTTTTCGACTAAAAGACCGTAGACGGTATTAGTCCGATGGACTAAAGAAAACCGTTACTCGTGGGTAAAGAGTACACCCTCTGCAGAGATATAAAACCTATTCGAATAGCCGTGTCCATGGTTAAGGACTACAGTCTGGGATGGGTCGAGTGTTGGTCTTAGTGTCGGTCTTCGGAGGAGCAACTACTAAACCAGAATATTGAGTATGGTCTGTGATATATGGTGATTATGATTAATATTGTGGACTTGACATTTGTTTTCCTTGGATTAAATGAGTACCCTTGGGATGGTCCGACCTCCCGGATATTCATCCACTTTTAAATTATAAGCCCTTTCTGTGGTGTCACTCAGACGCCCGACTGTGGCATACTTGTTATTTATTTTCCTTATAAGCCCCTTCTGTGGTGTCGCTCAGACGCCCGACTGTGGCATGCTTGTTATTTATTTTCCTTATAAGCCCTCTCTGTGGTGTCGCTCAGACGCCCGACTGTGGCATGCTTGTTATTTACTTTCCTTATAAGCCCTTTCTGTGGTGTCGCTCAGACGCCCGACTGTGGCATCCCTATTATTTATTCTTCTTATAAGCCCTTTATGTGGTGTCGCTCAGACGCCCGATTGTGGCATGAATGTTATATATTTATTTATCACTCTCTGATTGCATATGCCCTTTTTCGAATGACCTGCTCGTATTGTGGATTGTCATATTATCATCATAGTGGTCCTCATTTAATCTAGAGCATGATTATATCTCACCCATGTTCATAATGTTTGCGAGTACATTCAAAGTACTCACTGGCTTGTCCCTGGCTATTGTCTTGGCCAGATTCCTTGCGTGGGAAGGAACGATGCGATGACAGCCCCGGAATCTACGTATGTGGAGATAGCAGCCTCGCGAAGATAGGATTTAACATGGTCAGCTGTTCCTGTGGGAAATGGAGTCCCATAGTCACCGACGAACCACAAACCGCTTCCGCTATCAGCCACTAGAAACCCTGTGTTGTACTCATAGGCCAGAATGGTCTTGTACTACATACCTGTATTTTGCTTGGAATTTCTGTAACAAGTTGGTGCCTCATCAGCTAACAGTAATCCTGGGGCTGGTGAGCACAAGGTCCGCTTTTGGGAAATTAATATCCCGAAAATCCGGTCCTGACAGGTACGCACCAATCCCGCTGTCACTGGTGATCCTCCCAGGCCAACACTTGCCTCGACAGAAGATGTTGAGATTACCGGGATAGGTTTTACTGCTCCCGCAGAGCCTGTTATCTTGGCTAGACATACTGCCAAGGAGGAAGTTCTCTAGAAAGACAAGGGCAAATGGAGTTCTGACTTGTCTAGTTATGCCTAGCTTAGTGCCCAGGAGCTCCACTCTGGGTATCTAAACTGGCTCTTCACCAGCTGCGACCACGAGGCCGGTTTGGTAAACATGATGAAGGAAAAATATGAGGTAACTTCTTTCCCTTTGCCTTTCATTTCTGCTTGTATCTTTGTAACTGTACCATTAAGCCATTGTAGCCCCCAGGTGCCGGTTTAACCTTTAGGATGAACCGGGACTTTGATAGATTAACTGAAATAGCTTGATTTGCATGTGTAGCCCCCAAGGGCCGGTTTACTCCATTGCGGGTGAATCGGGACTTCTTCCATGTTTGAGAATGACCTTACATTAGCCCCCAAGTGCCAAGGTCATAACTTTGTTATGTGCTTGGGACTTGTTTGAAAATTTTATTTCCTTCACTTCAATTGTACATTAGCCCCCAAGTGTCGAGTGCATAACTTGGTATGTGCTTGAAACTTTTGATTAAGTTGTCTCCAAAATATCTGACATTCCTTATCCTCTGTAGACTGACTTGAACCGGAGAGCTTCCGAAATAACTGAGCTCCAGAATAACCTGGCCTTCCAGGAATCTTCTTCAACAAGAGTCAAGGAGGAACTTACCCTTGCTTTAGCTAGTATTGAGAAACTCTGGAAGGACTTTGAAGCGGAGCGGTCCACTTGGGAGGTGCAAAGGGCTGCTTTAGAGAAAAGATCTAAGGATGCTGAGGCTGCCCTTAACCCGGTGACGGAGGAGTTATCCGGGTTAAGAAAGCATATAGACGATATAACTTCTACCATCTTTGGTAAGTATTTGTTTTCAAACGCTTTATCCTTGCTATCTTATATTGCTCCGGCTTAATTCATCACTTGTACACAGGGAGGCGCGTGACTCATCTTGGGGATGATGTCTGGAGGAAGGTGAAGGTTGCTTATACCTTGGTGGAACAACTCTATGCCGGCGCTCCGAGGGCCACCAGTGCTATTTCGCACAATAAACCGGCACCGACCACCATCCAAGGTACTCTCGAGAAATTATCCATCTTGCCTACTCGACATGTTGAAGTGAAGAAATCTTCTGCAAGAGCTGGTTCCCGCATGGCGTTAACCCGGGCCAAAGCATGGGTTCCCGATTTTGATCCGGCGGAGGCCATGAATGGCTATCCCAATATGAAAGAAGACGGGTCAGGCTTCTCTGCTGAAGATCTTCGCACTTTGACCAAAGATATGCGCCCTCTTGCCAGTAAGCTCACTGATGAAGCAGACTTAACAAGGTATCATCCGGGTTATGATCTAGAAAACTCGCGGGTGGAGCGGCCGACTTATGATGTCGAAAATCTAGTTCCATCCGTTCGTAAGCATACCTTCGCTCCCGACATTGAACCGTCAGAACTTATAAACGATGAAGTATATTTCCGCGCCCTTGCCAAGATTGACTGGAGCACCCCTGATTTCCAGCAGCTGCCAGAAGTCGTCGAAGACCCGGAGCAAGCTGACCCTCAGTCTTCACAGCAAGCCGAAGAAGAATCCTAAACTGGCTCCGGTTTAATCTTATGTGTTGAATACTTTGCAAGAAACTGATATTCTTTTGGGCCTGCAAGTGCCATGTAATATAATAGTTGAGATACTGTCTTTGTCCCACTATTATCCTTCATGGCATTACTTTGATTGGCAATTCCTAAATTCTCTCCTGCTTGCAATGTGTCAATAGTTTATGTTTACCTATATCTGCATAAACAATGCTAAGAATGTCCTGGCGGTTTACCACCGGACAGGTTATTCGACCCAAACACATGATCTAAGTTGATAACTTGAACTGTGTATAAGATACCATCATATATCATACATGTGATTAAGCGTATCTGTAGACCTTAATCCGGCACGAGTAATCCAAGACGCAAGTGTTGATGACTCCCTTGGCTCTCTGTTTGGCTTATGAAGCTGATCCGGGTTACAATGAACGCCGGTTTATAGGTAAACTAGTGTTGGTGTTCATGACCCAGACTATAGCTCTGTAGACACAGATGTAGTGACAACTTTGTAGTTGTCTGGTCTTGAGTCAATGGGCTTGGTTGAAAAACCAATGACCTTGAAGATAAAGATTTGTGAAAACATAAAAATGGAAAATAAAGTTTTTGGGCAAATAAGACAATGTAGTCGAGGCTTTTTACGAGCTGCCAGGCTCCAAATTCGAGGCTTTTTATGAGCTGCCAGGCTACTGTCATTAACCATTTTAGCAAAGCCTATTAAGATGATCTGCAATCTTTAACCAAATCATCAATGTCAATAGCTACCCAATGTTCAAATTCTCATAAAGATTTTGGCTTGGGTAATCACTTGATGATCGTCAATTTAACGTGACCAAGTTCAGGGTCCCGAAGGATTGACTTGTGATACGTTTGACGGGTCATACTAGGTTTACCTGGATGGCGCGATTTACTTGATGCAGGTAGGTTAATCCAGGGTATTAGGTGTATACACCAGGCTTCCAAGCCATGTTCACTACAAGAGTTTTCAACTCGCTGATGAACTTGCATCAGGAGCCCCCAGGTAGCGTGTGAGAATTGCTCGTCGGGGCATATGTTTGATTCGTGCTAGGCATCAAACCCTCTTTTGCCCCTTCATCATCATGTGGAAATTGCCGAAGCAACCAGAGCAGTGCTTTTATGATGGGCTTCATATGGCCGCCGGTTCAAGAGGCCATGGGAAACTTCCTTGCCCGCGGAAGCCCCCATGTGATTCTTGTTTGTATAGAAAGGGCGGCTGATTCCTTGATTTTATCAAGGGCGCCGGTTTAGGAAGCCATGGAAAACTTCCTTGCACGGAAGCCCCCATGTGATACTCTGTTGTGCAGAGAAGACGGCTGATTCCTTGATTTTATCAAGGGCACCGATTTAAGAGGCCATGGAAAACTTCCTTCCATGGAAACCCCCATGTGATACTCTTTTGTGAAAAGGATGGCTGATTTTTCGGTTTACCGGGGGCGCCAGTTTATTTTATTAATCATAATATATACATTGTACATAGAGCGGAGCCGATGGCTCAAGTATAGTAAAGGAACCATAAGCCGGGGTTTGATGCCTCTCAAGATCTCTTGATTGGCTCTTTCAGCTAGGCCATTGGACTGAGGGTGAGCTACTGATGAAACATCAAGACGAATATGCTCTTGTTGTCAGAATTCCTCCATAGCTCCCTTGGACAGATTGGTGCCATTATCAGTTATAATACTGTGCGGAAAGCCAAACCGGAAAATCACCTTTTTGATGAACTGAACCACTGTTGCTGCATCACACTTACTGATAGGCTCCGCTTCAACCCATTTTGTAAACTTATCCACTGCTACCAACAGGTGGGTTTTCTGGTCTTGGGATCTCTTGAAGGGTCCAACCATATCGAGCCCCCAAGTCGCAAACTGCCAAGTAATTGGGATCATCCTCATCTCCTGCGCCGGTATATGAGCACGCCGTGAGAATTTCTCGCAAGCATCACATTTTCTGACCAAGTCCTCTGCGTCGGCGTGAGCCGTCAACCAGTAGAACCCATGATGAAAAGCTTTAGCCACCAAGGATTTGAACCGGCATGATGGCCACGGTCCCCTTCATGGATCTCTCTAAGAATATCACAGCCTTCTTCTGATGATACATACCGCTGAAACACTCCAGAAATGCTGCGATGATGAAGTTATCCATCGACAATAGTCATAGATTTAGACCGCCGTATTATCTGCCGGGCCTCGACTTCGTCCTCTCGTAACTCACCTCGGTTCATGTATGCCAAGTAAGGGAGTGTCCAATCCGGAATGACATGAAGTGCTGCAACCAATTGTGCCTCCGGATCAGGAACATCCAAGTCCTCCTCTGAAGGTATCTGAACCAACGGATTATGTAATTCATCCAAGAAAGTATTAGGTGGAACCGGTTTACGCTGAGAACCCAGTCGGCTTAACGCATCGGCTGCTTCATTTTTTCACCGGTCTATATGATCCACCTGATATCCTTTGAAGTGTCCAGCGACAGCGTCCACCTCTCGTCGATATGCTGCCATAAGCGGATCCTTGGAGTCCCACTTGCCAGATACTTGCTGTGCTACCAGATCTGAATCGCCAAAGCACTTAACCCGGCTCAAGTTCATCTCCTTGGCCATCCGCAAACCATGGAGGAGAGCTTCTTACTAGCAGCATTGTTAGTACAAGGGAACATTAAACGGAGGACGTAGCAGAACTTATCACCTCGTGGGGAAGTTAACACGACTCCAGCCCCCGAGCCCTCCAACAGCCTTGAACCGTCAAAGTGTATAGTCCAGTACGTATGATCCGGCTTCTCCTCAGGTGCTTGCAACTCTGTCAAATCATTAATGAAATCCACTAGTGCTTGGGATTTTATATCACACGGGGCACATACTTTAATCCGTGCGGGCTAAGCTTGATGGCCCATTTTGCAACCCGACCGGTAGCTTCTCTGTTTTGGAATATATCCCCTAACAGAACTGAACTGACAACAGTGATTGGGTGGCCCTGAAAATAATGCTTCAGCTTCCGGTTTGCCATGAACACTCCATACACCAGTTTCTGCCAGTGTGGATATCTCTGTTTTAACTCAATGAGCACCTCACTGATGTAGTAAACTGGCCGCTGAACCGGATACTCTTTGCCTGGTTCCTTGCACTCTACCACAATGGCAACGCTTACCGCACGGGCATTAGCAGCCACATATAGCAGCAGCGGCCCATTATCAGCTGGGGCAGCAAGGACCGGCGGCTCTGCCAATTGCCTCTTTAAATCCTCGAACGCAGCATCAGCAGCATTGCTCCAGACGAACCGGTCTGTCTTCTTCACCATCTGATAAAGCGGGATTGCCTTCTCCCCCAAACGCCTGATAAACCGGCTCAGTGCTGCCATACGGCCCGCCACGCGTTGGACATCATTGATGCACGCCGGTTTAGCCAGGGACGTGATCGTCTTGATCTTTTCCGGATTAGCTTCAATCCCTCTGTTTGACACTAAGAACCCCGGGAGCTTGCCTGCCGGAATACCGAAAACGCACTTCTCCAGATTAAGCATCATTTTGTAAACTCAGAGGTTGTCAAAGGTTTCCTTCAGATCCTCTATCAGTGTCTCCTCCTTCCTGGATTTCACCACAATGTCATCAACATACGCATGGACGTTTCTCCCAACCAGCTCTTGTAGGAAGTTCTGCACACAACGCTGGTAGGTTGCCTGGGCACTTTTGAGCCCAAATGGCATAGATACATAGCAGAAGGATCCAATGGGAGTTATGAAAGATGTTTTCTCCTGGTCCTTAACTGCCATCTTGATCTGATGATAACCTGAATATGCATCCAAAAAACTTAGCCGCTCACATCCTGCCATAGCATCAATAATCTGATCAATACGGGGGAGAGCAAAAGGATCGGTTGGGCAAGCCTTGTTCAGATCTGTGTAATCAACACACATTCTCCACGTTCCATTTTTCTTAAGTACCAGCACCGGATTAGCCAACCACTCTGGATGGAACACCTCAACTATGAAGCCTGCCGCCAAGAGCCTGGCCACTTCTTCTCCTATAACCTTACGCCTCTCCTCATTGAAGCGGCGCAGGTATTGATTGACCGGTTTAAACTTAGGATCAATATTAAGACTGTGCTCAGCGAGTTCCCTCGGTATACCTGGCATGTCAGAAAGCTTCCACGCAAATATATCCCGGTTCTCATGGATGAACTCGATGAGCGCGCTTTCCTATTTGGGGTCTAGGTTAGCGCTGAAAGTGAACTGCTTGGATGAATCGCCCGAAACAAAGTCCACCTGCTTAGTTTCCTCAGTTGATTTGAACTTCAACGCCGGATCATGCTCTGTGGTTGGCTTCTTTAGCGGGGACATATCAGCCAGATCAACATTGTCCTTATAGAATTTTAGCTCCTCCGTAGCACAAACCGCCTCAGCATAAGTTGCATCTCCTTCCTCGCACTCCAATGCAATTTTGCAGCTCCCATGGACCGTAATGGTTCCCTTGTGGCCCGGCATCTTGAGCTGTTAATAAACATAACACAGCATAGCCATGAACTTGGCATAAATCGGCCGCCCAAACAAGGCGTGGTACGGGCTCCTGATTTTTACCACCTCAAAGGTCACAGTCTCTGATCTAGAGTCATGCTCATCTCCAAAGGTGACCTCCAAATCAATTTTGCCAACTGGATAGGCCGATTTACCGGGTACTACTCCATGGAACACTGTGTTGGACTGTCGAAGCTTTTTATCTCTTAGCCCCATGCGCCGAAAGGTCTCATAATATAGGATGTTGATGCTGCTACCTCCATCTATAAGTACTTTGGTGAACTTGTAACCACCTACCTGTGGTGCCACGACCAGAGCCAACTAACCCGGATTATCAACCCGGGGTGGGTCCTCTCTGCTACACACAATGGGTTGCTCAGACCAACGCAATAAACGTGGTATCGCCGGTTCAACAGAATGCACTACCCTTTTCAGAACCTTTTGATCCCGTTTGCATAAACTCGTGGTGAAGACGTGTTAGTGCCCACTGCTCAGCTCCTTCGGATTATTCTGATATCCGGATTGTTGCTGCTACTGACGCTGTTGGTTTCCTTGGTTGTTGTATCCGCCTTGACCATGCTGTTGGTTATGCTGATTGTTGCCATTGTGGTTGCCGTTACCGCCGTGGTATCCTGAACCAGATCCACCACCTTGATAACCCGGACCTTGAAAACCGGGGCCTGATCCGCCGGGGGGGGGGGGGCGTGATCATACTTAGTCTGCTTCATAAATTCTTGCATAATGAAACAGTCATTCCAGAGATGCGTCGCCGGATTTTCCGTTGTACCGTGCTTTGGGCAAGGCACGTTCAACTGGCGCTCTAGATTAATAGGCGGCCTCCCGTTACGTGGGCGCGGTCTACCTTTGCAGTGCTGCCCATTGTCCTGAGCGTTGATATTGGCCACAAAGTCTGAGTTGCCCTCTGCTTTACGCTTGCCATTATACCCTTGACCCACCGGATTGGCCTGCGGCGGTTTACTGTTCTTGCTCGCCTTCCCTGACTTGTCTCCATCTGCATCTGGATATTTGGTGTTATGAGAATCTCCGTATTTCACCAAAGCGCCCATGAGCGTTCCCATGTCATTGCAATCACGTTTGAGCCGTCCCAACTTCTGCCTCAAAGGTTCAAACCGGCAATTGCCTTCCAAGGTTACTATGGTTGTACTTGGGTTGATGCTGTTGGAGGAGTGCAAGATTTAGGACACTCGACGCACCCAACTACTTGTGGACTCTTGCTCTCCCTGAACGCATGCAGCTAAATCGACAACCGACATTGGCTGCTTGCACGTGTCCTTGAAATTATTGATGAACCGGTGCCATTACTCACCCCATGATCCGATGGAATTAGGTGGCAGACCCTTTAGCCATGTCCGGGCCGTGCCCTCGAGCATCATTGTGAAGTATTTAGCACATGCCGCTTCATCCACATCAAGCATCTCCATTGCCATCTCATAACTCTCAACCCATGCCTCCGGAGCAATATCCGCTGTGTAGTTGGGCACCTTGCGCGGACCTTTGAAATCTTTGGGAAGTTTCACGTTCCATAAAGCGGGGATGAGACACTCTACGCCCAGGGAACTGGACAAGACCCCCAGTTCAACTGTGGCGGTGGGATGAACCGGTGTCGCCTGACGGGCATCATACTGGGCAGTATGTCTGGCCTGATCCACCACCTCTTGCGCATGTGCTTCCTCTCCTGCCGGATTATTGTGCCTCTGCCGATGCCGTCTCCGTGCGCTGCTTGATACGGCCGGTTCATCCATACGCCTCGTATAACTCTAGCTCAGGCGAGGGGTTGAATGAATCCTCTCCCGACTATATGAATAAGCTTGATGTTGAGTTAGCGCCGTGTCCAGCAACTCCTTGGCCCATCGTGCCTCCACCGCTATGGGGGACGTACCTTCGATGGGAAGAGCAGCCAGTCGTGAAGTGGCAGCAACTATGTTATCCAATGGATTAGAATAATGACCAGGAGGGGTGGGCACATGCTGGGTCGGCACAATTTGGCGATTTGGCTCTGCGGCCGGTGGGTGAACCGACGCGCCCGTTCCCGGTGCTACTCCCCGGTTTATCTCTAGATGATTACTGGTCCCTGCGCCTGGCGTGCTAAAGAGATTCCTCGCCTCATAAACCAGCGGCAAATGAGATTGTTGCCTTCTCCACTTTACCTTTTGTGAGGCGTTCTGATCTAACTTGAGCCGATAAGCTTGAGAATCCAGCTCTGCCTGTCTTGTAGCCATCCAACTTGGCTTGCTCAATCCGGCTCTTCACCTGAGCGATCTCTACATCATGTTGCTCCTTGTCGGCCCGAGCCACTTCCGCTGTCGCAAGCGCTGTCAAAGTGTCGACTAAGATGGATAGAGCGTCAGAGGGTGACGGGGGAGGATCACCAGCTCTAGCTCCCATTACCTCTGAGGTTAATGCCCCTATCGTTGAGGGCTGCTGCATGGATTGTGATCCGGCCATGAAAACAGCAACCCTGTTTGGCGGATCGAGGGGGTCCGGAATACTATCGCCATCAGAACAACCCTCAGATCGGCCGTCCTGCAGCAGATACAAAGATTCGGTCTCTTCGGACGAAGATTCATCGCTGGAATAAATAACGGTCTTGCCGCCGGATTCCGATCCGTCCTCAGCTTGTACTCCATGCACTGCTCCAACGAAGACGCGCTTCACGGCGGGCTGAATCCAGGCAGGTCTCGCACGCTGAGCCGACTCGATGATATTGGGGAAGGTGTCCGGATCAGGGCCCGGTTCGCCGATCTTGCCGATGAAGACGTGGATGCCGCCGAAGGGGACCCGGTACCCGTATTCGTTTGAATCGTCCTCGGGGCCCCAGCCGCATCGTCGATGTAGATCCGGCCGCGACGAGTCTTAGTCATCCGGCCCACTGCGTAGCCCTTGAGCCCTTCAAAGCTGCCCTTCAAGAACTCGAAACCATCGTGCGATAGCCCCACGGTGGGCACCAACTGTCGTGGATTTAGCATGGCAGATGTTCTAGCAAAAGGACTTAGTCGTGAGGCCATCGCTACGGGTTAGCTTAAAGGGTTTACAGCGGATGAAGGACACAGGGATTTTATACTAGTTCGGCCCCTTCGATGAATGTAAAAGCCTACGCCTAGTTTGGTGTGGTATTGCTTGGGCTTCGATGACCAGGGAGCGAATCTGCTTTGCCTGTGTCTCGAGCTGTTGTTTCTTGTCCTGAACCGTCGCCGGGCCGTCCCTTTATATAAGAGGTGATGCCCGGTTCGATTTACAGAGTCCCGAGGCGGGCTCATAATCGTGTCCGCCTCGGAGACCACTCTTACACCCACCAGATCAACGAGCCCAAGAACACCTCTCCTCAGGAGGTTGTTCTTCCCATGTACTTGTTCATCCTCTACCTACAAGGCAATCCACCACACCACACTGGAGTAGGGTATTACAACACAACGGTGGCCTGAACCAGTATAAATCCTTGTGTCTCTTATTCTGCGGGTTTGATGAGCTAGGCCTAGGAACCGATGCGAGAGCGAACTAGAGCAGAAAGGAGAGATCTTCGTGTGCACCTCAGTGTTCGAACCTCGAGGGTTTGCCGAAACCCAAGAATCCGACAGCGTTCGTGCAGTTGTTTGATTAGACGGGACGAGTGCGAGAAGTCCGCCGTGCAGGCTAGACGGGATGCGTGCAGTTGTTTGATTAGACGGGACGAGTGCATCATGTCCATCTCACAAGCTCGATGGGACACGTGCGACCAGCAAGGCCACCCATGCTCACCGGGAAGCGAGCTCTCTGACCTCCATGCACCAGCCACCGCCCGCCTTGCTCACAAATTCTCCATTAATGGGTTAATTAAAGCACCTAGACGGAGGGTGTTTGCTTGTGATCCCATGGCAGCATTTGTTTTGTTCGTGTTCTCAACTCATATTCCACCCTAATTTAAATTGCCACATAGGGCAACGAATAATACGACCACCAATAAAATGGCAACGGATAATACGACGACAAATTTACAATGGCGCAGATAATATTTGTCTTACATATTCCGGTTAATTTAAAATGCCACATGCGGCAAAGCCCGGAAGACACAGGGGCAAGAGAAGAAGGAAATTGCAGACAACGATCTGGGTCGCTACAGTCTCTACTCGTCGATGGATCACCGGGCAGCGACATCCTCCAGCTCCTTCTTCAATTACTCACGACTTTGCTTGAAAGTGGCCACGGATTCCTCCACCTCCTGCTCGCGCTCGATCCGGAGCTTCCTCAAGCCACCCATCAGTTCCTTGACGACCGCTTTCAGCGTCATTTCCGAGGCGTTGCTTTGCTCATGCAGCATCTTCCAGCCGGCGGCCTCCTCCTCCTTCTCGGTGACCAACTTGAGGAGCTTCCCATTGTCACCCATGAGTTGCTGGACGAGGCCGGTCACCTTGTCAACCGCTGCATCGCTGATCTTGAGGAGCTTCATCAAGCCGTCGACCAGCTCCTGCTACGTAGTGACGCCAGCGAGACTGTCATCGTTGCCGGTGAAGGACTTCAGGGACACCGGCTCGTCACGATGGCTGACGCCTCGAATGCACTTGTGAGAGCCCTCGCGTGCCCGTGAGAGCTCGTTCGAGGGCTCCGCAGCGCGCCGGGACATCTCTGCTGCGGCTGCGGCTTCGCGGCGGGACTTCTCTATTGCTTCTACGGCCTTGGTCTTTGGTGCCTTGTTATATGTCCACCATAAAATCCGCCTACCGGTCATGGCGGAACGACTTGACAGAAAAAACCAGCTTTGTGGCTGATGAGGAGAGGAACTGTGAAGTAATTTTCTAGTGGTTAGTTTTTATAGCCCGGTGCTAAGTGTGAACACATATTAGTTTGATAGGTGTGAACAGATTTGCAATTACTTATTGCTTTGTAATCAGCAATGTGACGAGAAACAAGGTCAACATTTATTGATGGCAGAAGGTTGACCACATGGTTGCTTGCCGTTGAGGCGGCCGCGGCGTGCTTCGCTCTGGCGTGCCTGCGCGCGCTCTGCTCGCTGTTGAGGCAAAGTTACAATGGCAACGGTTAACAATTCTTAATAATTGTCCTACATATTCAGGATAATTTAAAATGCCAAATGAGGCAAGGCCCAGAACACTCACGGCCTACATATGCATACAATTATAAAAAAATAAGTTAAAAGGCTGAGTTGGCGGCCTTCCGAAGATGGTCTTCTCGGACTCCATGATCAGCATAGCACCCTTGCGGACGTTCACTCCGACTATCCCTACCCGCCTCCGCCTACGGAGCTGCTGGCGCTGGAAGGCTCTTGGGGCTGCTGGGCCTCTTCCAGAAGAGCTTGACAGCGTACAAACGCGCGCATGACAACTCCGCGGAACCGCTCCATTTCCATGTCTCTGGCCTGGTAGAAAATTCCGTCAATCACCTGCATCATCAAGATATCACATTGGCGATGTTCTACTTCGTCGGGGACGTCAACTCCGCCAAGGATGCGCTCGAGCCTGGCCACAACATCATCGGGATCGAGGTTGAAACGGTCGCTGCGGGCAATCATGAAGCCGCATGCTGCCTTTGTCTTGACTGAATTGTAGAGGTCCTCTGCCCATTCCTTGCGGGGTATCAAGATCTCGATGAGCACTGGTGACAGCGGTTCTTCGGGTGGTTCGTCGATCATGCCGCCGAGCAGCTCTAGATCGTTTGCACGGTGGATGGCAAACTGCTCATCACACCTCCTCTGCAGTATGTTGATTGTGCTCCCAAGGACTGTGACGCCGATATCGCTGCCGGTGGGCCATGGTGGCCGCACCGGCCGATGAAGCTCTTCCTCCCCGACCTGCTAAGGCTTGTTCTCCTCGCCGAAGATGTAACGTGGGTAGGCGTCGACGTTGAAGCTTTGGTCGTTGCCTGGCATGCTTGGAATAACTAATGGTAGATGGGTGAGGACTAGATCTTCGCAGAGTGTCGCGGCGGTGCGTTGCCGCGTGGGCTATATGCAGCAAGTCATTAGCTGGAGGTGAGAAACCGGTGAGGGAATAGGCGTGGATTTTACAATTCATCCATGTGGAGCGCGGGAAGCATTTGCTGGAGTGCGGGAAGACTAAGCGGAGCACACACACAACCCGAATACCGTATCCGGTGCCACGTGTTATTTATCACACAAGTGTTACATAAGGAAATGCATGTGTAACTTACTAATCATCGTGCACGAGTAGTCGCAGACGCATCGTGTGCGATACTCCTAGCCACCGCAAGCAACTAGTTTGCATTTTTTAAAGTTTTTTGTACACACAGAATCGCACACGAACTAATTGTATTACCCGTCTGTGTTGTAAATTCTCATCGCAAACAGTTCATTCGAGTTGGTTGTTTGCCACGTATCACACATATCTTGTTAAGTTGAACCGTTTCTGTTGCGATCGCTAATCGAAAACAGTTCGTCCGAGTGTACTGTATGCCCTATATCACACACACCCTGATCTGGCTAACCATTTATGTTGCACTCCCTAATAGCAAACGGTTCATCGTAGCGAACTGCATGCCGTATATCGCACACACATTGATATGCCTGCCCATTTCTATTGTTCTGCCTCATCGCAAATAGTTCGAACAGGTTAACCGTGTGCCCTACATCGCACACGCAACTAAAATCTGAACCGTGTTTGATGCATCCTCCATCGCAAACGTTTTGCACCTTTTTGACAGGGTTTTTACATCCTCATTTGTGATTAATGCATCGCACACAGTTTCTTCAAAGGGTCTCTGATCATAGTGTCGCGTTAGCAGTAACCTGCAGTAGTGACGCGGATAGTACTTGTTGCCCTTAGAGGGATAATGGACAAGCACGTCCATGACACGCTTATTGGTCTCTGCAACTTTTTTGACATCATCTCTCAAAAGTCTATCAGTGCGAAGCAGCTCCAAAGGCTATAGGAAGAGATCGTTGTGATACTAAATGAGCTTGAGATGTACTTCCCGCCCGAGTTCTTTGACGTCATGGTGCATCTGTGTGTCCATATTATGGACAACATCATAGACCTGGGGCCGTCATTCCTGAATAACATGATGTCATTCGAGAGGATGAATGGGATCATCAAAGGATTTGTTCCTAACATGTCTTGTCCGGATGGAAGCATCGTCCAGGGCTATTTGACACAAGAGTGCATCTCTTTCTGTGAGAATTTTCTGTATGGTGCACACCAGCCACCTGGTGTTGGTTTTACCATTAAGAAGCACATTGAGAGGCTTGAAGGAGAAGGTCACTCCAACGGTCGCAGGAAACTTCATGTGGCCTACTCAGATCGATGCAACGACTTTGACAGAGCAAACTTGGTAGTGCTACAACACCTAGACAAGGTAGATCCTTTCATGACACTGCACAAAGAAACTATCACAAAGAAGTATCGTGACCGGGGGCTATGCAGGACGGATACCGAAGTTACTAGAGAGCACAGCTCCACTTTCCTGCATTGGTTCAAAGAGCAAATTATTGCTAATCCCCGGGAAGAGGGCTCTAAGGATGGATTGCTCATATACGCCTTAGCGCATGGCCCCTCGCCCAACCTCATGACCTATCAGGCATACGATATCAACGGATACATGTTATACCCAAAGGCCAATGATATGAATAGTGATTTTCATAACTCAGGGGTGACGATGGAATGCATGACCGACATCGACAACGGCGCAACTGAGAGATTTTACGGAAGGGTCGAGGAGATCTGGGAGCATGACTACTCTGGACTGCACAGCGCGACGATGTTTCGTGTCAGATGGGCTAAGAATGTCGAAAGAGAAAACCGGTATTTCACTACTATGACTATACCCGACGCCAAGAGCGGTACCATGAACGCCATCGCAAAAAACGAGCCATGGGTACACGCTAAGCACGTGACACAATGCTTCTTCATAACTGACCCGAGCAATCCCAGCCGTGTTGTCGTGAGGAGAGGCAAAAGTAACATCATTAGAATGGATGGAGTCGCCAATGAGGAAGACTACGACCAGCACGGCAACTCAATGAGATGAAGATGATGATGAAGGATACGTCAAAAGAAGAATCAATGCTACATTACCTAAGAAAAATCGTACTCCATGGAAAAGGAAAAGTCACAATGAGGCGCTCAATTATTCATCAACGAACAAGAAGGGAAATAGGCTCACTCAAAAACTAAAACATCGACGCTGGGAAACAGTCATCGGTCAAATGATGTAATATATATGTTCATATTTTGTGTAGACACTTATCCATTATGCATGGATCAAATGATGTAATATATATGTTCCAATTTTGTATACATACTTAAGCGCCAAATGATGCAATATATATCACCTTAGTTATATACATATATTGTATCACCTTCCTTCGTTCTTGCTCTCGGAAAAGAAGGAAAAGAAAATAGAAGAAACCAACAGAAAAAGGAAAGAAGAGCAGTAGCTCTGGTTAAAGAAAAGGGCTATAGTTACCCGAATAGTAGTACCTATTTTACTTAAAAAGCGCTATAGCTACCAGAATAGTAGTAGCTCTTTTCTCTAAAACACGCTATAGCTACGTTAGATAGCAGTAGCGCTTCTCCCTGAAATGCGCTATAGCTACCTTATCTATAGCGCGTGTCTTAGAAACGCGCTACTGCTATCTTGACATAACCCTCGTGCGGGCTTCCTCCTGTTCTTCTTTCCTCCATCCCATTCCCCATTCGATCCCTCTCCTCCGACGCCGTCGTCGCCCTCCGACGGCGCCGTCGCCCGTACCCCTGCCCTCGCCGACGTCGCCCTCCGGAGTCTCTGCCTCCTCCTCCTCGACCTCGCCGGAGCACTGCCCTCATCCTCGCCGGAGTCGCCATCTCCCCCAACCCCTCCTCGCCTCCGACACGCCTCGGTCCCGCCGTCTCCCCCTCGTCGCCACCGAAGTGCGTGCCTTCTGTAAGCCCTCTCCCCTCCCCTATTCTCTCTCTC
>LR738710.1:875600737-875658273 GCA_902687465.1 Secale cereale
CCCTCCCTCTCTCTTTTAGTAGGAACCGTAGCTATTTAGTGCTAGTTAGTATGAACCCTATGCAATTTTTTAGTGCTAGTTAGTTAATTAGAATTAGTATGAACCCTAGTTAATTACGTAGTATGAACCCTAGTTAAAAAAACCTAGGATAGATTAGTGGCTAATTTGTAGGGGTAGTTACTATAAACCCTAGGTTTCAAACTATTGATATTTTTTGTTAAAGAATTTGTTGCTATTTAAATAAACAGAGTTAGTATTAACCCTATAGTCAATTACTTGGTATGAACCCTAGTTAAAAAACAGAATTAGTATGGGTTAAATGAATTTTAGGTATTTTTAGATAAAGCAATTGTTGCTATTTCTATATCTACTAATAAAGTAAGGTGCGTTTTTTCGATTTTTTATTCATCCGTTCATCGTCGCAATTCAGAATTTCGTAGTTGGTTCGCACACTTTGCGGCCCAGCGAAGCCGGCCCACTTATATGCCTGCTCATGTAGCTTCAAAACTCCCATTTCCTGCCTAATGCGGTAGATAGTCGGATTACGCACAAGGTGCCCAAGACTTGGCCGACCCGTTTTTGCTTTTCTGTCTAAATTTATTTTTGTGTTTACCTTATTTTTGTAATTCAACATTTTCAAAAAAGTTCATAATTTTGGCTTTTGTCAAATCTATGAAAAAAAATCGAATTCCAATATTATCTTCCCCTTTTTAAAAATGTTTTGAACATTAATTTATTTTCTCGTTCCAATTGTTTTCAAATTAAAAAATATTCTAAATTATCTGTGATTAAAGAAAACATGTATTGCCAAAATTATACGAAATTTGAACTATATTCTTGTTTTAGTAAAATGTTCACAGATTTGAAAAATGTCCGAGTGTGAAAACAAATTTTATAAAATTGTTCTCAATGTTCAAAACATGTTCCGTTTCCGTAAGTCGGTCAGAAATTAAAAAATGTTTGGGTTTTCATAAAAGGTTCATGTCTTCACAAAATGATGTTGTTTCAAATTGTGTTCATGTTTTTCCAAAATAAACGGAATATTAAAAACATTGTTCGTAATTTCGGAATATGTTCATGTTTCCAAGAATTTTCGGCAATTCATTTTTTTTAAGTTCAAAAATTGTTTTAAATCCGAATTTGTTGTATGTTCTTAAATATTCGTGGTGTCCATTGATTAGCAGTAGGCGTTTGTTGCCATGGCTAGCGGCACGTGGTCGGGTCTTTAAGGTCACGTGTTCGATCGTACAACATGTCATTTTTGGATTATTACTCGTGCCTTACAAACAAAGGTTATTTCGATGCCTGCAAGTGGGTTGGCCCATACGCAAATTGTTGGGCGTTCCACGCGCTATTTGACGCAAGTAGCGTTATATAGTAGCTCCCACGCAGTTGCCCTAAGAAAAGAAAAAAATATACATATAGATTTTGTTCCGTTCATTCCACACGTAGCTCCCCAATTTGTTCGTTTATCCCCGGGTGGGCCAAACTGGACCTACCAAGTAATTCTTTTTCTGTTGGACGCACGAGCAGCAAAAGATAAAGGACACGAGGGGATTGAACTATGGACCTTCCCAATTGTGTCGATGGATAAAACCAACTCAGGTAACTTGCACTTATGATAAGAACAGTCTCATCTTGGAATTTTATACCAAATCGGACCAGTTTTTATATATCCCGAGGTTGTTTGGAAATGAGGAGGTTGTGTGAGAATAACGAAGTTGTCTCGGGAATAATGAGCAGAACGGGGGACTCCTCAAATTATTGTCGGAGGTAACTTGCACATGCCAATAAAAGACAATATGTTGGTTCGCTATAATGGAAAAAAATTGTGGGCACACTGCTAATAAAGAGAATATGCTGGTTTTCTCTAATTAATAAAATTTATGGGGACATGAGTGCAAAAAGAGTTGAAGAGAATAAACCCTGATAATGAAGGAACATTCATGCCTAGTTATGCGCTGATTATGCTAATGAACCATAACTTATGTGTTACATCCATCCGGTAACGTCATCGTAGGAGAAAATGGTCGAAGCAACCAAATCACGACGCAATCACTACTCCAAGACGGAGGTGGACCTGGAGGGGAAAAAGGTATCAGTGAGGTGGTCGCCACCACGCTGTCCAACCCCATCACTATCCAGATCTCGAAGGCCAAAAAATACCCAGAAGAAGACCGCAGCTCCTCACTTTGTCGCCGACCACTGTGGAGACCATTTTTGATGAATACATGAATTATTTCTCCCGCTGCTTGTTACAAAAATATTATCTCCCCGTTGCAACGCACATGCATATGTGCTACTAAATATAAAACAGAATTGATTAAGACTATTTTCAAATATTGTGTAGAAAAATGACTTCTTGCATATTTCTTCAAGTTATATATTTTTCTTCCTGTTTTATGCTAATCTGAAGTGGACATGTGATTTGCACATTTCATATTTGGACGTGTGATGTTTTGGACATGTCATATTTGATAAATGATGATTATGTGCAGGTTAAATGATCCGAGTGGCCTATGTTTCGCCGGAATGTTCATTCATTTCCGTTTCAGTGAATTTCAGGCACTTCATATGTCCACTTTTTAGCAAAGGTCATGCCGAAATTTCCCGTGAATTTTGGCATGACTTTTTCTAGAAAGTAGGCATATCGAGTGCCGGGATTTGCTGCGATGGGAATGAAACAACATTCCGGCAAACCATAGACCTATTTTGTTTCTCATTTTATAATAGTTTAAAAATTAAACAAGGAGACTTAATCGTAGGAAACATGTCGAACAACGAAGAAACCGAGCCTTCTGACACGAGGGCGGCCTAGATGATGGTATTGACGCCAACATCAACACCGACGGCGCCAGCAACGATGGCGGCGCCTGTGACGCCCCCGATTTGTCCGTACACTAATCATGCACGCAAATGTGTACGACCAAGATCAGGGACTCACTGGAAGATATCACAACACAACTCTAGACACAAATTAAATAAATACAAGCTTTATATTACAAGCCAGGGGCCTCGAGGGCTCGAATACATAAGCTCTAAAACACAAGAGTCAGCGGAAGCAACAATATCTGAGTACAGACATAAGTTGAACAAGATTGCCTTAAGAAGGCTAGCACAAATATAGCAACGATCGAAAAGGCAAGGCCTCCTGCCTGGGACCTCCTAACTACTCCTCGAAGCCGAACTCCATGTAGAATCATCCTCGGGATCTTCTGGCTCCTGGACTCCACCACCTGGTTGCATCATCCGAGAAGAAGGAACAAGAGGGGAAAGGGGGGGGGGAAGCAACCGTGAGTACTCATTCAAAGTACTCGCAAGCAAGGATCTACACTACATATGCAATGATATCTGTGTGAGGGGGGGTAATATCTGTGGGCTAAACTGCAGAAAGCAGAAAAAGAGGGGGATAGCTAATCCAATCGAAGACTAAGCTTCTGGCCACCTCCATCTTGCAGCAGTAGAAGAGTGTAGCTGGAAAGTAACAAGTATCCTTGCTTCTCGTAGCCTCCGTCTTGCAGCAGTAGAATAGAATAGATGGTAAGTTCACCGAGTAACAACGTATAGCATAAACCTACCCGGTGATCCTCCCCTCGTCACCCTGTGAGAGAGCAATCACCGAGTTATATCTGGCACTTGTAAGGGTGTGTTTTATTAAGTATCCGGTTCTAGTTGTCATGAGGTCAGAGTACAACTCCGGGTCGTCCTTTTACCGAGGGACACGGCTATTCGAATAGATTAACTTCCCTGCAGGGGTGCACCACATAACCCAGCACGCTTGATCCCATTTGGCCGGACACACTTTCCAGGGTCATGCCCGGCCTCGGAAGATCAACACGTCGCAGCCCTACCTAAGCACAGCAGAGAGGTCAGCACGCCGGTCTAAGTCCTAAGCGCGCAGGGGTCCGGGCCCATCGCCCAACGCACACCTGCACGTTGCGTACGCGGCCGGTGAGCAGACCTAGCAACCTCCATTACTAAGGAAGTTGCGTTACGCGGTCCAACCCGGCGCGCGCCGCTAAACCGCTGATGTCAAGAAGGCTTCGGCTGATACCACGACGTCGAGTACCCATAACTATTCCCACGTAGCTGGTTAGTGCGTATAGACCAAATGGCCAGACTCAGATCAAATATCCAAACTCGTTAAGCGTGTTATTATGAAAATCACCGCGGACAACGACCAGGGCCAGGCCACCTCTCGACTGGGTGTCTCAACCTGCCCCTGTCGCTCCGCCATAACGATCCACTCGGGGGCCGTCGGGAACTCAGGCCCACCACTACCTGGATGGAGCCACCTGTCCTTTCAGTCCCCACATCAAATCACTTGCGGGTACTCAATGAGCCGACCCGACTTTAGTCACATCATGTATCATGTAAAGTGTATGTAGTATATACCCGTGATCACACCCAAGTGATCACGGCCCGATAGAATAGCAGGGCAGACGGACAAGGGTGTAGGGCCACTGATGGAATACTAGCATCCTATACTGAGCATTTAGGATTGCAGGTAATGTATCAACAGTGATATCAACAATGACAGGCTATGCAGCAGAATAGGATTATCGAAAGCAGTAACATGCTACACTACTCTAATGCAAGCAGTAGAGAGAAGAGTAGGCGATATCTGGTGATCAAAGGGGGGGCTTGCCTGGAAGCCGGCAGACGAAAGGAATCTTCGGAAGCGTAGCCGTAGTCGAACACCGAAGCAACAATGGTCTCGAGGTCTATCACGGTATCGGAGTCTACCGATAAATAAGCAACGAAGGGGAAACAAATAAATAACAGAGCAAACAATAGCATCACAAAATATAACAAGGCAATACGCGGTGCTACGTGTGACCTAACGCGGTGCTCGGTGATACATGCGAAGAGGAATAACATCCGGGAAAGTATTCCCGGTGTTAGGCATTTTCGGGCAGATGAAACGGAGGGGGAATGTTGCATGTTCGGTATGATAGAGATGTGTGGCGGACGAACGGACCACGTATTTGGATTCGTCTCGTCGTTCTGAGCAACTTTCATATATAAATTATTTTCATCCTAGTTACGGATTATTTTATATGATTTTCTAAAGTTTATAACATTTTCTAGAATTAATTATTTATTTAAATTTAACATTATCCAGAATAGTGCCTGCTGACGTCATCATGACGTCAGCATGATGTCAGCGGTCAACTGTCTGTTGACAGAGTCAAACTGACACGTGGGGCCTACTGTCATACACTAAGACTAATTTAAACAGATTAATTAATCTAACAGTAATTAGGGTAATTAAGATTAATTAATTAAGTTAATTAATTAATATTATTTTTTTAACATATATTTTTTTAAAACTCCTTTTTTTTAATTAAGGGGCTGGGCCCCACTTGTAAGTGGCCCAGGGGCCATGCGGGCTAACGGGCGCTGGGGCGGGGCGCACCCAGGCCGAAGCCCGCCCGGGCACGGGGCGAGGCCGGCAGCGCTGGACCGGGGCGTCGGCGTGGCCAGGCAGCAGGGCGCCGGGCGCCGGAGATGGCACCGGCGGGGAGGCGCCGGCCCACCGCGGGCACGGCCGGGCGGAGCCGGCCCGGCCAGGGCGCAGAGCGGGCAAGGTGGAGGGGCGCCGGCTGCTGCGAGGTGACGGCGGCGGCGCAGTTGGCGAGGCGGGGTGAGGCGCAGCGAGCGGGCGGTCGGCCATGGTGGCCGGAGGCGATGTCCGGCGCGGTCTAGTAGTAGCAACGGCGACAGAAGACGGGTGCGGCTGGGCGCGATGGGCCAAGCAGCAACGGCACGGGCGAGCCGCGCGCAGTGAGGCCGGACGGTGGCCATGACGCTCGGCTGGCCGGCCGGAGCAGCAGCCACGCGACCGGGCCGGGAGCCGAGGGCGGGCACAGGGAGCGGCGCACGGGGAGGCTGCGGGCTTGGCCAGCGGGAACTCAAGGCGCGCGCGCGAACGACGACGCGCGTGGTGGGGCTCGAGCGGCGGCATCGGTGATCGCGAGGAGGGCGCGGCCACGGCTGACGAGCGGGTGGGCGAGGGAGGCCGAGAGGGAGAAGGGGAGGGGGAAGGGGCTCACTGGCGTTGCAGAGAAGGCCCGGGGAGGACAGAGTCGCTCGGGGCGGTGCGAATCGACGGCGAGGTCCGGTGCGCCCGAAGGTGGAAGACGACCCGGTCTTGGTGATGCGGTTGCTCCGAGCTCGAATGCGCGGTCGTAGACGATGCAGCTGAGCACGGGGAAGCTACCGGAGTAGTCGGAGGGGAGCAGGGATGACGGTGCCCGCGGTCAGCTCGGCGGCGAGGCCATGGCCGTGCTTGGATGGGGCGAATCTGGAGGGGGGGCACAGGCGACGAGCGAGAGAGGGGTGCGAGCGAGTACTGAGTGGTGGTAGGAGAGGGGGAGACCAAGGAGGCAGGGGGGTTCGGTCTTATCCCCTCCAGGGTATCGCCGGCGAGGAGGTCGGGCGGGGGCGAACCCCTGTAGAGACGCGGTCGGTGAACAGGAGAAGACGATCGTGGGGAATTGGGCTGGCTGGGCCGGCCTGTTAGGCCGAAGCCTAGTGGGGGGGCAGGGGAGTTTTTCTCTCTTATACCCGTCTGCCTTTTCTTTTCCTTTTAAGACTATTCTGTTTCTATTTCTTTTTATTTATTCTTCTGTTTTCTTTTCAGTTTCCTTTTTATTTTAGTTTAAAATAAAATACATACTAGTTCCTAAATTAGTCTCAATAAATATACTACTGCCACATAAATTTGGGCAACTAAATAAAATAGTTTATTATTTTATAAAATACCAAAGGCATCTACTTTATTGTTTTGTTTGCTGTTTTCAACCATTTTGGTGCATTTAAATATTTTATAAAAATAAGGATTCTCTACCCTAATTCCTTATGATTTATTTGACACATCCCGAACATTTTAGTTTTAATGTTTGAAAATTTTTGTTGTTTTCTTTTAATTCAATTTTTAATTTGGATCGGTTTCGAACTAAATGAGATTAGCAACAGTTATCGTGGTGACGTGGTATTATTAGTGCGGAATTACTGTAGCACAATTATCCGGGCGTCACAATTCTCCTCCACTACAAGAAATCTCGTCCCGAGATTTAAGCGGTGGAGTAGGGGGGAAGTGCTGGTAGCGAAAACCTAGCGAGTCTTCTCAGTCTTGACTGCCCTTTCGAAGAGGTTGATCCCTTTCGTTGATGTCTTCATTTCTCTGTTTCAAGTCATCGTGACCAAGCCGTCATCCTTTCTTCGGGGTCTCCATCGTCCTACGAACGCGACTGGGGGGGAAAAACTTTGGAGGAATGTATCTCCACGAAGTCTGTGCATACGACGGCGAATTCAGAAAGTGATACACGAAGTACCCTATGAGTAGCATTTCGGTGAATTCATTGAGTGCACTATACGATGGTACCAAAGCTTCAAATGGGTAGGCAATCATTCGTTGCCTAGACAGAAGCTGGAATGGGGCTTGAACAACGTGAATAACATGGTGTTTGATACCAGGATGAAACATAGTAGAATTTAGCTCGTGAATCATATACGAAGCCAGGTGCAAAGGATACCATAGAATTCAGGTTGTAAAGAAGAGTCAGGTTTCGATCCAGTGGACCTG
Organism: Secale cereale; assembly: GCA_902687465.1. Lineage (NCBI taxonomy): Eukaryota > Viridiplantae > Streptophyta > Magnoliopsida > Poales > Poaceae > Secale > Secale cereale. The sequence goes on from LR738710.1 coordinate 875,608,329, forward strand.
TGGGTTATGGGCCCACCATGTGGGTTGAAAATAGGAAGGGTGGTGACATCTTGCACAGCCTCGACAGGGAGGCATGTGAGTGGGTAGCTTGTCAGCTATGTCGCCAACAATGTCGGTACCTAGGACGAGGAACGAAGAGAACCATTTCCCCGCTCGTTGAAACGAGGCGAACCAACAGGCAAGGTTCTCGTCCATCGGTGGTTACCGGAATGTTATCAATAGTAGAGTCAAGGTCGTACTGACAGAGTTGTACAACGAGGTGTTTACATAAGCAGAGAATTATTACTGCTTAGATTATATTTAGATCAAAGAAAGGTTAATCAAACAAATGGAAAGGAAAATAGCGATTACACACTATTATTAGGAGTATATCCTTCCCATGGACAAGAAGAACATGGCATGCAGGGTAGGAGAGCAAGTACCCAATCATTCAGTTAAAGAGGCAAGGATCAATCATGATGGTACCCATACAATGGTGTTTGGATAACTGACCAAGAAACATTTAGCATTGGGCTTCAAATGCTCTTGTTGGAAATCGGAGTACCACAGACATGCTTCGAGATAGCATTGGCATGGTCTTGAAGCAAAGGTCGGACTTGGATACATAAAAGGTTCATCAGGTACAACTTATAGAATAAGTCTTATAATTTCCTCCTGGAAGAATGGTTATCCTTGCAAAAGAGATTATAATGATAGGTCCTCCAGCCAGGGGTGCTAGGCATGACATCATATTACTGGGTCAGCAAGGGACCAACATTATAACTACTAGAGAGTTGTCCCAACCATCATATCTGACCGAGATTCAGATCCGATTGGTGTCATGATACCTCAGACTCGGGATGTTCTAGAGGAAAAGTACAACACAACTCAACGAAATGGCATTGCAAGATTCTCGGGAAATGAACTATGGGAGCGGGTTCCCGAAACAATAGTTCATCGTTAAACCAAGGAGAGGATGAGGAGGTGGCTGATGGACTCATCGATAATTCATCGAGAATTCCGAACAGATGGATTTCCACAATAATGTGAACAAGAAAATGACACTTGTCAATTCAATTGATAATAATGTTGTATGCTCAAGAAAAACATACACCATTAATCATTAGGTGAAAGGTGTGCCCGGAATACGACCTTAGGCAGCAAGATCAATGTTAGAGTGACGATTCAATAACCAACAGTCTAAGAACGAACTGTCGATCGTTAACTTCAAAGCACTAGGGCTGCTACAAGTGCAGAACTCAAGTAGCATCTTTAGCACATTGGTATCCTGGCTGAAAACAACACGGGGACCAAAGAAGAATGGTGATGGGGAGTAGTATCACTATACCATGAATTCTAATGAGGTGAAGCAGGCTCGCAACATTCTTGACATAAAAGATGGTAATACTTCAAGATAGAACATATTACAAGTTGGAGAGTAAGTTTTAATCATAACGTGGACAAGCTCGCGATGAAAGGAAGTCAAGGGTGTTGTCGATGATAATAAAAATCATCGAGGGCAAGGAGGGTATTTCTCATCATAAACTTCGTTGACGTCTCAGAAGAAGTCAAAGTGTTGAAGGTGATCACGACACACTTGTCGGGAGGTTTCAAGAGGATGCAATCGAAGATCGGCTGCGTCCAGCAAGGGAATGACGAACTGGCAAGTTATTGGATCAATATAAAAGATGCAGGCTCGGAATCAAGGTTGCCTTACTGAACAAGCAACCAGATGCTGAAAGCTCGACGTAAGTTGTGCTCAATCTCTGAAGAATTCTTGCACCAAAGAAGGACGAGGTAGCACAGTCAAAGATAGCTAGACAAGGGATGTATCCGATAGTCAAGGAGTAAACCAGATTGAGTTTAAAAATTTCCCAGTAACATCTACTAGGGGTGTTGAATTTTTTTTTTTGAGCAGATTTGATTTACTAAACGGTGTCCTCGGTTGACGGCAACCTAGAACCCGTAGAGTGATTACGACAAGCAAAGGTATTACTTCATCAAAAGTTCAAAAGGTGTAGTGCAAAGGCATGATATCCTCGAGATATCAGTGGGTAAAACTCGAAGGTAGAACATGATATAAGTTGAACTAGGTCATTGACCTATGACAGTAGATGCTATAACCTTGTCAAAATTGACGAGGCCTGGAATGGATTTATTCCAGATATATTGAATAAGGACAGCATGGTTGGAACCATAACTGCAAGGGATCAAATTTATTGACACTGAAAGAATTATTTAGACGTAAAAATCATTCTGCAAGAAGCTCCCGAGACGGTCTACATTGTTTCCATGGGCATGAACAAAAGCTCAAGGTCGACTCCCATTTCTCCAATGCATACGTTTCATTTACCTCTTGCTTTGATAAAACTGTAGTGTTGGAATTTTATCCGGTAGAAAACCGGAAGGGTATGACTTGTGAATACTTTCGGGTTCCCACGGATTAGGGGAAGGCATAGGTTCAACCCATCGGGCATCTTAGTAACATATACCACAAGCTTCAAAAGTAAATAACACCAGCTCAAAAGGAGAGCATGGTTGTCAAAGAAGAAATACAATTTACCGAAAGTATTATGCCTCAGGGACAGAACTTCTTGAGGTTTTTGTATACGAAGGACATTGTCGGATAATATTTCAACAAAGGATCGGGTGATCCACAACGGAGCTGATGTGAGTATCGGTACTCACTCAGAGGAAGAAGGAATGCAGAGGCATCAGATTCAAGAATCACCTGATTAGTCTGATGCTTAAATAGAAAGAAATTATGGTTTCCAAGATGAAGGATCAGAAGCAGACGCTCTGATCAAGGATGGATAAGTTGAAAACACTTAGTTGAACAATCAATAAAGGTTTGAATTGCTGAGAACCAACTCATGTCCGAAATGACGTCTGAGCCGGAAAGATAATTTTAAAAAGGATAACCTGATGACTTCGTGCATACGCACACATTGAATCAATAGGCTCAAAACGGCTAAAACAAAGGATATTGACGAAGACTACTACTAGTCATATGGAATTAACCATAATGCAAGTAGACAAGAATTTCAAGAGTAACCGGCTGCAGAGGATTTTCGAAAGATCGAAAAGTATTCAGAAGATTTCTGTGAGACACATGATCAATTGAGAACAACTGATCCTTGATAAATGTGAGGAAATAACCGTAAGGGTTTTCACGCGAAGCAAAACTGCAAGACAGTAAACTCAAAGGATTCTCGAGACAATGGAGAATATTTCGAGGCCTCTTGTAACAACAAGAGCGACGAGGAATGATCATGAGTATGATAAGTGCATGCAGATATCCGTAGGGATATATCGGTGGCAGTGAATTACAAAGGCGATGAACACAAGTTCTCGGGTTAACAGCGGAGAGTACCTTCAGGGTCTTCTGGTGCAGCGGACAATCATCGATCATAAGGTGCTCTCCGGGTGAAAGTGATAGCGAGATCCTAGTGTTAGATTTAGCAAAATTCCTTTATCCCGAATAGATGAGAGATAAGAGTCCCAGAGTATAGACGAGGAGTAAAAGATCCTAATACCACCCATTGGTGATGTGGGCCCGTAAGCCACACAACAAGTTAGTAAATTTGTTTTTCAAAAACTAGACTCAACTTCGGCCAAGGAGTTGGAAAGGGGGATTCCTACAGGCAGTCGGCTCTGATACCAACTTGTGACGCCCGCGATTTGTCCGTACACTAATCATGCACGCAAATGTGTACGACCAAGATCAGGGACTCACTGGAAGATATCACAACACAACTCTAGACACAAATTAAATAAATACAAGCTTTATATTACAAGCCAGGGGCCTCGAGGGCTTGAATACATAAGCTTGAAAACACAAGAGTCAGCGGAAGCAACAATATCTGAGTACAGACATAAGTTAAACAAGATTGCCTTAAGAAGGCTAGCACAAATATAGCAACGATCGAAAAGGCAAGGCCTCTTGCCTGGGACCTCCTAACTACTCCTCGAAGCCGAACTCCATGTAGAATCATCCTCGGGATCTTCTGGCTCCTGGACTCCACCACCTGGTTGCATCATCCGAGAAGAAGGAACAAGAGGGGAAAGGGGGGGAAAAGAAACCGTGAGTACTCATCCAAAGTACTCGCAAGCAAGGATCTACACTACATACGCAATGATATCTGTGTGAGGGGGGGTAATATCTGTGGGCTAAACTGCAGAAAGCAGAAAAAGAGGGGGATAGCTAATCCAATCGAAGACTACGCTTCTGGCCACCTCCATCTTACAGCAGTAGAAGAGTGTAGCTGGAAAGTAACAAGTATCCTTGCTTCTCGTAGCCTCCGTCTTGCAGCAGTAGAATAGAATAGATGGTAAGTTCACCGAGTAACAACGTATAGCATAAACCTACCCGGTGATCCTCCCCTCGTCACCCTGTGAGAGAGCAATCACCGAGTTATATCTGGCACTTGTAAGGGTGTGTTTTATTAAGTATCCGGTTCTAGTTGTCATGAGGTCAGAGTACAACTCCGGGTCGTCCTTTTACCGAGGGACACGGCTATTCGAATAGATTAACTTCCCTGCAGGAGTGCACCACATAACCCAGCACGCTTGATCCCATTTGACCGGACACACTTTCCAGGGTCATGCCCGGCCTCGGAAGATCAACACGTCGCAGCCCTACCTAAGCATAGCAGAGAGGTCAGCACGCCGGTCTAAGTCCTAAGCGCGCAGGGGTCCGGGCCCATCGCCCAACGCACACCTGCACGTTGCGTACGCAGCCGGTGAGCAGACCTAGCAACCTCCATTACTAAGGAAGTTGCGTTACGCGGTCCAACCCGGCGCGCGCCGCTAAACCGCTGACGTCAAGAAGGCTTCGGCTGATACCACGACGTCGAGTACCCATAACTATTCCCACGTAGCTGGTTAGTGCGTATAGACCAAATGGCCAGACTCAGATCAAATATCCAAACTCGTTAAGCGTGTTATTATGAAAATCACCGCGGACAACGACCAGGGCCAGGCCACCTCTCGACTGGGTGTCTCAACCTGCCCCTGTCGCTCCGCCACAACGATCCACTAGGGGGCCGTCAGGAACTCAGGCCCACCACTACCTGGATGGAGCCACCTGTCCTTTCAGTCCCCACATCAAATCACTTGCGGGTACTCAATGAGCCGACCCGACTTTAGTCACATCATGTATCATGTAAAGTGTATGTAGTATATACCCGTGATCACACCCAAGTGATCACGGCCCGATAGAATAGCAGGGCAGACGGACAAGGGTGTAGGGCCACTGATGGAATACTAGCATCCTATACTGAGCATTTAGGATTGCAGGTAAAGTATCAACAGTGATATCAACAATGACAGGCTATGCAGCAGTATAGGATTATCGAAAGCAGTAACATGCTACACTACTCTAATGCAAGCAGTAGAGAGAAGAGTAGGCGATATCTGGTGATCAAAGGGGGGGCTTGCCTGGAAGCCGGCAGACGAAAGGAATCTTCGGAAGCGTAGCCGTAGTCGAACACCGAAGCAACAATGGTCTCGAGGTCTATCACGGTATCGGAGTCTACCGAAAAATAAGCAACGAAGGGGAAACAAATAAATAACAGAGCAAACAATAGCATCACAAAATATAACAAGGCAATACGCGGTGCTACGTGTGACCTAACGCGGTGCTCGGTGATACAGGCGAAGAGGAATAACATCCGGGAAAGTATTCCCGGTGTTAGGCATTTTCGGGCAGATGAAACGGAGGGGGAATGTTGCATGTTTGGTATGATAGAGATGTGTGGCGGACAAACGGACCGCGTATTTGGATTCGTCTCGTCGTTCTGAGCAACTTTCATATATAAATTATTTTCTTCCGAGTTACGGATTATTTTATATGATTTTCTAAAGTTTATACCATTTTCTAGAATTAATTATTTATTTAAATCTAACATTATTCAGAATAGTGCCTGATGACGTCAGCATGATGTCAGCGGTCAACTGTCTGTTGACAGAGTCAAACTGACACGTGGGGCCTACTGTCATACACTAAGACTAATTTAAACAGATTAATTAATCTAACAGTAATTAGGGTAATTAAGATTAATTAATTAAGTTAATTAATTAATTAATATTATTTTTTAACATATATTTTTTTTAAACTCCTTTTTTTTAATTAAGGGGCTGGGCCCCACTTGTAAGTGGCCCAGGGGCCATGCGGGCTAACGGGCGCTGGGGCGGGGCGCACCCAGGCCGAAGCCCGCCCGGGCACGGGGCGAGGCCGGCAGCGCTGGACCGGGGCGTCGGCGTGGCCAGGCAGCAGGGCGCCGGGCGCCGGAGATGGCACCGTCGGGGAGGCACCGGCCCACCACGGGCACGGCCGGGCGGAGCCGGCCCGGCCAGGGCGCAGAGCAGGCAAGGGGGAGGGGCGCCGGCTGCTGCGAGGTGACGGCGGCGGCGCAGTTGGCGAGGCGGGGTGAGGCGCAGCGAGCCGGCGGTCGGCCATGGTGGCCGGAGGCGATGTCCGGCGCGGTCTAGTAGTAGCAACGGCGACCGAAGACGGGTGCGGCTGGGCGCGATGGGCCAAGCAGCAACGGCACGGGCGAGCCGCGCGCAGTGAGGCCGGCCGGTGGCCACGACGCTCGGCTGGCCGGCCAGAGCAGCAGCCACGCGACCGGGCCGGGAGCCGAGGGCGGGCACAGGGAGCGGCGCACGGGGAGGCTGCGGGCTTGGCCAGCGGGAACTCGAGGCGCGCGCGCGAACGACGACGCGCGTGGTGGGGCTCGAGCGGCGGCATCGGTGATCGCGAGGAGGGCGCGGCCACGGCTGACGAGCGGGTGGGCGAGGGAGGCCGAGAGGGAGAAGGGGAGGGGGAAGGGGCTCACTGGCGTTGCAGAGAAGGCCTGGGGAGGACAGAGTCGCTCGGGGCGGTGCGAATCGACGGCGAGGTCCGGTGCGCCCGAAGGTGGAAGACGACCCGGTCTTGGTGATGCGGTTGCTCCGAGCTCGAATGCGCGGTCGTAGACGATGCAGCTGAGCACGGGGAAGCTACCGGAGTAGTCGGAGGGGAGCAGGGATGACGGTGGCCGCGGTCAGCTCGGCGGCGAGGCCATGGCCGTGCTTGGATGGGGCGAATCTGGAGGGGGGGCACAGGCGACGAGCGAGAGAGGGGTGCGAGCGAGTACTGAGTGGTAGTAGGAGAGGGGGAGACCAAGGAGGCAGGGGGTTCGGTCTTATCCCCTCCAGGGTATCGCCGGCGAGGAGGTCGGGCGGGGGCGAACCCCTGTAGCGACGCGGTCGGTGAACAGGAGAAGACGATCGTGGGGAATTGGGCTGGCTGGGCCGGCCTGTTAGGCCGAAGCCTAGTGGGGGGGCAGGGGAGTTTTTCTCTCTTATACCCGTCTGCCTTTTCTTTTCCTTTTAAGACTATTCTGTTTCTATTTCTTTTTATTTATTCTTCTGTTTTCTTTTCAGTTTCCTTTTTATTTTAGTTTAAAATAAAATACATACTAGTTCCTAAATTAGTCTCAATAAATATACTACTGCCACATAAATTTGGGCAACTAAATAAAATAATTTATTATTTTATAAAATACCAAAGGCATCTACTTTATTGTTTTGTTTGCTATTTTCAACCATTTTGGTGCATTTAAATATTTTATAAAAATAAGGATTCTCTACCCTAATTCCTTATGATTTATTTGACACATCCCGAACATTTTAGTTTTAATGTTTGAAAATTTTTGTTGTTTTCTTTTAATTCAATTTTTAATTTGGATCGGTTTCGAACTAAATGAGATTAGCAACAGTTATCGTGGTGACGTGGTATTATTAGTGCGGAATTACTGTAGCACAATTATCCGGGCGTCACAGCGCCGAAACCGGCGGGGAAGGTACCAGAGACAAACCCGCTACCGAAAAGAAGAAGCAGAAGAAGAAGAGGATACGAAAACCTAGCAAACTCGGCATCGAACGACTGGTGATTACAAAGATGGCCCCTGGCAAGTTTGAGCCATTTGAACCAGAAGAACCTCGCAAGTGCTATGGGAACCAAGTCGGATGCATCCTACGGGAATGTGCGAGCATCAACGACGATGACGTAAAGAGTAATGAACATTTGAGGCAGTTGCTCCTGATGAAGTAGCACAAGAGATTCAAGTTTCCCGACCGGGATGATAGCATAGAGCAACCGTGCGATGATCCGAAGATGAAAAGTATTAACAATCACGACATGGGCATGTTCAGTAATGATTTGGCCCCCTCGTCGCCGCCGAAGTCCGTGCCTTCTGTAAGCCCTCTCCCCTCCCCTATTCTCTACTCTCTCTCTCTACTCTCTCTCTCTCTCTCTCTATCTCTCTCTCTCTCTCTCTCTCTCTCTCTCTCTCTCTCTCTCTCCCTCCCTCCCTCTCTCTCTCTTTTAGTATGAACCCTAGCTATTTAGTGCTAGTTAGTATGAACCCTATGCAATTTTTTAGTGCTAGTTAGTTAAGTAGAATTAGTATGAACCCTAGTTAATTACGTAGTATGAACCCTAGTTAAAAAAACCTAGGACAGATTAGTGGCTAATTTGTAGGGGTAGTTAGTATAAACCCTAGGTTTCAAACTATTGCTATTTTTTGTTAAAGAATTTGTTGCTATTTAAATAAACAGAGTTAGTATTAACCCTATAGTCAATTACTTGGTATGAACCCTAGTTAAAAAACAGAATTAGTATGGGTTAAATGAATTTTAGGTATTTTTAGTTAAAGCACTTGTTGCTATTTCTATATCTACTAATAAAGTAAGGTGCGTTTTTTCGATTTTTTATTCATCCGTTCATCGTCGCAATTCAGAATTTCGTAGTTGGTTCGCACACTTTGCGGCCCAGCGAAGCCGGCCCACTTATCTGCCTGCTCATGTAGCTTCAAAATTCCCATTTCCCGCCTAATGCAGTAGATAGTCGGATTACGCACAAGGTACCCAAGACTTGGCCGACCCGTTTTTGCTTTTCTGTCTAAATTTATTTTTGTGTTTACCTTACTTTTGTAATTCAACATTTTCAAAAAAGTTCATAATTTTGGCTTTTGTCAAATTTATGAAAAACAATCGAATTCCAATATTATCTTCCCCTTTTTAAAAATGTTTTGAACATTAATTTATTTTCTCGTTCCAATTGTTTTCAAATTAAAAAATATTCCAAATTATCTGTGATTAAAGAAAACATGTATTTCCTAAATTATACGAAATTTGAACTATATTCTTGTTTTAGTAAAATGTTCACAGATTCGAAAAATGTCCGAGTGTAAAAACAAATTTTATAAAATTGTTCTCAATGTTCAAAACATATTACGTTTCCGTAAGTCGGTCACAAATTAAAAAATGTTCGGGTTTACATAAAAGGTTGATGTCTTCACAAAATGATGTTGTTTCAAATTGTGTTCATGTTTTTCCAAAATGAACGGAATATTAAAAACATTGTTCGTAATTTCGGAATATGTTCATGTTTCCAAGAATTTTCGGCAATTCATTTTTTTAAGTTCAAAAATTGTTTTAAATCCGAATTTGTTGTATGTTCTGAAATATTCGTGGTGTCCATTGATTAGCAGTAGGCGTTTGTTGCCATGGCTAGCGGCACGTGGTCGGGTCTTTAAAGTCACGTGTTCGATCGTACAACATGTCATTTTTTGGATTATTACTCGTGCCTTACAAACAAAGGTTATTTCGATGCCTGCAAGTGGGTTGGCCCATACGCAAATTGTTGGGCGTTCCACGCGCTATTTGACGCAAGTAGCGTTATATAGTAGCTCCCACGCAGTTGCCCTAAGAAAAGAAAAAAATATACATATAGATTTTGTTCCGTTCATTCCACACGTAGCTCCCAAATTTTTTCGTTTATCCCCGGGTGGGCCAAACTGGACCTACCAAGTAATTCTTTTTCTGTTGGACACACGAGCAGGAAAAGATAAAGGACACGAGGGGATTGAACTATGGACCTTCCCAATTGTGTCGATGGATAAAACCAACTCAGGTAACTTGCACTTATGATAAGAACAGTCTCATCTTGGAATTTTATACCAAATCGGACCTGTTTTTATATATCCCGAGGTTGTTTGGAAATGAGGAGGTTGTGTGAGAATAACGAAGTTGTCTCGAGAATAATGAGCAGAACGGGGGACTCCTCAAATTATTGTCGGAGGTAACTTGCACATGCCAATAAAAGACAATATGTTGGTTCGCTATAATGGAAAAAAATTGTGGGCACACTGCAAATAAAGAGAATATGCTGGTTTTCTCTAATTAATAAAATTTATGGGCACATGAGTGCAAAAATAGTTGAAGAGAATAAACCCTGATAATGAAGGAACATTCATGCGTAGTAATGCGCTGATTATGCTAATGAACCATAACTTATGTGTTACATCCATCCGGTAACGTCATCGTAGGAGAAAATGGTCGAAGCAACCAAATCACGACGCAATCACTACTCCAAGACGGAGGTGGACCTGGAGGGGAAAAAGGTATCAGTGAGGTGGTCGCCACCATGCCGACCAACCCCATCACTATCCAGATCTCGAAGGCCAAAAAATACCCAGAAGAAAACCGCAGCTCCTCACTTTGTCGCCGACCGCTGTGGAGACCATTTTTGATGAATACATGAATTATTTCTCCCGCTGCTTGTTACAAAAATATTATCTCCCCGTTGCAACGCACGGGCATATGTGCTAGTAAGTATAATACAGAATTGATTAAGCCTATTTTCAAATATTGTGTAGAAAAATGACTTCTTGCATTTTTCTTCAAGTTATATATTTTTCTTCCTGTTTTATGCTAATCTGAAGTGGACATGTGATTTCCACATTTCATATTTGGACGTGTGATGTTTTGGACATGTCATATTTAATAAATGATGATTATGTGCAGTTTAAATGATCTGAGTGGCCTATGTTTTGCCGGAATGTTCATTCATTTCCGTTTCAGTGAATTTCAGGCACTTCATATGTCCACTTTTTAGCAAAGGTCATGCCGAAATTTCCCGTGAATTTTAGCATGACTTTTTCTAGAAAGTAGGCATATCGAGTGCCGGGATTTGCTGCGATGGGAATGAAACAACATTCCGGCAAACCATAGACCTTTTTTTTCTCATTTTATAATAGTTTAAAAATTAAATAAGGAGACTTAATCGTAGGAAACATGTCAAACAACGAAGAAACTGAGCCTTCTAACACGAGGGCGGCCTAGATGATGGTATTGATGCCAACATCAACACCGACGGCGCCAGCAACGATGGCGGCGCCGAAACCGGCGGGGGAGGTACCGGAGACAAACCCGCTACCGAAAAGAAGAAGCAGAAGAAGAAGAGGATATGAAAACCTAGCAAACTCGGCATCGAACGACTGGTGATTACAAAGATGGCCCCTGGCAAGTTTGAGCCATTTGAATCAGCAGAACCTCGCAAGTGCTATGGTAACCAAGTCGGATGCATCCTACGAGAATGCGCGAGCATCAACGACGATGACGTAAAGAGTAATGAACATTTGAGGCAGTTGCTCCTGATGAAGTGGCACAAGAGATTCAAGTTTCCCGACCGGGATGATAGCATAGAGCAACCGTGCGATGATCCGAAGATGAAAAGTATTAACAATCACGACATGGGCATGTTTAGTAATGATTTGGCCTCCAGGAAAGGGAGGGTGAAATGAGCTATATATTGACGCTAACACTACAAAAAAAGACATATCCATGACATCTTGGCCCGAACGATTTCTTTTGTCATGCTTATGACACTTCTTTGATGATAATTGTGACGAAAACAATATCATCATAGATCTGGTGTGCTCCTACTTCTATGACAAAAAATCATGACATAAAATTGGCTTTTCGTCCGGGGCAGGCCGGGGAGACACCTGCATGACATTCTTTGGGCCGTCCATGACGGAAAAAACCGTGGTAGAAGCGAGGACGAGGAAAATTTTGAGGAGTTCTCGGTTACGGTGGGTGGTCAGGGCAGAGCATTGCACAGAGGTTTGCGCGTTTCTCTCGTACACATCGCGTGTATGTGCGAGGTATTGTGATCTAACTGAACCCGAGTGAGGCGTTCGCTTGCCGACCCCGAGCGATTCCACTAGCCCAGTTACTGAACCCGAGTGATCGATCTGTGCTGGCTGCTAACTGAACCCGACCGATTCCTTCACTACTGTTGCTAACTATAGCCGATCGAATCCTGCTGCTGCCTCTTGATGAACAGTGGTCGTTGTTGGGGAAGGATGAACAGTTCCCGGTGGGGGTTGGATGAACACGACCTCGTGATAGTAGAGGTTATTTCCGCTGGATGAACAGGACCCTGATCGATAGGAGGCCGCCACACATCCGAGCCGGTTGGGGTGGATAAACAGGACCCCATGGAGGGCTGGTTAAACAGGACCCCCCGTGTGGAGGGCTAGTTGAACAATAGTTGGTGGAGGCTGGATGAACAGGACCCCGTGGTGAACAATAGCTGGTGGAGGCGGGAGGAAGTCGACGATGGATGAACAGTGCAGGTGGATGCTGGAGGAAGTCAACGGTGGATGAACAGTAGCATGTGGAGGCTGGAGCGAGGCTGTAGACGGTGGATGAACAGTAGCCCGTGGTGTCCCATTTTGCGGTACGCCACACCTCTCCTGATGAACAAGACCCCCGTTTCGACTATAGGAGGTCGAAGAGAAGTCTGTTTCCTCCGTTTTGCGGTACGCCACACCCCTCCCGATCAATAGGCCCCCATTTCGACCATAGGAGCTCGAACACAAGTCTGTTTCCTTCGTTCTGCGGTACGCTAGACCCTACCCGATGAACAGGATCCTGTTTTGACCGTACGCGGTCCAACAGAAGGTCATTTTCCCTCTGTTTTGCGGTACGCTAGACTCCGTTCTGGCTGTTCCATCCAAGCCTGTTGCCTCCCATTGAACACGACGCGTTTCGACCCAGTGGCTTCGCTCTCGATGAACAGGACGTTGTTTCTCCGTTCCGACCCAGTCCCTTGGCTGTTGATGACCAAGACGCCGATGTTGCCGTTCGTTGCCTCTTCATGTACACGTGCCTTGGTCGTACGTATGCGCGAGTAGCTAGGCGTTCGAGATACCGCCCGTTTGTACGTATGTGACCATATTTGTTGGCATCTGGTTGTACGTACGTGTACACGATTTAGACTGAACTGCCTAAAATGCTACATCGGGGGCTCTAATACTACACGTGTCGCTGCTTGCTCAGCCATGGTTCATCGTTGTAGAGAGACCGATCAACCAGTATGTACGTACATGTTCGCGACCAGAATGACAACGCTACGTACGCTTCGATCAGGTGGGTCCCGACTGTCAGGGTGGATAAGGAGGCACTTCCTTACGTGTGAAGTTATTGGTGGTGGGTCCCAGTAGTCAGGGGTAGAATCATTTTTTTCCGTAATATGGACGCACTTCCTTGCGTGCGAAGATGTAGCTGGTGGGTCCCAGTTGTCAGAGGGGAAACGTTTTTTTGGAGGCCCTTTCGGTAGGTCCCGCTGTCACGTGGAGGAATCATTATTTCGCGCGTAATAAGGAGGCACTTCCTTACTGCGGCCATGGACCCAGCTGTCAGCCTCTCCACGTGCAGTCCTCTTCCGATGGAAGTCGTTTCTTAACCACGTTGACCACACCGTGCGGACATCACCAGGCGGTGGACGACGGTGAGGCAGGGAACGACGCAGAGCCTGGGAACACATGGAGGGTAGTATGAGGGTTGACTAGTTCGGTTGCGGTGTGAGGTTGCCGTTGCCGCAGAATAACAGGGGGTGTGGGTGAGTAGAGGGATGGCCAGGCATGTGATGGGAGTAGTAGGGAGCGGTGAGTCCTGCGTGGCAACATAGACGGCCACAGGAGGCAGGAGCACGCAGGAACAGGCGGTCTTGCCGGTGCTTGATTTGGCGGCTAGAGCAAGAAGATTAGAGATTGAAGAAGATGACGGCCATTGGATTGACATCCAACGGTCACGCCTGCAAGAACGGTTTGTTTACATATATAATAAGTAAAAAAATATTGCATACGCGTCAATATAATAGGCCCACAAGTCAGACCATTCTCTTTTTTTAATAATTTACAGCTCACTGCAACTTCTTATACAATTTATTGCGGTCACTTTTTTGTTGGCCAGGGCCAGGGTTAAATGAATTTTAGGTATTTTTAGTTAAAGCAACTGTTGCTATTTCTATATCTACTAATAAAGTAAGGTGCGTTTTGTCGATTTTTTATTCATCCGTTCATCGTTGTAATTCAGAATTTCGTAGTTGGTTCGCACACTTTGCGGCCCAGCGAAGCCGGCCCACTTATATGCCTGCTCATGTAGCTTCAAAATTCCCATTTCCCGTCTAATGCGGTAGATAGTCGGATTACGCACAAGGTGACCAAGACTTGGCCGACCCGTTTTTGCTTTTCTGTCTAAATTTATTTTTGTGTTTACCTTATTTTTGTAATTCAACATTTTCAAAAAAGTTCATAATTTTGGCTTTTGTCAAATTTATGAAAAAAAATCGAATTCCAATATTATCTTCCCCTTTTTAAAAATGTTTTGAACATTAATTTATTTTCTTGTTCCAATTGTTTTCAAATTAAAAAATATTCCAAATTATTTGTGATTAAAGAAAACATGTATTTCCAAAATTATACGAAATTTGAACTATATTCTTGTTTTAGTAAAATGTTCACAGATTCGAAAAATGTCCGAGTGTAAAAACAAATTTTATAAAATTGTTCTCAATGTTCAAAACATGTTCCGTTTCCGTAAGTCGGTCACAAATTAAAAAATGTTTGGGTTTTCATAAAAGGTTCATGTCTTCACAAAATGATGTTGTTTCAAATAGTGTTCATGCTTTTCCAAAATGAACGGAATATTAAAAACATTGTTCGTAATTTCGGAATATGTTCATGTTTCCAAGAATTTTCGGCAATTCATTTATATTAAGTTCAAAAATTGTTTTAAATCCGAATTTGTTGTATGTTCTTAAATATACGTGGTGTCCATTGATTAGCAGTAGGCGTTTGTTGCCATGGCTAGCGGCACGTGGTCGGGTCTTTAAGGTCACGTGTTCGATCGTACAACATGTCATTTTTTGGATTATTACTCGTGCCTTACAAACAAAGGTTATTTCGATGCCTGCAAGTGGGTTGGCCCATACGCAAATTGTTGGGCGTTCCACGTGCTATTTGACGCAAGAAGCGTTATATAGTAGCTCCCACGCAGTTGCCCTAAGAAAAGAAAAAAAATATACATATAGATTTTGTTCCGTTCATTCCACACGTAGCTCCCCAATTTTTTCGTTTATCCCCCGGGTGGGCCAAACTGGACCTACCAAGTAATTCTTTTTCTGTTGGACGCACGAGCTGCAAAAGATAAAGGACACGAGCGGATTGAACTATGGACTTTCCCGATTGTGCCGATGGAGAAAACCAACTCAGGTAACTTGCACTTATGATAAGAACAGTCTCATCTTGGAATTTTATACCAAATCGGACCAGTTTTTATATATCCCGAGGTTGTTTGGAAATGAGGAGGTTGTGTGTGAATAACGAAGTTGTCTCGAGAATAATGAGCAGAACGGGGGACTCCTCAAATTATTGTGGGAGGTAACTTGCACATGCCAATAAAAGACAATATGTTGGTTCGCTATAATGGAAAAAAATTGTGGGCACACTGCTAATAAAGAGAATATGCTGGTTTTCTCTAATTAATAAAATTTATGGGCACATGAGTGCAAAAATAGTTGAAGAGAATAAACCCTGATAATGAAGGAACATTCATGCCTAGTTATGCGCTGATTATGCTAATGAACCATAACTTATGCGTTACATCCATCCGGTAACGTCATCGTAGGAGAAAATGGTCGAAGCAACCAAATCACGACGCAATCACTACTCCAAGACGGAGGTGGACCTGGAGAGGAAAAAGGTATCAGTGAGGTGATCGCCACCACGCCGACGAACCCCATCACTATCCAGATCTCGAAGGCCAAAAAATACCCAGAAGAAGACCGCAGCTCCTCACTTTGTCGCCGACCGCTGTGAAGACCGTTTTTGATGAATACATGAATTATTTCTCCAGCTGCTTGTTACAAAAATATTATCTCCCCGTTGCGACGCACGGGCATATGTGCTAGTAAATATAAAACAGAATTGATTAAGCCTATTTTCAATATTGTGTAGAGAAATGACTTCTTGCATTTTTCTTCAAGTTATATATTTTTCTTCCTGTTTTATTTCTAATCTGAAGTGGACATGTGATTTGCACATTTCATATTTGGACGTGTGATGTTTTGGACATGTCATATTTGAAAAATGATGATTATGTGCAGGTTAAATGATCCGAGTGGCCTATGTTTCGCCGGAATGTTCATTCATTTCCGTTTCAGTGAATGTCAGGCGCTTGATATGTCCACTTTTTAGCAAAGTTCAGGCCGAAATTTCCCGTGAATTTTGGCATGACTTTTTCTAGAAAGTAGGCATATCGAGTGCCGGGATTTGCTGCGATGGGAATGAAACAACATTCCGGCAAACCATAGACCTTTTTTGTTTCTCATTTTATAACAGCTTAAAAATTAAACAAGGAGACTTAATCGTAGGAAACATGTCGAACAACGAAGAAACCGAGCCTTCTGACACGAGGGCGGCCTAGATGATGGTATTGACGCCAACATTAACACCGACGGCGCCAGCAACGATGGCGGCGCCGAAACCGGCGGGGAAGGTACCGGAGACAAACCCGCTACCGAAAAGAAGAAGCACAAGAAGCAGAGGATACGAAAACCTAGAAAACTCGGTATCGAACGACTGGTGATTACAAAGATGGCACCTGGCAAGTTTGAGCCATTTGAACCAGAAGAACCTCGCAAGTGCTATGGGAACCAAGTCGGATGCATCCTACGGGAATGCGCGAGCATCAACGACGATGACGTAAAGAGTAATGAACATTTGAGGCAGTTGCTCCTGATGAAGTGGCACAAGAGATTCAAGTTTCCCGACCGGGATGATAGCGTAGAGCAACCGTGCGAAGATCCGAAGATGAAAAGTATTAACAATCACGACATGGGCATGCTCAGTAATGATTTGGCCTCCTGGAAAGGGAGGGTGAAATGAGCTATATATTGACGCTAACACTACAAAAAAAGACATATCCATGACATCTTGGCCCGAACAAATTTTTTTTTGTCATGCTTATGACACTTCTTTGACGATAATTGTGACGAAAACCCATATCATCATAGATCTGGTGTGCTCCTACTTCTATGACAAAAAATCATGACATAAAATTGGCTTTTCGTCCGGGGCAGGCCGGGGAGACACCTGCATGACATTCTTTGGGCTGTCCATGACGGAAAAAATCATGGTAGAAGCGAGGGCGAGGAAAATTTTGAGGAGTTCTCGGTTACGGTGGGTGGTCGGGGCAGAGCATTGCACAGAGGTTTGCGTGTTTCTCTCGTACACATCGCGTGTATGTGCGAGGCATTGGGATCTAGCTGAACCCGAGTGAGGCGTTCGCTTGCCGACCCCGAGCGATTCCACTAGCCCAGTTACTGAACCCGAGTGATCGATCCCTGCTGGCTGCTAACTGAACCCGACCGATTCCTTCACTACTGTTGCTAACTATAGCCGATCAAACCCTGCTGCTGCCTCTTGATGAACAGTGGTCGTTGTTGGGGAAGGATGAACAGTTCCCGGTGGGGGTTGGATGAACACGACCTCGTGGTAGTAGAGGTTATTGCCGCTGGATGAACAAGACCCTGATCGATAGGAGGCCGCCACACATCCGAGCCTATTGGGGTAGATGAACAGGACCCCATGGAGGGCTGGTTGAACAGGACCCCCCGTGTGGAGGGCTAGTTGAATAGTAGCTGGTGGAGGCTGGATGAACAGGACCCCGTGGTGAACAATAGCTGGTGGAGGCGGGAGGAAGTCGACGATGGATGAACAGTGCAGGTGGATGCTGGAGGATGTCAACGGTGGATGAACAGTAGCCTGTGGAGGCTCGAGCGAGGCAGTAGACAGTGGATGAACAGTAGCCCGTGGTGTCCCATTTTGTGGCACGCCACACCTCTCCCGATGAACAAGACCCCCGTTTTGACTATAGGAGGTCAAAGAGAAGTCTGTTTCCTCCGTTTTGCGGTACGCCACACCCCTCCCAATCAATAGGCCCCCGTTTCGACCGTAGGAGCTCGAACACAAGTCTGTTTCCTTCGTTCTGCGGTACGCTAGAACCTACCCGATGAACAGGATCCTGTTTTGACCGTACGCGGTCCAACAGAAGGTCACTTTCCCTCTGTTTTGCGGTACGCTGGACTCCGTTCTGGCTGTTCCATCCAAGCCGGTTGGCTCCCATTGAACACGACGCGTTTCGACCCAGTGGCTTCGCTCTCGATGAACAGGACGTTGTTTCTCCGTTCCGACCCAGTCGCTTGGCTGTTGATGACCAAGACGCTGATGTTGCCATTCGTTGCCTCTCCATGTACACGTGCCTTGGTCGTACGTATGCGTGAGTAGCTAGGCGTTTGAGATACCGCCCGTTTGTACGTATGTGACCATATTTGTTGGCATTTGGTTGTACGTACGTGTACACGATTTAGACTGAACTGCCTAAAATGCTGCATCGGGGGCTCTAATACTACACGTGTCGTTGCTTGCTCGGCCACGGTTCATCGTTGTAAAGAGACCGAACAACCAGTATGTACGTACATGTTCGCGACCAGAATGACAACGCTACGTACGCTTCGATCAGGTGGGTCCCGACTGTCAGGGTGGATAAGGAGGCACTTCCTTACGTGTGAACTTATTGGTGGTGGGTCCCAGCAGTCAGGGGTAGAATCATTTTTTCCGTAATATGGACGCACTTCCTTGCGTGCGAAGATGTAGCTGGTGGGTCCCAGCTGTCAGAGGGGAAACATTTTTTTCGAGGCCCTTCCGGTAGGTCCCGCTGTCACGTGGAGGAACCATTATTTCGCGCGTAATAAGGAGGCACTTCCTTGCTGCGGCCATGGACCCAGCTGTCAGCCTCTCCACGTGCAGTCCTCTTTCGATGGAAGTCGTTTCTTAACCACGTTGACCACACCGTGCGGACAGCACCAGGCGGTGGACGACGGTGAGCAGGGAACGACGCAGAGCCTGGGAACACGTGGAGGGTAGTATGAGGGTTGACTAGTTCGGTTGCGGTGTGAGGTTGCCGTTGCCGCAGAATAACAGGGGGTGTGGGTGAGTAGAGGGATGGCCAGGGATGTGGTGGGAGTAGTAGGGAGCGGTGAGTCCTGCGCGGCAACATAGACGGCCACAGGAGGCAGGAGCACGCAGGAACAGGCGGTCTTGCCGGTGCTTGATTTGGCGGCTGGAGCAAGAAGATCAGAGATTGAAGAAGATGACGGCCATTGGATTGAAATCCAACGGTCACGCCTGCAAGAACGGTTTGTTTACGTATATAATAAGTAAAAAAATATTGCATACGCGTCAATGTAATAGGCCCACAAGTCAGACCATTCTCTTTTTTTTAATAATTTACAGCTCATTGCAACTTCTTATGCAATTTATTGCAGTCCCTTTTTTGTTGGCTGTCTCTATGAATGGAGAACCCAGGCTTACGAGAATGCCAAGTTATTTAAAGAAAAAGTTAAAAGATGGCATGACAAAAGGATACAAAAGCATGAGTTTAACGTAGGTGATTATGTTTTGCTATTCAACTCTCGTTTAAGATTTTTTGCAGGAAAACTTCTCTCCAAGTGGGAGGGACCTTACGTGATCGAGGAGGTCTATCGTTCCGGTGCCATAAAATCAACAACTTCGAAGGCACAAATCCGAAGGTGGTGAATGGTCAAAGGATCAAACATTATATCTCACGTAATCCTATAAATGTTGAACTAATATTATTGAAACCATAACCCCGGAGGAATACATAAGGGACACTTTCCAGAACGATTCAGCCTCCGAAAAGGTAGAGGTACGTGATACGGTAAGTAAACCCACTCCAAAAAAGTTCTAAAGGCAATTTTTCTCTGCTTTGGAATATTTAGAAAAATAGAAAAATAAACTGCAGTCCAGAAGAGACACGAGGTGGCCTCGAGGGTAGGGGGCGCGCCCCCCTTCCCAGGGCTCGCCCCCCTGCCTCGAGGGCACCCCGTGTGTCCCCTGGACTCCATTTTCTTGTGGGTTATTCCTTTTGTTCAGGAAAAATTCATTATATATACTCCCGAAGGTTTTGACCTCTGTACCATGCAGAATTCCCATGTTTTCTTTTCGAGCTGCTGTTTTTGACCGATCTAGATCATCATGGCGTCCTCCAACACCCCCAAGGACACGTTCTTCGAGAAGGTCATCAACCCCTACCTTGCAGAGGTGCTTCACCGCCCGAAAACCATGGAGTTGCATGAGGGGGTGCTGCACATCCGTGACGTTGAAGGGCCGAGGAAGACCAGAAGCGTGGAGACAAGACTCGAAGCAATGTAGCAACAAGTTTTCAAGTGCCAAGGTATGGTGGAACAAGGTCTCGACGCCAACCACATGATGATCTCGGAGCTTGCCAACAATCTCAAGATGGACTCAAGGATCTTCGGAGAAGCAATCTCCAATCTTCAACAGAAGATCGATCACCTCCAAGCCCAGATCTATGACCTGCAAAACCAAAACTGTGAGTATGAATATAGATTCAAGAACATGAGTTTGGCTGCAGATTTGAATATCCCAGAGACTCGACCATCCTTATACGATGGTGAGCCCATGCCTTCGAAGAACAACATGCCTACGTCAGCAACAACACCAGCATCACCAACCCCGAAGAAGGAGACATAATCATGTGGGTATGGGCACTCCCCTTGGCAACTGCCAAGCTTGGGGGAGTGACCCCGGTATCGTATCACCATCACTCCTATCTTTACCGTTTTACTTAGTTCGATTCTTTTGGTAGTATCTTGATCTATTAGAATAAAGTTAGCATGATCTAGTTGTGAGCTTTTGCCTTGTGAGCTTTATCCTTTGTAGTCGAGTCCGTGAGCTATATAATAAAGATTGGTGTTGAGTCAAGGGCTTGATTTCCTCACTTGGGTCATGATAAAAGAAAGAAAACAAAAAGAGAATCAAAGAGATCATATCGATCTTATGGGAAGTAATGACTTTACATACAAGAGTATGATAAATAAAAGTAGTTGGGAGGTGACAAACATAGTTTTGGTCATCGTTGCAATTAATAGGAAGTAATAAAAGAAGAAAGGCTTCACATACAAATATACTATCTTCGACATTTTTTATGATTGTGAGCACTCATTAAAGTATGACATGCTAAAGAGTTGATGTTGGACAAGGAAAACAACATAATGGGTTATGTCTTCTTATATCCAAAATAAAGTATATTGTCATGGATCTTCCAACATGTTGAGCTTGCACTAGTAGAAAACGAGTCTATTGTCCCGGTTTGTAAGGGCCTTTTGTCTCGGTTCTTGAACCGGGACTAAACCGTCGGTACTAATGCCCTAGCCCTTTAGTCCCGGTTCAAACAAGAACCGGGACAGATGGGCCTCCACGTGGCCTGTGCGCGGAGCCCAGGCAGGAGGGCCTTTGGTCCCGGTTGGTGGCACCAACTGGGACCAATAGGCATCCACGCGTCAGCTTTTCTGTGGCTGGGGTTTTTGTTTTTTTGAAAGGAGGGGGGTTGGGAGTTTTGGGGGGTTAATTTAGGTGTTTCATATATTGTGTTAGCTAGTTAATTAATAGAGAGAAGTGTCCTCTCTTATGTCCGTTTTTGATCGACGCTACGTACTATACATACGTATAGAGAGGACTAGACACGCTAGCTAGCTAGTAAGCAAACGAAGGAAACAGAAGATCGTCATCAACATATATATGCATACAGAGAGAAGTGATATCGACCACCTCTCCTTCTCCGAGAGATTGGTCGAACAACAAGTTCCCGTATATCTATCCGACACTACCGGGTACATATATACAATAATTATCTCTTACAAATGTAATCTCCAATCATACGGACGCATGGTCCACATAGTATTCTCCATCTTCAGCGATCACGTGGTCAATGAAGAATGCCACCAATTCCTCTTGAATTGCTAGCATATGATCTGGTGGTAGGAGTTCATCTCGCATCCGAAAGATCTAATTTGAAGAAGGGGGTCAATACATATATATATATATATATATATATATATATATATATATATATATATATATATATATATATATATATATATATATATGAATAAATGAAACTCAACACAAATGATGGTAATGAAATAAAATTGTGAATATTATTGCTTACGCACTTCAAATTGTTCGTCAGAGTAGCCCCTCTCACAGGTCGTGTGGCGGATGGACTCGCCAACGTAGTATCCACAAAAATCATTCCCTTGTTCCTGCCACAACCACTTTACAAGAAATAGAGGTCAATCAAACTGATAAGCAAGAATGCCAAATGGTATTGATGAAACTAGTGCTTGAATCAATAGGAGATGCGCGGAACATGCTACTATAGTACTTACTTTCGGGTGTCTAAATTCCAGCTACTTCGGCAGTCCCGGAGCTTTTTTGGTGAATTTTCTCCAAACCTTGCCAGACAAAGAAAACAATTACTTGATATCAAAATGAACAAAGTTGCTGATATGCATGGTGGATAATGATCGATTTAACTTACTTCTCGAGCATTTGAGTCATGTCCGCATACTCCTGGGGATCTTTTCGTTTAGAGTCCAAGACAGTTACTACTCCCTGCTCAAGCTTAATCTCCAGGAGAATATAGTAGAACCTGCGCACGCATGCATTAACTCATCAATTACATTACTATAACCTTGACTAATATATAAGGGACACCGAATATGCACAAGACAGTAACACTCACTTGAAGTTGTAAGGAAAGAGTATTATATCTTTGTTTTCATTTATTACCAACGATCGTAGCAAGTTGGCCTCGGTATCTGCGGCATGAAATTTAACCTCGTTTGCATCTATGAGATATGTGTTAATGAACCCAATATCACCGACTTGTTGTCTTTTCTTCAATTCGACGATCTTCAATGTGCATAATATAGTGAGGATAATTATAAATACATGCAATGAAAGAGTTGAGCTATATAGAGAGACTTAATGACAGAAGTAGTACTACTTACAGACAGTAGCAGGTGACCGTTGCTTTATAGAGGGCCAATTGATTGAAAAACTGAAAGAACTCCTCAAATGGAATAGGCAACAGTTCAATTCCAACGAGGTCATGCTCCTTTCTAACTCTCACATACAAAGTATCCCTCCCCCCAGAATCTCTGCAGATTTTCAAGTACCAATCATGCAATCTTGGCATCATCGTTGATAGAGATCTTTCATCTTTGACGAGAGGCTTCCCGTACTCGTATCTTTCTATCTGCACCTCCAAGAAATCATAATGTACATCGTCGGGCAGGTAATCTCCAAGATTGCTATAACTCGGCACCATCCTCGGATCATCAGCGACGATGTCGCTAGACACCTTGAGCGGGGGGCACGATTGGTCCGCTTGTTCGCCGAGCTGGGCAATTGTTTCCCAGCTCGTCCTTTTGCTAACCTTTGATCACTTCTAGTACTTCCCAACCACTTCGCTTCGTGAAATGACTTTTCAATAATGCGGTCATAGTTGTCTTTCGACGAAGACTTTGGTGGTTTCTTCAGGGCAGCCAGAGTGCGCTTTGCTTTCACCGGATCTATCTTCTCCTCCGGATGTGGATGTCTCTGTGCTTTCAACCCTTGAAACCAGTCCTTCACTTCGGCCTTAGCGATCTTCGCGTTTTCCTCGTCGGACCTCTCGTATGGTAACTTCTCTAGAGGCGTGAGAGAAGGACCGAATCTGTATTGCCTCCCGCCTCTGGCTGTACTGCTAGACACCAGCCGACCAGACGGAGCGGCTGTCTTCTTTCCTTGCTTACGTGGCGGAGGAGGAGGACTACGACGCACCGGAGCAGCCGGAGCGGCGGCGGGTCTCTTCCGCCCTTGCTGACGAGGCGGAGAAGGAGGAGGCTGGCTGCTCGGGCGCGCCGGCGCAGGCGGAGAAAGAGGCGGAGTGCCGCCACGCACCGAGAAGGAGCCGGCCGAGTGCCCTGATCGTCACTCGCCGGAGGAGGAGGCAGTGGAGGAGGCAGAGTGCCCTGACTCGCCGGAGGAGGAGGAGGAGGAAGCGGAGGCGTCTAGTTCAGAAGGTTGATGAGGTCCTTCCGCCATAGGCATGGAGTCTTCAGAGAAGAACCCAGTCGAGTCTCCCCTTCACCGGTAGGGTGGTCAAGATGGAGGTCCTCAAATCCCTCCGTTATTTAATCCACCATCACCCTAGCATATCCTTCTGGAATCGGTCTGCAGTGAAAAGTTGCGCCGGGTTCGGTAGGAAAAACAGAGCCAACAGCCGCCTTGACCTTCATATTAATCCATTGTGTCATAAGGTGGCAATTTTGAGACTCCCTGATAGCATCCACGGGATAGCTGGCAGGAGCCGTCAAGACATGCTCCGGCTGAAGTAGCTCGGTGGAAGCCACGTTGCTTCTCCGCGAGATGGCGGGGTAGATTCGGGGGAAGCTTCGGCAGTTCTTTTGCTGCGATTTGCTTCTCGTCCCTCTATCGCTTGTACCCTAGCATGCAGCGCGTGTAGTTCAGTCTGCTGCACTTTCTTCCTCCTCTCGTGGCATTTGTAACCGCCTGCGTCCGGAAACCCAGCCCTCCACAGAATGGAGCCTGTCGTGCCTCGTGTCCGTCCAGGGTGCTCAGGATTCCCGAGGGCCATTGTGAGCTCGTCGTTCTCTCTGTCGGGAACGAACGTCCCTTGCTGCGCTGCTTTGATATAGTGCCGAAGCTTCTTGACTGGTATTTCCAATTGCTCGTCCGTCCAAATGCACTTCCCTGATACTGGGTCCAAGGTTCCGCCAGCCCCGAAGAACCAAGTCCGGCAACGGTCTGGCTAGTTCATTGTCTCTGGTTCGATCCCTTTATCAAGTAGATCATTCTCAGCCTTGGCCCACTTAGGCCGGGCTTTGAGGTAGCCACCTGACCCCGTGCGATGGTGATGCTTCTTCTTCGCAGCATTTTGCTTGTTTGTCGCCGACATCTTCTTACTCTTTTCTGATGTCTTGTAGGCCACAAATGCGGGCCAGTCATCTCTGATTTTCTCATATATGCCCTTGAATTCTGGTGTCTCTTTTTTGCCGACAAACCTATTCAGGTATTTCTTCCACCTCCTGAATAGGTCTGCCATCTTCGTAAGAGTAAAAGACTTGATTAATTGCTCTTTAACTGGCTTCTCCGGATCATCCTCTGGCGGTAGGGTGAAATTTGACTTCAGCTTAGTCCAAAGATCATTTTTGTGCATATCAGTGACATAAGACACCTCAGGGTCTTCTATTGCCGGCTTTAACCATTGCTGGATGCTGATCGGGATCTTTTCCCTAACCAGAACCCCGCACTGAGCAACAAATGTGTTCTTTGTCCGGATGGGTTCAATCGGTTGGCCGTTGCGCGCGATTTCTATGATCTCAAACTTTTCATCCGAGCTCAACTTTTTCTTCGGGCCTCGCCTCCTTACCGAAGTTGTGCTCGATCCGGAGGGCTAGAAAAAAGAAAAAAGACGAGAGTTAATTAATATGTGTACATAATAAAACAATGAATGCATCAATTAACTAGTCAGCACAGGCTTAACTAATATATATACCTGGTCGGACTCGGTTCGGTCACCGGAGCCATCATCACGGTCTCCATCTTGCACCGGAATTGGGTCACCGGAGCCGTCCTCACGGTCTACTTCTTGCACCTGCATTGGGTCACCGGAGCCATCATAATCATAGCCTGCTTCTTCACCCTCTATTTCCAGCAGATCATCGGTCTCGTTGAGAAACGACAAGACGGCATCACGTCCGTGTGCGATTATGTCCAGCAACAACGCTTCTTGTGCTTCGTCTCGGGGGATGTCCATAGTTTCTACAAATATTTACAACATGGCAATTATTATTCAAACATGACAGATGGATATATTAGTGGCAAACGTAGAACTAGCTAGCTAATCACAGTAAGGAATCATATTAATTTGTGGCCTCGACGCTGCTTCTCTAGGGTTTCGGGTGGCCTCGACAACGCTTAAAGGGTTAGGGGTGGCCTCGAGAACGCTTCAAGGAGGGGGTAATATCGACAACAATGAGATACATACACGGGGAAATAATGTTATCGGGGAGGGGGTATATCGACGACGACGG
Organism: Secale cereale; assembly: GCA_902687465.1. Classification (NCBI taxonomy): domain Eukaryota; kingdom Viridiplantae; phylum Streptophyta; class Magnoliopsida; order Poales; family Poaceae; genus Secale; species Secale cereale. The sequence continues at coordinate 875,634,475 of LR738710.1, forward strand.
ACCCCCCCTCCCACGTGTTGAAGTTATCGGGAGGGGGTATATCGACCCCCCCATCGTGTTGAAGTTATCGGGAGGGGGTATATCGACCCCCCCCCCACATGTTGAAGTTATCGGGAGTTTATATCGACACGACATACGTACATGGGAAAATAATATATATTATCGGGGAGGGGGTATATCGACCCCCCCCCCACGTGTTGAAGTTATCGGGAGTTTATATCGACACGAGATACGTACGTACATGGGAAAATAATATTATCGGGGAGGGGGTATATCCACCCCCCCCCTCGTGTTGAAGTTATCGGGAGGGGTATATCGACGACGACAGACCTAATAAAACATAAGAAAACGAAGAAGAAATAAAAAGAGGAGAAGAAGAAAGGAATTAATGGAGGAGAAGAAGAAAAAATAGAATAGAATATATTTTCTCTTCTTCTCCATTATTCCTTTCTTCTTCTCCTCTTCTCTGCTTCTTTTTCTTCTTTTTTCTTCTTCTTATATTTATTTCTCCTCTTCTTCCTCTCCTCTTCTTCTTTCTTTCCTCTTCTTATTTTCTTCTTTCCTATCCTTCTTTTTCCTTCCTTCTTAATATCACTTAGCAAATTTTGCAACAATAGGGAGGGGGTGCTCCCGTGGTCTAAAATCCGTCTATGCACGATAGAAAATTCTGAAAAAAATACATCTATGGTCCCTCAACGTCCCCGCCTCTCTCTTGAACAAAAAAAATCTGTGAATTAAAAAAACATCATGTTCTATGAACAAAAAAACATCATATTTCATCCACATTCGTGCATACATCATATATGTTATCATCTATGAAAAAACATCATATTCTATAAAAAATCATTACATATATATAAAACAACAAGCATATATATATATATATATAAACAAGCATATATATATATATATATATATGAAAAAAATTGCAAAGGGAGGGCGCCGGCGGCCGGACCAAGCTGAGGAGAGGACCGGGCGCGGGGTCGGCAGCGAGGATGGCGTCGGGGCAGGGGCGCGGGCAATGGCGAGGGCGGGCCAGGGCGGCGCGCGCTGGGGCAGGGGCACGGGTAACGGCGATGGGGGCGGGCCGGGGCGGCGCGCGTCGGGGCAGGGTCGGGCCGGGGCGGCGCGCGTCTAGGCAGGGGCGAGGGCGACGGCGGGCGACGGCGAGGGCGCGGGCGACGGCGACGACGGGCACTGGCGAGGCGACGGCGACGGCGGGGGCGGCGTCGGCGTCGGGGCGGCCTCGCGGCGTCGGCGTCGGGGCGGAGATGAGACTGAAATTTCCTAAGTGTGAACTTATATAGTAATGCCTTTAGTCCCGGTTTGTGCCACAAACCGGGACTAAAGGTGGGCATTAGTCCCGGTTGGTGCCACCAACCGGGACCAAAGGACTTTTTCAGTAGCCCAAAGGGCGGGAAGCGGCGGCCTTTGGTCCCGTTTGGTGCCACGAACCGGGACCAATGCCCCCCTTTAGTCCCGGTTGGTGCCACCAACCGGGACCAATGGCCTTGCGCTGGCGCTGTGGTGGGAGTTTAGTCCCACCTCGCTAGTTGAGAGCGGCCAGCACCTGTTTATAAGCTGCGATGCCTCTTTCCTCTCGAACTCATCTGAAATGTAGGCTTACGGGCCTAATTGGACACTGCAATGCATGTGGGCCTACTGGGCCTGCTGCGGGCCTGAATCCTGGCCCATGGTTGGGTTTCTAGTCGTATTCAGGCCGTGTTGGCCCAGTAGGTGGCATTTTTTTATTTTTTCTATTTATTTTTTCATTTCTACTTAGAACTAAATACTTATAGTTTTTTAGTGATTTCTTTTTTCTTTTAGGTCATAAAAATTATAAACTTTCTGTTAGTGCCATTAGTTTTAAAATTTGAATCGTTTAAATTTGGATTTTTTAAAATTTGTGTGAAACACTAGTTTATGAATAACTTTACTATAAAAATTGATTTTTGAGTCATTCTTTTTCCTGCTATTTAATATTACTGTGTTTTATCATTATACTCAATTTGATAATTTTAGTTAGTCATAACAAATTTTATAGGCATTTTTTTCTTTTTTGCTATTTATTTTTTCATTTCTACTTAGAACTAAATACTTATAGTTTTTTAGTGATTTCTTTTTTTTAGGTCACAAAAATTATAAACTTTCTGTTAGTGCCATTAGTTTTAAAATTTGAATAGTTTAAATTTGAATTTTTTAAAATTTGTGTGAATCACAAGTTTGTGATTAACTTTACTATAAAAATGAACATAGATGCACCTATAGAGAAAATTCGACCTAAATTCATAATCAATTTCTATGAATTTCAGATAAATTCATTATGAATTTAAGTCAAATTCCCTGTATAGGGGCATCAATTTTCACTTCGAGAGGAGCTCAACAAGGCACAGAGGGACGGGCTTATAAACCGGTGTGGGCGCCCGTCGGTTGGCGAGGTGGGACTAAACTCTGAGCGGAACAGGACCAAACCTTTAGTCCCGGTTTGTGGCCCAAACCGGGACTAATGGTCATGGGCCAGGAGCGAGCCCTATTTTTTCCAGTTTTTTTGTTTTGTTTTCTGCATTATTTATTTTCTTTTGTTTTTTGCTTTATTTTTTAATTCTTTTTTGCTTTTAGTATTAGAAAAATTATAAACTTTCTGTTAGTGCCATTAGTTTTCAAATTTGAAAACACTGTTTTAGTTTTTTGTTTTCTTTGTTGCCTTATTTATTTTATTTTGTTTGTACTTACAACAAAATACTTATTGTTTCTATTTTTATTTTTTTCTAGCTTTTTGTTTTGTTTTCTCTATTATTTATTTTCTTTTGTTTTTTGCTTTATTTTTTAATTCTTTTTGCTTTTAAGTCAGCAAAATTATAAACTTTCTGTTAGTGCCATTAGTTTTAGAAAAATTCTAAACTTTCGGTTAGTGCCATTAGTTTTCAAATTTGAATAGTTAAAATTTGAATTCTTTGAAATTTGTGTGAATCACAAGTTTGTGGTTAACTTTACTAAAAAAATGAACATGGATGCACCTATAGAGAAAATTCGACCTAAATTCATAGTTTTCAAATGAACTCTGAAAAAGTTGGCATAGCATGTGCATGTACAAAACGGACAATGGTATCATACTCGTCTGTTAGAAAGTTGGCATGGTATCATCATAATAGTTGCGGAAGAAAGTCTTCACTTTTTCTTCGCTTGTGTCATTTGCTTATTGCGCCGTAACCATGGATAATCTTCGTTGTTTATCAGGATGCTTGGGTCAGCCTTGACTTTGAAGGGAGGAATTTCACGAAACTTTCCATAATCTTCAGATATGTCTGTCTTGCCCTCCACTCCCAGGATGTCCCTTTTTCCTGAAAGAACTATGTGGCGCTTTGGCTCATCGTGTGATGTATTCGCTTCCTTATCTTTTCTTTTTCTCGATCTGGTAGACATGTCCTTCACATAGATAACATGTGCCACATCATTGGCTAGGACGAACGGTTCGTCAGTGTACCCAAGATTTTTCAGATCCACTGTTGTCATTCTGTACTGTGGGTCTATCTGTACACCGCCTCCTGATAGATTGACCCATTTGCACTTAAACAAAGGGACCTTGAAATCATGTCCATAGTCAAGTTCCCATATGTCCACTATGTAACCATAATATGTGTCCTTTCCCCTCTCGGTTGTTGCATCAAAGCAGACACCGCTGTTTTGGTTGGTGCTCTTTTGATCTTGGTCAATCGTGTAAAATGTATTCCCATTTATCTCGTATCCTTTGTAAATCAATACAGTCAAAGATGGTCCCCTGGAAAACAAGAACAGCTCATCACAAACAGTATTGTCACCTCTGAGACGTGTTTCCAACCAACTGCTGAAAGTCATGATGTGTTCACATGTAATCCAGTCGTCGCACTGCTCCGGGTGTTTGGAGCGCAGACTGTTCTTGTGTTCATCGACATACGGGGTCACCAAGGTAGAGTTCTGTAGAACTGTGTAGTGTGCTTGAGACCAAGAATATCCGTCCCTGCATATTATTGAGTCCCTTTCAAGAGTGCCTTTTCCAGTCAGTCTCCCCTCATACCACGATTTAGGGAGACCTATCTTATTAATGCCAGGAATGAAGTCAACACAAAACCCGATGACATCCTCTGTTTGATGGCCCATGGAGATGCTTCCTTCTGGCCTAGCGCGGTTATGGACATATTTCTTTAGGACTCCGATGAACCTCTCAAAGGGGAACATATTGTGTAGAAATACGGGCCCCAGAATGACAATCTCGTCGACTAGATGAACTAGGACGTGCGTCATGATATTGAAGAAGGATGGTGGGAACACCAGCTCGAAACTGACAAGCATTGCGCCACATCACTCCTTGGCCTTGGTACGATTTCTGGATCAATCACCTTCTGAGAGATTGCATTGAGGAATGCACATAGCTTCACAATGGCTAATTGGACGTTTTCCGGTAGAAACCCCCTCAATGCAACCGGAAGCAGTTGCGTCATAATCACGTGGTAGTCATGAGACTTTAGGTTCTGGAACTTTTTCTCTAGCATATTTATTATTCCCTTTATATTCGACGAGAAGCCAGTCGGGACCTTCATACTGAGCAGGCATTCAAAGAAGATTTATTTCTCTTCTTTCGTAAGAGCGTAGCTGGCAGGACCTTCATACTGCTTCGGAGGCATGCCGTCTTTTTCGTGCAAACGTTGCAGGTCCTCCCGTGCCTCGTGTGTATCTTTTGTCTTTCCATACACGCCCAAGAAGCCTAGCAGGTTCATGCAAAGGTTCTTCGTCACGTGCATCACGTCAATTGAAGAGCGGACCTCGAGGTCTTTCTAGTAGGGTAGGTCCCAAAATATAGATTTCTTCTTCCACATGGTTGCGTGTCCCTCAGCATCATTCGGAACAGCTAGTGCGCCGGGACCCTTTCCAAGATTACGTGTAAATCATTGACCATAGCAAGTACGTGATCACCGGTACGCATGGCGGGCTTCTTCCAGTGATCTGCCTCGCCTTTGAAATGCTTGCCTTTCTTTCGACATTGATGGTTGGTCGTAAGAAATCGACGATGGCCCAGGTACACATTCTTCCTGCATTTGTCCAGGTATATAGTTTCAGTGTCATCTAAACAGTGCGTGAATGCGTGGTATCATTTGTTTGTCTGTCCTGAAATGTTACTGAGAGCGGGCCAATCGTTGATGGTCACGAACAGCAACGCCTTTAGGTTAAATTCCTCCTATCTGTGCTCATCCCACGCACATACACCGTTTCCATTCCACAATTGTAAAAGTTCTTCAACTAATGGCCTTAGGTACACATCAATGTCGTTGCCGGGTTGCTTAGGGCCTTGGATGAGAACTGGCATCATAATGAACTTCCGCTTCATGCACATCCAAGGAGGAAGGTTATACATACATAGAGTCACGAGCCAGGTGTTGTGATTGCTGCTCTGCTCCCCGAAAGGATTAATGCCATCCGCGCTTAAAGCAAACCATACGTTCCTTGGGTCCTTTGCAAACTCCTCCCAGTACTTTCTCTCGATTTTTCTCCACTGTGACCTGTCAGCGGGTGCTCTCAACTTCCCGTCATTCTTACGGTCCTCACTGTGCCATCGCATCAACTTGGCATGCTCTCCGTTTCTGAACAGACGTTTCAACCGTGGTATTATAGGAGCATACCACATCACCTTCGCAGGAACCCTCTTCCTGGCGGGCTCGCCGTCAACATCACCAGGGTCATCTTGTCTCATCTTATACTGCAATGCACCGCATACCGGGCATGCGTTCAGATCCTTGTATGCACCGCAGTAGAGGATGCAGTCATTAGGGCATGCATGTATCTTCTGCACCTCCAATCCTAGAGGGCATACGACCTTCTTTGCTGCGTATGTACTGTCGGGCAATTCGTTATCCTTTGGAAGCTTCTTCTTCAATATTTTCAGTAGCTTCTCAAATCCTTTGTCAGCCACAGCATTCCCTGCCTTCCACTATAGCAATTCCAGTACGGTACCGAGCTTTGTGTTGCCATCTTCGCAATTGGGGTACAACCCCTTTTTGTGATCCTCTAACATGCGATCGAACTTCATCTTCTCCTTTTGACTTTCGCATTGCGTCCTTGCATCGACAATGACCCGGCGGAGATCATCATCATCGGGCACATCGTTTGGTTCCTCTTGATCTTCAGCAGCTTCACCCGTTGCAGCATCCTTGGGCACATCGTCTAGATTCTCTTGATCTTCACCAGCTCCCCCCATTGCATCATCACCGTATTCAGGGGGCACATAGTTGTCATCGTACTCTTCTTCTTCGCCGTCTTCCATAATAACCCCTATTTCTCCGTGCCTCATCCAAACATTATAGTGTGGCATGAAACCCTTGTAAAGCAGGTGGGAGTGAAGGATTTTTCGGTTAGAGTAAGACATCGTATTCCCACATTTAGTGCATGGACAACACATAAAACCATTCTCCTTGTTTGCCTCAGTCGCATCGAGAAACTCATGCACGGAGGTGTGTCTGTCACCGTACATCCATTGCCGGTTCATCTGCGTGCATTATATATAATTAAGTGTGTCAAAAACCATTACAGAACATCATAAATAGATAATTAAGTGACCAAATTAATAGAAGTTCATCATCACATTAAAACCAAAGTACATACATAGTTCTCATCTAACAACATATAGCTCTCCAGAGCATCTAATTAATTTTCAGCATACATTGGAACAATGTAAAACATTTCAATGCGAAAACAAATGCGATCATAATCACAACCAAGGTAACAATTGATCCAACGGCATAATGATACCAAGCCTCGGTATGAATGGCATATTTTCTAAGCTTTCTAATCTTCAACCGCATTGCATCCATCTTGATATTGTGATCATCGACGACATCCGCAACATGCAACTCCAATATCATCTTCTCGTCCTCAATTTTTTTATTTTTTCCTTCAAGAAATTGTTTTCTTCTTCAACTAAATTTAACCTCTCGACAATAGGGTCCATCTTGTTCTTGTGATCATCGACGACTTCCGCAACATGCAACTCCAATTCCATCTTCTCCTCCTCCGTTTTTTCCAATTTTTCTTCAAGGAAATGTTTTCCTCTTCAACTAAATTTAACCTCTCCACAAGAGGGTCGGTTGGAGTTTCCGGTTTAACTACCTCCTAGACATATAAAAACATCTATGCATGTCAGGTTGGTCGGCATAATTGTCATAAACACTAAAACAAATAGTTATAAATTAAAGATAATATACCACATACGAATCGTAGACAGGACGAGGGCCCACGTGGGCGGATATCAAAACCATCGCACTATATAATAACAAGCAATAATAAACGTAAGAAAATTAGACAAATATCTATCTAAAGCAATAATAACAAGCAATAATAAAAGTAAGAAAAGCATGGACATAACGAGAGGCTCACCACGGTGGTGCCGGTGACGAGATCGCAGGGGCGATTGATGGGCCTCTAACCCCTCGTTGGTTACCCCAAGTGGAAGGTGTAAGATGCAGTGTTGTGGAAGTTTTTCCCTTAGCAAAGATGCCAAGGATCGAATCCCCAGAGACTCATAGGTTCAACAAGTAGGTGTCAACTGCTAACGGCGCCAGATATTAGCAATCAACGTGGACCTGCACACAGATACAAATAACTTTGCTCCCAACGAGTACAGAGAGGTTGTCAATCCCTCCGGCCTTGTGGTTCACAAAGGATTAAAAGCAATGATAGTAGTGATAGATAATGTTTTGCAATAGTAAGTAATAACGAAAAGTAAAATAGCGGGTGTGATCAATGATGGTAATATGGACCGGAGTCTCATGATGTTCACTAGTGATGTCTCTCTCCCAAAAGACGATAAAACAACTATGTGAGGTAAACGAATTACAGCTGGGCAATTGACAGGACCACGAACGCAAACCAATGCTGACTACATTGCAAGAAAGGTTGAGGTTCAAAGCATGGGCGGTACGCCAAAGTAAGTAGACCGAAATCCATCAATATCTACTACTAATCATCCACCTTGAGATATCTATCCAGAACATCTCGCTGGTATTAAGTTGCGAGTCCCACCCATAGTGTAAACTCAATGCAACAGACAACTGCATTAAAAGAACTTTGCGTAAAGTAAACAATCCTTGCACCCGCGGGCACAAGTACCGTTGTTTTCCCCCTTGTGGCAACAGCACATCCCCTAGACTCATGTTTATGTCACTCAAGCTAGTCATCGAGGGGCATGAACCCACAATCGAGCATAATGTTCCCTCTTGGAGTCACTACCTACTACTCGGCCAAAGCAATAAATAACAACGGAGAACATGCAAGAATTACTTATGAACATAAATATAAAAGAGGTGAATCAAATATATTACTCAAAATCAATCTGAACATAATGTCATAATCCATCGGATCCCAGCAAACTCAACATAGCAACAGCATAAGGATTACATATGTGCCTCGATCATGTAGGGCAGCTCACGAGGACTAATTAGTGAAGCACAAGAACGGGAGGAGAACATCACATAGCTACTGGTCATGGACTCATGGTCCAAGGGGACCTACTCACGAGTCATTCGGGAGGCGTCCATGGTGGTGGAGAAGCTCCCGGTGGTGATCCTCCCCTCCGGCAGGGTGCCGGGAAGAGTTCTCCTGGTGCTCCCGATCTTGAAAGCGGCGGCGGCGGCGGAACAGAGATGGGATCGCGAAAAGAGTTCCTCTTCTGAGGGTTTCGGAGGACGCTTTAAATATATGCCAAAGGGGGGCATCAGGGAAGCTTCGGGGGGCCCAGGCGCCCCCCCGGCGCGGCCCAGGGGGGGCGCGCCTCCAGGGCGCCTGGGGCCCTGGTGCCCCCCCCCCCGGCTGTCCTTCGGACGCACGGTTGTTTCCGGAACGCTGATTTTTTTTATATAATTTTTCTGGATTTTTCCTGGCAGTTCTCGTAACGTGAAAACCTGAAATATAAAAACAGCCGAAAACAGAAACTGGCACTGGGGTGCACTGGATTAGTAGGTTAGTCCAAATATGATCAAAAGTGTATGGAAGTGTATGAATATCATAGCAATATCACCCAAAAGTGGCATGGAGCAAGCAGAAATTATAGATACGTTTTGGACGTATCAACATCCCCAAGCTTAATTCCTGCTCGTCCTCGAGTAGGTAAATGATAACAAGAATAATTTATGTGGTGACATGCTATTAACCATATAGGACTTTTTATAGTCATATGACAAAAGCTTACTGAGACAATGAATCTATAGTAATTAAGTTGCCTCATGAGAAAATCAAAAATGACTGAAAGTTTTACAACATGAAACTGAAACATCAAAAGGATTTGCAATGAACATGATGTGCAAATATGATAAAGTGATATCTAGCTTGCCCCCTTTAGTGAAGCAAAACATAAATGCAGGGGCACCTTCAAGGTTTAAGTGATGACTAGATACAATGATTTCAAAATAAACGATATCACAATCATGCAAAAGACAATGCTACTTTGGGACAATGCACATTACACTCAGAATGACAATCACGCTCTCAGTAGTTGGTGCTTTAAAAAGAAGGTGGAGACTCAAAAGTAAAAGAATGGTTAAGTGCTAGAGCTTTTTGTTTTGAAAACATAGAAGCAATTTTGTCAACGGTAGTAGTACTTCATATGTGTCATGCATAAGACATCCTATAAGTTGCAAGCCTCATGCATCGAATACCAATAGTGCTCGCACCTTGTCCTAATTAGCTCGGATTTCCATGGGTTATCATTGCATTACATATGTTTCAACCAAGTGTCACAAATGGGTACCTCTATGCCACCTGTACAAAGGTCCAAGGAGATAAATCGCATTTGATTTCTCGTTTTTGATAGATCTCAACTTGAGGACATCCATACCGGGACAACATAGAAAATAGATGATGGACTCCTCTTTAATGCATAAGCATGTTCTCATAAGAGATTGAGGATTAACGTCCAAGCTAAAACTTCCACCATGATATATGGCTTTGGTTGGCGGCCCAATGTTCTTCTCTAACAATATGCATATTCATACAACCCACGGCAAATCACCCTTACTTCAGACAAGACGAACATGCACAGCAACTCACATGATATTCAACAAAAGTGTGATAGTTGATGGCGTCCCAGAAGCATGGTTACCACTCAGCAAGCAACTTATAAGAAATATGATACATAAGCAACATATTCTTTACCACAATAGTTTTTAAGCTACTTTCCCATGAGCTATATATTGCAAAGTTAGTTCGCTTAGTACAGGTGGAGGTTAGCAAAAGACTGGGAGCGACCAACTAAGAGAGCAATGACGGTCATAATCATGCAGAGCGACAAAGCAATATTGAATCAGGCATGGAAGTTATATCGCTACTCAGAAATAAAAGATCATCAAGGCTTGACAGACTTTCTTTACAGTCTTAAATATGCGTGAGCATACGCCAAGTCAATCAAAATAAATTCTTGAGGGAAGATATTACTAAACCATACCACATCATAGGCAAACAAATCAAGTTGGTACTCCAATAACACATTGGGAACCCCCAGCTATTTGAGACTAACCATAAGAAAACATGAACTACTAAGCCCCATTATGCACGTAGCATCTTCATCATAGTCATATTAACCAATGCAACGGAAGCAAACTCTCTTAATAAGGTGAGCATGATAATTAAAGAGAGTTCAACCAACCAACTAGAAAAAAGCTCTTTGAAAATATAAGCATGAATACTAAGAGCAGAGCATGATAGTAGCTATTAAAAGACAAAGAACACACACAGCATAGATAGACATGAAAATTCTATGTTATGTTCTAGGTAGAGGTGGAGCGTGTTTCTCTCCCGCATAAAGAATGCTGAGTTCCGACTCGTTATGAAAAACTAAAAAGAAAACTAAAAGCAAGACGCTCCAAGCATAGCACATAACACATGAAGTGATAAAAATATAGCGGAACGAAAGACGAACTGATAATGTTGATGGAGAAGGGGATGCACGGGGGCATCCCCAAGCTTAGACACTTGAGTCTCCTTGAATATTTCTTGGGGGTGCACGGGGGCATCCCCAAGCTTGAGCGCTTGACACTCCTGAATCTTTTTATCATCTTCCCTCGCACACTTGAAAACTCCCTTCATACATAACTCATCATAATCTGATTAGTGAGGTTAGTACCCTTAATAAAATAATTATACCTTGCTGGAAATAAAGATATTCTTGAAGTTCTACTGTTTCTCAAGATTTCCAAAAGGTTTTTGCAAAGAAAAAGCAAGCTCTTGATTTGCAAAATGAAGGAAAGGCAAAACAGGACAGAATCTGTGAAAAACAGAACAGCACGTAGTAATTGATATGTTCGGGATACTTCTGCAACTCAAATCAAAAAACTCAGAACAGAAGCACGAAAGACAATTATATAGAGAACGCTGTCGAAACAATTCAGACCAAAAAGATGATCTGGTGATTTTACACGAATTTTTCTATCCAAGGACAGAATCTGTTTCCTGGACAGCACCTCACAACTTTTGAACTTTCTAGCAATCAGAGGCTATACTTGGCACAAATATGAAAAGCAAAGATACAATGATGATTCTACAGCAGTAAACAACATAAAGACACAATAAAAGCAAAATAAATTTATTCATTGGGCTGCCTCCCAAGAGCGCTTTCTTTTATGCCTTTAAGCTAGGCATAAGACTTTAATGATGCTCTTGTAGGAATAAGAATTGAAGAACAAAAGAGAGCATCAAGAAGCAAATAACACACACATTTAAGCCTAACATGCTTCCTATGCATAGGAATATTGCAATAGAATAATTCATTGAAGCACAAAGCAATAAGCATAGGAAGACAAAACAAGTGCAGCTTCAAAACCTTCAACATAAAGAGAGGGAAGTTAATATTATTGAAATATCTATAAGCATATGTTCCCTTATCATAATAATTTTCAGTGGGATCATAAATAAACTCAACAATATAAGCATCACATAAAGCATTGTTACCATGATCCACATGCAAAAAGGTACTCTTACTCTCCACATAAGTATCATGAAGAGGATAAAACTTAGTATAAAAGAGAGACATAAGCTCTTACCAATCAAGCAAGTGCGAGTTATCGAGAAGCTTATACCAATCTGAAGCCTTATCTATAAGTGATACGGCGAACAATTTCCTCATGAGAAACTCCCTTGATACACCTGCAAGCTAAATAATGAACATAGTTGTGACAGATATAGCAAGTGTTCACCGGGATGTCTGTCTCCTGCATAACGATTAGGCAAAACATAATCGATAATATCAGCTGGTATTTTATGGGGCACAATTTCAGTAGGGCGAGGAGCAACCACCACAGGTGTGGGGCGTCTTCCCGCAAGCAACGATCCAATAGCAAGGTTGTCCATAAGCATAACTAGTGAAATACATAAGGAAAACTGAAAGGTAAACTAACAAGACTAAAAAGCAAAGGTAAAAGATAGCATGCAACTCCCCTATCCTGAAGAGTGGAGTCCCCGGCAACGGCGCCAGAAAAACTCCTTGATGGGCCTCTAACCCCTCGTTGGTTACCCCAAGTGGAAGGTGTAAGATGCAGTGTTGTGGAAGTTTTTCCCTTAGCAAAGATGCCAACGATCGAATCCCCAGAGACTCATAGGTTCAACAAGTAGGTGTCAACTGCTAACGGCGCTAGATATTAGCAATCAACGTGGACCTGCACACAGATACAAATAACTTTGCTCCCAACGAGTACAGAGAGGTTGTCAATCCCTCCGGCCTTGTGGTTCACAAAGGATTAAAAGCAATGATAGTAGTGATAGATAATGTTTTGCAATAGTAAGTAATAACGAAAAGTAAAATAGCGGGTGTGATCAATGATGGTAATATGGACCGGAGTCTCATGATGTTCACTAGTGATGTCTCTCTCCCAAAAGACGATAAAACAGCTATGTGAGGTAAACGAATTACAGCTGGGCAATTGACAGGACCACGAACGCAAACCAATGCTGACTACATTGCAAGAAAGGTTGAGGTTCAAAGCATGGGCGGTACGCCAAAGTAAGTAGACCGAAATCCATCAATATCTACTACTAATCATCCACCTTGAGATATCTATCCAGAACATCTCGCTGGTATTAAGTTGCGAGTCCCATCCATAGTGTAAACTCAATGCAACAGACAACTGCATTAAAAGAACTTTGCGTAAAGTAAACAATCCTTGCACCCACGGGCACAAGCACCGTTGTTTTCCCCCTTGTGGCAGCAGCACATCCCCTAGACTCATGTTTCTGTCACTCAAGCTAGTCATCGAGGGGCATGAACCCCCAATCGAGCATAACGTTCCCTCTTGGAGTCACTACCTACTACTCGGCCAAAGCAATAAATAATAACGGAGAACATGCGAGAATTACTTATGAACATAAATATAAAAGAGGTGAATCAAATATATTACTCAATATCAATCTGAACATAATCTCATAATCCATCGGATCCCAGCAAACTCAACATAGCAACAACATAAGGATTACATATGTGCCTCGATCATGTAGGGCAGCTCACGAGGACTAATTAGTGAAGCACAAGAACGGGAGGAGAACATCACATAGCTACTGGTCATGGACTCATGGTCCAAGGGAGACTACTTACGAGTCATCCAGGAGGCGTCCATGGTGGTGGAGAAGCTCCAGGTGGTGATCCTCCCCTCCGGCAGGGTGCCGCGAAGAGTTCTCCTGGTGCTCCCGATCTTGGAAGCGGCGGCGGCGGCGGAACAGAGATGGGATTGCGAAAAGAGTTCCTCTTCTGAGGATTTCGGAGGACGCTTTAAATATATGCCAAAGGGGGGCATCGGGAAAGCTTTGGGGGGCCCAGGCACCCCCCCGGCGCGGCCCAGGGGGGGCGCGCCGCCAGGGCGCCTGGGGCCCTGGTGCCCCCCCCCCCCGGCTGTCCTTCGGACGCACGGTTGTTTCCGAAACGCTGATTTTTTATATATTTTTTCTGGATTTTTCCTGGCAGTTCTCGTAACGTGAAAACCTGAAATACAAAAACAACCGAAAACAGAAACTGGCACTGGGGTGCACTGGATTATTAGGTTAGTCCAAATATGATCAAAGGTGTATGGAAGTGTATGAATATCATAGCAATTACACCCAAAAGTGGCATGGAGCAAGCAGAAATTATAGATACGTTTTGGACGTATCAGCGATCGACGGCGGCGAAGACGGGGACGAGACGTGACGGACCGCTAAACCTAGACAAATCTCGGAGAAAATGGAGCTTGGAGTTCGAGCTTCGAGAGGAGAAAAGCTTAACTAGTGTGGCTCGGGCATTTCATCGAACACCTCATGTGCATAGGAGGTGAGCTAGCTAGAGCACCACAGCTCCCGCCGACGGTGGTGAAGACGGGGACGGGGCGTGACGGACCGCTAAACCTAGACAAATATTGAGGAAAATGGATCTTGGAGGTTGAGCTTGGAGAGGAGAAAGCTTAAGTAGTGTGGCTCGGACATTCCATCGAACACGTTGTATGCATCGGAGGTGAGCTAGAGCACCACCAAGCCCTCTCCCCCTCGGCCAGAAAAAATAGAGCAGTATGCTCTGCTCTTACGCAAGGGGGTATATATAGGCACCTCATTGGACCCGGTTTGTGACATGAACCGGGACTAAAGGGGAGCCTTTGGTCCCGGTTCAAGTCACCAACCGGGACCAATGGTGGTGGGCCACCGGGACCAAAAGGTCCAGACGAACCGGGACCAATGGCCCCCATGGCCCGGCCGGCCCCCTGGGCTCACGAACCAGGTCTAATGCCCCCATTGGTCCCGGTTCTGGACTAAACCGGGACTAATGGGCTGACCCGGCCTAGACCTTTGCCCCGTTTTCTACTAGTGTTGCCTTTCCCCCACATGCTAGCAAAAACCCCTCGCACTAAGTAGAGATACTACTTGTGCTTCCATACATCCTTAAGCCCAGTTTTGCCATGAGAGTCCACCATACCTACATATGGATTGAGAAAGATCGTTCCAAGTAAGTTGTCATGTTGCAAACCCGCTAAATATGTATGATTTATTAGTGTGGGAGAAATTAGCTTTATACGAGCTCGTGATATGGAAGTAATAAAAGCGACAGACTGCATAATAAAGGTCCTTATCACAAGTGGCAATATAAAGCGAAGTTCTTCTATGCTAAGACTTTGTGCGTCCAACCATAAAAACACATGACAACCTCTGCTTCCCTCTGCGAAGGGCCTATCTAATATTCCTGTCTTATAAGTGTCAAGGTGAGATCCACCTTTCCTTTTTCATTTTATCCTTTGGCAAGCATATTGTGTTGGAAAGATCCTGACATATATACCCACTTGGATGTAAGTTTTCCTGATCTATTACTGTAGACATTACCCTTGAGGTAAAAGGTTGGGAGGCAACACCATAAGCCCCTATCTTTCTCTGTGTTCGATTAAAACTCCATAAACATGAGTATTGCGTGAGTGTGAGCAATTATGAAAGACTATATGATAGTTGAGTATGTGGGCTTGCTGAAAATCTCTTATATTGACTCTTTCCGATGTTACGATAAATTGCAATTGCTTCAATGACCGAGACCAAGGCTTGTTAGTTTCCAATAAAGTTTATGATGCATACTTGATATTGTAGATGAATTGTTACTTTAGCATAATGATCATATGACTATATTTATATAAGTTGTTGTTATGAGAATGATCATCATGCCCTCATGTCCGTATTTTGCTTTTATCGACACCTCTATCTCTAAACATGTGGACATATTTTTCGATATCGGCTTTTGCTTGAGGACACGCGAGGTCTAAGCTTGGGGGAGTTGATACGTCCATTTTGCATCATGCTTATAAGTTGATATTTATTGCATTATGGGTAGTTCATGCATGTTTTGTCACAATACTTATGCCTTTTCCCTCTTATTTTGCAAGGTTTACATGAAGAAGGGGGAATGCCGGCAGCTGGAATTCTGGGCTGGAAAAGGAGCAAACTCTGGAAACCTATTCTGCACAACTCCAAAAGCCCCGAAACTTCACAGAAATTTTTTTCGGAAGATATAAAAAATATCTGGTGGAAGAAACCCATGAGAGGGGCCACTGGCTGGCCTCGAGGGTGGGGGCGCGCCCCCCTGGCTCGAGGATCAGCCGGTGGGCCCCAGGTGCCCATCTTCTCCTATATGAACTGTTTTGACCTAGAAAAAATCAGGAGGAGGCTTTCAGGACCAGACGCCGCCGTCTCGAGGCGGAACAGAGGCGGAAGCCAATCTAGGGCTCCGGCAGAGCCGTTCTGCCGGGGATACTTCCCTCCGGGAGGGGGAAATCGTCACCGCCGTCATCACCAACAACTCTCCCATCTTGGGGAGAGCTATCTTCATCAACATCTTCACCAGCACCATCTCCTCTCAAACCCTAGTTCATCTCTTGTATCCAATCTTTGTATCAAAACTTCATATTGGTACCTGTGGGTTGCTAGTAGAGTTGATTACTCCTTGTAGTTGATGCTAGTTGGTTTATTTGGTGGAAGATCATATGTTCAGATCCATTATGCATATTAATACCCATCTGATCATGAACAATATTATGTCTTGTGAGTAGTTGCTTTTGTTCCTGAGGACATGGGAGAAGTCTTGCTATTAGTAGTCATGTGAATTTGGTCTTCGTTCGATATTTTGATGAGATAAATATTGTCTCTCCTCTAGTGGTGTCATGTGAACGTCGACTACATGACACTTCACCATTATTTGGGCCTAGAGGAAGGCATTGGGAAGTAATAAGTAGATGATGGGTTGCTAGAGTGACAGAAGCTTAAACCCTAGTTTATGTGTTGCTTAGTAAGGGGCTGATTTTGTCGATGTACAAAAAGAGGGGTACACTTATTGCACCCCTATGACTGTGCATGGGAAGTCTGAGCCACGGGCACCACCACACCAAGCATGGCAACGGAGGTGAGCCGGGGTAAGACCGAAGCTTGATGGAGACTGGAACAACGCCAAGAACAAGACCACAAAGAGCAAAGGGGCGAAGCGGCTTTCTCCGGCAAGGTCCTTGACCGGAGCCAGTTTTAGCAGCCCTGGCAAGATCCTTGCCGGGGCTGGCTCTGGCAGCCCCGGCAAGACCCTTGCCGCGGCAGCTCGCCCCACGCCTACGGAGCAGATCGCCCTTCAGTCCACCACCCCATGGGGCGAGGATTCGGGAGATATCCCCGTGGTGGCATGCAGATCTTTGTGAAGACATCCAAGATCAGATACAAGCTAAGAAGACGACGACCCTTGGTGGGATTCCAGCCAAGGAGGACCACAAGGCCTCCGGGAAGTACCTTGCCGGGGATGACAGCAGGTGCCGCGACAAGACCATTGCCGGGGCCCCGGCAAGGCCCTTGCCGAGGACACCCGCAGGGCCACCATCAGGCCCGCACCAACTGTATTTCCACCGCCCCACATAGCTGCCGACCCAACCAGCTGGACAGGCTCCTGCGTGGCAACTTGCAGATCTTCGTGGAGACCCGCCGTTGCGCCACCTCAGCTGCCTGCCTGCCTACATGGCACCTCAGGCACCGCTGGCCAGGGCGCGTGTCAACATGAGGAGGAGCGCGACGGACAAGACGGACGTCTCCCCTCGTTCCCGATAAAGCAAGGACACCTAAGCTAAGCGCATTAAATGTGTCTTGTCCTGTAATGCGAGGGATAACCTCGCATCACTGTACCCTTTCCACCTCCTGTGTGCCACTGTGGCAATCCCTTTTTCCTATAAAAGGAGGCCCGATGCGACCAGGAGGAGGATTCGGCTTTTCAGAACTCCTCACGACTCTTTCGGAGCTCCTCACTAGCTGAAGAACACAAACATATAATCCACCAAAGCAGGAGTAGGGTTTTACGCATCTTTGCGGCCCGAACCTGGGTAAAGGAACCATGTCCTGACCATTAGATCCGCTCTTCTCTCAACCCCGCGCCCCGCAACCGTAGTAGGGATTCTTCTGATACCATAGGTGTCGATCCAAATACACCGACATCTTTGGCGTGCCAGGTAGGGGGCACAGTTGTGAGAATCGGCTTTAGCGGTTAGTTCGACGCTTCTACATCGTCATGGCGCCCAAGAAGAAGACGACGGTGGCGGTTGGCCAGTCGGAAGCCGGACACCTCGTCCCGACGCGGGCGAGCAGCGGACCAGTCGCGGAAAGGACTCGGGGCGCTGCTCGCGAACACCAACGCCGTCCCAGCAGCCGGAGTTTGGGAGGTGGCGGTGTTTGTACGCCTGGTAACGGGCCACACACCGCCAGTTCCAGAGATGGAACCCGGCCCTCTGGGGGTGGCGCGGGGCCTTCCAAGGTCGCTGCCGCATCACCCGAAGGCGGCGCAAGGATCTCCAGAACTCCCACGCCGGCACCAACAGCGCGCTCTTCTCAAGCAGCGCGCGATGAACGGCGTCGTCACCCTGAAGGTCCCGGACGTCGCCATGGGAAGAGCCCCGAGCACCACTCCCTGGACGTAGAGGACCTTCCCGCCCGCCGAAGCACTGGTGGAGACGGTATGCGACCGCGGGATCGTGATGGAGCTCCTCCTGACACGCTCAGGGGTCGAAGCGCGTTGCGATCCGCGCAGGTTTCGCTACCATTGACCCCAGCCAAAGCCTTGGCGCGCGCGCAGTTACTCCTCGACTTTCCTCCCGTTACGGGGAAACTCGACGAATGGAGAGCCACCATCTGAAGCCTTGTCGCAGTCGCCAACAAGGATGAACCAAATCCAGCGGAGCTCCCAGGTCGACGCTCCGATGGACTCCCACGCACCGGTGGCGGGAGGACCAGCAGCGCCGTGGCTACGGTGCATTCGCCTCCTCCTCGCCCTATACCGCGTGTATCGACTCGTCGGGACATCGCGGGCGATGCCATCTCCATCGCATTGTCCGACACGTGGACCCACGGCGACCAGCATCGAGTTCTTCAGGAGCGAGCTCATGAAGACGCTCGAACCACCATCGAGCGCCGGCGCGGAACGCGCCACCAGTCAGACAGGCGAGCAGGGCCTGCTGCAGACCGCCCGGCACCGGAGAGCCCTGGAGGTCTACCTGACGAGGTAGGCTGTCCAGCTTTCACCCATGAGCTGCGGCAGTTCCAGTGGCCCTCTCACCGCACATTCAAACCTGACGTTGGCGAGAAGTACAATGGCAAGACCCACCCGTCGGAGTTCCTCAGCATCTACACCATCGCGACGCAAGCTGCCGGGGCCCACGATGATAAGGTGCTTGCGAATTACTTTCCATTGGCTCTTAAACCTAACGCCATGTTGTGGTTGATGCACTTGCCAGTAGACTTTTTTTCCTCCTGGTCCGACTTGTGCCATGAGTTTGTTGGCGCCTTTACTGGAGGCCACCAAGCCCATGGCCAAGCACGTGACCTGCATGTCATACCCCAGAAGGAAGGCGAGAGTCTGCGCAAGTACATACAGAGATTCAGCCGGGTATAGTACAATATCCCTGATGTTCACCCTGCCGCCGCAAGATGCGTGAAGAGCTGGCGATGACCAAGGTGAAAGATGTGGCAGAGCTCTATGTTCTTGCTGACAGATGTGCTCGGGCTGAAGAGGGAAGGAAGTACCCCGGCGAAGGCGCCGGTGCGGAAACCGACTCTTCGGACGAGGATACTGCCACCCCGGCAAAGAAGGGCCGGAACCGCAATAGGAAATGCAAGGGTAAAGCCGTGCTTGCCGTCGAGGGATCTGATGACACCGGCTCCGCCAAGAAAACCAAGGCGGGTGACCCTGGCAAAGAAATTGCTGGGTGCGTCGCCTGCCGGGCCTTGGCGGCTGCCGAGAAGCCAGGAAACTTAGGCAAGCGATACTGCAAGATCCATCGCACCAAAGGCCATGATCTCTAGGACTGCCACCAGGTTGAGCTCCTTGCTGAGAAGCAAAGGGCTAAATACGAGAGGCGGGACAAGGAGAAGGGCCAAGATGGCGCTGAGGGGTCCAGCAAGAAGCGTGACGGCCAAGCAGGTCGTCGCAGCAAGGAGAAACAGCAGGAAAGGCCTGCCCGGGGCCGCGACAGAAGACCTGAAGACGACGATCACGAAGAGGACGACGAGTCCGGCGGCCAAGAGTTTCAGAAGGCTACGGACGCCATGTGCGTCAATGGTGGCGCCTCGCTGCATGCTTCTCACCGCTAGCTTAAACAGTGGGCGCGTGAGATTATTGCAGCGGAGCCATCTTCCGGTGCCCAAAAGTCGCTGAAATGGTCCAGCACACCTATCATCTTTGACGCCGAGGATCACCCTGATAGCACTACTGCGGTCGGGTGCTTGCCATTGTTGGTCTCACCGACAATACACAACCTCAAGGTGACGAAGATGCTAGTCGATGGCGGGGCCGGTCTGAACCTACTTTCGCCCACCGTGATCGAGAAGCTGCAAGTTCCTGATGGAGACCTCGAAGAGACAGGCACGTTTCAGGGGGTCAGCCCAGGGAGAAGTCAACCGAAGGGGAAAGTCACGCTGCCCGTGACTTTTGGAAGTGATCTGAACTACAGGACAGAGAGGATCGTGTTCGATGTTGCCAAGATCCCTCTGCCTTACAATGGGATCCTTGGCCGCCCAGCACTGGCCAAGTTCATGGCAGCATCACACTATGCCTACAACACCCTGAAGATGCCAGGGCCCATGACGATCATCACCGTCCCCTCCGATAAGAAAGATGCGCTGACCAAATGTACCAGCAAGCAGTTGCAGCAACTGCCGCTACGAGGGCACTTGCTCCTGCCATTGGAGCCCAGGAGGGAAGAAGAACAAGACCGGCGAGACCTCGGGCACCCACTTCTGCAAGCGCACCTCTTCGGAGTGTTGTGCTCCCGTCGAGGACGTGCCAGAGAGCTCCACCGGAAAGAAGAAGACCGGTGAGACTTCAGACACCCACTCCGGCAAGCGCACCTCTTCGGAGTGTCGCGCTCCCGTCGAGGACGTGCCAGAGAGCTCCACAGGCAGAAACAAGAGATCCAGGGCCACACCGCCGGGAACCAAGAAGGTTTCTGTCAAGGAGGACAGCATGGGAGGGGCTTTCACCATAAGCTCCGCCCTTGACAACAAATAGGAAGACGCGCTCGTCACCTTCCTGCGGGCGAATGTCGACGTGTTTGTCTGGCAAGCATCCGACATCCCCGGCGTTCCAAGGGAGGTGATTGAGCACCACCTTGCTGTCTGTCCTCATGCGCGGCCCGTCAAGCAGAAGGTCAGAAAGCAAGCTTTGGAATGGCAAGAGTTCATCATCGAGGAGATCCGGAAACTGGAAGCTGCGGGTTTGGTAAGAGGGGTGCTCCATCCAATGTGGTTGGCCAATCCAGTGGTAGTGCGCAAGGCGAATGGGAAGTGGAGGCTGTGTATAGATTACACAGATATCAATAAAGCTTGTCCCAAGGACCCCTTCCCGTTGCCGCGCATAGACCAGATTGTTGACTCCACGGCAGGGTGTGACCTGCTGTCATTCCTCGATGCCTACTCCAGCTACCACCACATCTTCATGACAAGAGAAGACGAAGAGAAGACATCATTCATCACCCCATGTGGTACGTACTGTTTCATACGAATTCCTTTCGGGTTGAAGAGTGCTGGCTCGACGTTTGCAAGGGCAGTCCAGATTGGTTTTGAACCCCAGCTCCATAGAAATATGGAGGCTTATATGAATGATATAGTGGTCAAAACCAAGAACAAGGCAACCCTTGTACCAGATTTACAAGAAACATTTGTAAACCTACGCAAGATCAACCTCAAGCTGAACCCTGAGAAGTGCATCTTCGGCGTCCCATCTGGCAAGCTTCTCGGGTTCTTTGCGTCGCAGCGTGGATAGAAGCCAATCCGGACAAGATCAAAGCTATAGAGCAGATTGAAGCACCCAAACGGGTCAAGGATGTGCGTCGGCTTGCTGGCTGCGTTGCCGCCATGAGCAGATTCATTTCCAAGTCTGCCGAGCGCGCCCTCCCCTTTTTTAAGATTTTTAAAAAGGCGGGCCCAATGGAGTGGACGCCAGAAGCCGAAGCAGCATTACAAGATCTGAAGAGGTATCTTTCCTCCATGCCAATACTAGTTGCGCCTAGACCACAAGAACCGTTGCTGCTATACTTAGCGGCAACCAACCAGGTGGTCAGGGCCGCACTAGTGGCACAGAGAGAAATCGATGAGGAGGTGATAGCAGCAACAGAGCCTGATGCCACTAGTGCAGAGACGACACAGCCGGTTGGAGTGCAGTCGAAGAAGAAAATGATGCAGCACCCGGTCTACTTTGTTAGCTCCCTCTTGCAGGGGGCTAGATCAAGGTACTCCGGTGTGCAGAAATTTCTCTTCGTCCTTCTTATGGCCTCGAGGAAGCTGCGTCACTACTTCCAGGCGCATAAGATCACTGTCGTCACTCGCCTCCCTCTGCAACGGATATTGCACAATCCAGACGCGACGGGAAGAATTGTAGAGTGGGCACTGGAGTTGTCCAGCTTTGGCCTCAAGTTTGAAAGTACCTCGACAATTCAGAGCCGAGTCCTGGCAGAGTTCGTCGCAGAATGGAACGCAACGCCTGATGAAGAAGTCCAGGAAACTGCTCTCCCCAGCAAAGAGGCGAGTTGCAACTGGATCATGTACTTTGATGGAGCTTTCTCCTTGTAGGGCGCTGGGGCTGGCGTACTGCTGGCGCGCCCACTTGAGAGTACCTCAAGTACGTGATCCAGATGCACTTCCCTAGGGAGGTATCAACGAACAACACTGCTGAGTACGAGGGGCTGCTTGCTCGTCTTAGGATCGCGGCAGACCTCGGAATCAAGAAGCTCACTGTCAGGGGCGACTCGCAGCTTGTCGTCAAACAAGTCAACAAGGATTACCAAAACCCGTTGATGAAGGCCTGTCAGGACCGGTCCTTCAGTAAAATAATTACCGGAAGACCGACCTTTTTAATAAACCAGCGAGGAATATAATTCCTTACCGGCAGATAATTCCTTGATACAGAATTCTAGTACACTGAATATTATACAAGGTTGAGCTGGGGGATTGCTCAACAGTTTTATTACAAGCGCGCCAATATAATACATAGAGGGAGATAAAACACAAGGCAGGGTGGCATACTACTAACACGTAATAAAAGGTGGTGGAATATGTCACAGTGAAGTGGGTGATGTGACTCCAAGATATTACAACTCATCGAGTATCGGAGTGAGACCCGATGAATTTATTTGGTGGTAGGCGGAAGTGGTTATAAAACAGTGATCAACTCCAGGATCGCAAGGGACTGACTGGGACTCCACTAAGCATTGGACTCACTATCGAATTCTTCATGCAAGAGATCGCCTTCGTCCACATCTGGCCAAATCAACAAGCCAGGTGAGTACTTTGAATGTACTCACAAGACAGTTCGGACTTAAGATATAATAAATGCCAACATGATGCAAATGAGTATTCTAGCAAAATGCGACCGGAATAGAATATGGATGTGCTGTATGCAATGCTGGAAATCGGGCGGTAATCCTCCCAAAATACAAAAGATAAAATAGAAGGAGACCAAACGAGTGTCTGAGTGACGCCTCGTAGGAAAATAATGAATGACAACAGGCCACAGTCGGGCGTCTGAGTGACACCGCATAAAGGGCTTATAGCAAAAGTAAATAACAAGAATGCCTCAGTCGGACATCTGAGCGACATCGCATAAAGGGCTTATAAATAAAAAGAATGCCTCAGTCGGACGTCTGAGCGACATCACATAAAGGGCTTATAAATAAAAAGAATGCCACAGTCGGACGTCTGAGCGACATCTCATAAAGGGCTTATAAATAAAAAGAATGCCACAGTCGGACGTTTGAGCGACATCACATAAAGGGC
>LR738710.1:875668351-875743188 GCA_902687465.1 Secale cereale
ACATAAAGGGCTTATAAAAAGAATGACACAGTCGGACGTGTGAGCGACATCACATAAAGGGCTTATAATTAAAAAGAATGCCACAGTCGGAAGTCTGAGCGACATCTCATAAAGGGCTTATAAATAAAAAGAACGCCATAGTCGGACGTCTGAGCGACACCACATAAAGGGCTTATAAAATGAATGCCACAGTCGGTCGTCTGAGCGACATCACATAAAGGGCTTATAAATAAAAAGAATGCCACAGTCGCACGTCTGAGCGACATCACATAAAGGGCTTATAAATAAAATAGCATAATGATGAAATACTTCTGAAAGTAAATCAATACAGATATAGTTGGTGAGTTCATCTACCAAATGAACTTGAGGAAAACACTACTCAGGTTATCAACAAGAATATACTAGAGACGGTCACCGGGTTGACATGAAGATTGACCCTAGGCCATAAACATGGCTACTGGAAGAATTTAACTCTGCAGAGCTTGTACCATTAACTCATAGCCAACGGGTTCTACTAGCCACGTGGGCTAGTTCCGTCTACGGTGTTTTAGTAGAAACCCAACTAACCAGTACACACCCATTTAGCATCCTGTCGTCCGGAATCACCCGCGGCGACATTAACGAAAAACTTTGAGACGGGGAGACTACAACCTCGAATAGCATGGGATCAAATTTATATATGCGTGCTCTAAGGGGTGCCCCCTTCTCGGTCCCAACAGGAAACACCCATGCCCCCTGACCGGATGACGGGCTTTAATCCAGGGCCATGGAACCCTCATCCCGGCCCCTCTACTTGGTGTGTACTCGGGAAGTGGTTTACAACTGACTAGACCGTAATCCCAACGGACGGCCTATGATAGTACTGAAAAAGGAGATGAACGGAATCATGACATGATCTCCGTTGATACTGAGTTAACCAACTACTGGCATGCTCCAACAATACTAGCATTCCACCCATCATATCACCATATGATCGAGGTGGTCCAAACATTATCTTTCGGGGCTCACCCGAAGCTTGCTTGCATGAAATATAACCATACACAATGCTTATATGACCAAGCTTATGAGAAGAGCTACTCGAGCAAACATGCAACACAATCATCATATCAAAGGTTCAAACATGCTTGCCTGGTTCTGAGAAGTCGGAGCCTAACTCGGTGTGATTCGCGTCTCCGTTACGGCCTCTGGTATCTATGTATTCAAGCAAATAAAATACTAACATAAATACCGCGCGTGCAAATAAAGTTGCTCCAAAAATTTCCACATAAATATGACAAAAAACTAGGCCGAAAACTAAAGAGGACAGAAAAAGAATCAACTCAAAATCATTTTTAGTTTAAAAGATATTAGAGTTTCTGTCCAGGGACTCATTTGTAATGAAACAGAAAAGTTCCAGGGGCTAGAACAGAAAACAGCAAAGCGAACCGGTACGCAGTACGTCAACTGAAGGAGAAAACGTACTTTGCCCGAATACGCTTACAGAAACGGTTCGGAGGGGAGAGATGTGAGGCTGACAAGGGGCCCCACCCGTCGGGTTTGAAAACTGGAAATAGAGCCACGCCGGCGCCGGTGCTGCGGTGATCGCCGGCGTTGATCCACGGCGAGTTAGGGGAGGGGAGTGATACATACGGCTTCTCGGTGGTCTTCCGCGTCGAACGGTGGTGGAGTTGGGTGTCGGCGAGCCCCACGTCGACGGCGACCCTGTCTCCGACGGACGGCGGCTCGGGTGGTCGTGGAGCTCGTCGGAGAGGGTTCCTGGGGTCAAATTAAGGTGGGGGTTAGGTCTAGGTGGGTGCCAGGGTGCTACGCTCGAGTCCACGACGGCAGAGAAGCTCCAACCGGAGTGAACGAAGATGGAGCCCGAGGCGGAGGGGGTTGGCCGGAGTTGGCGAAGAAGGGCCCCTCGAGGCTCTTCCAGAGGCTGGGCGTGGTCTAGGGAGGTAGTGAGGGTGTGCGGGCTCGAGCACGAGCTCGGGGGTGCCTTATATAGCCGGCTCGAGGTGGCTGCCCCGAACGGATAAGTTCGGCGAGTCGATTACGGTGCTGCAGTGGTCGGACGGCGGAGTTAGGGGCTTGAGCATCATCTAGGAGCTGTAGTGGTTCCATTCCCGCACCTAACTTAGCAGGGGAGAGGGAGTTACGGCATGTCCTCAATGGAACGGCCGCGCGGCACGTCGGCTGCAGAAAACGCGCTCTGCGCGCGCCAGGCCACGGCGACGGTGCGGCAGGCGTGCGTTGGCGGTGGAGATGGACACGCGGAGTGCTGGAGTGGTTTGGGCGGCGCCAAACGGCGTTGAGCCGCGGGGTTGCTTCTGTCATCCGCCACGGGCGGCGTTGTTGCCGTGGCAGTCGTCGGTGTGGTCGGGCCAGAGCGCCACCGACGCCCAGAAGCGGCCAAGCGAGCATGCGGCGCACTGGATAAGAAGAAGGAGCAGTGCAGCGTTGGGCCAAGGAGATACTTGCGAGGTTTGTCGCTGCGCCTGATGAAATTGACGAAACTGACGAAGTTGACAAAACTGACGAACTGTCGAAATGTCGACAGTTTCAGTTAACAGCTGACATCACAGTGTATGCTAAGTGTTTGATGAAATGCTTCTAGTATGTGTGCAATGTTTCTGGGGCTGATTTTTGGTGGAGTGGCCTCTTGATGTATCTAGAGGCTGCCTGATTTTTTCACAGAATTTTTGGAAGAAGATAAATATCAATTTCACCAAATTTTGCAAATCTGGTCCAAACTTGCAGCAGGTGAAATTTGAAAATTTTGAACTATGGACCAGTGAAACAAGATGGATCTAGGTTGTGGGTACTAAAGACTATCTAGGAGAGTTGGTTTGGAGTCAAATAACTAGATGGAAATGGTGGCTCCTTTGTAAATCACCAAGGTCCACTATAAAAGACAGAATTAGTTTTTGGAGTAAAATAAATAGAAGAAAAATCCCAATAAGGTTAAAACTTACTGGAATTGATGAAAGACTTGTCCTAAAATGTGGAGAGGGTCTTGGAGAGAAATATTTCTGTTGGGGACATGGCAAGATGGAGGATGGAGAGGGAGATAAGCCCAAGGTTAAACTTGAGAGGTTTAAATCAAGAAGGGGAGAATTCAAGTTACCACTTTTGAAACTCAACTTGTGCTTGAGCCAAACACAAGAGAAAAACTTCAAGGCCAAAAACCAAGCTTGAGAAGGCACACAAACTTTGGCCAGAAGGGATTTTTAAAAGGGTTTTAAGAGAAGATCAAACAACCCCCTTCCAAAAAGGTCAAAAGTTTGGAAGAAAAAACAACTCAAAAATTTGGGGTGTTACAAGGCCTACGTCGATGAAGTGAGAAAGTTGGAAGAGCGCTTTGATGGTATACGGGCGGAGCACGTTCCCCGAGCGGAGAACGCCATCGCCAATTACCTATCAAAGTGCGCTGCCCTCAAGCTACCTGTGGAACCAGGTACCTTTGTGCTTCAGCTTTCTCAGCCATCCGTTGATCCATCAACAGAGCAGAACAAAAGGAGGAAATCAGGGCCCGACAAGTACTTTCCCGCCGAGCTCCCCGGAGCCGCCGGCAAGGATGTTGCCGGAGACACTGAGCCCGCCACAGGAGGGCTAACTCCGGCGGAGCGTCAAGCTTTTGCCGTCGAGACGGCCGCTCCCTTGGCGGAGGAAATGCCTTAGGTCCTCGCCGTCGAGCCCCAGGCTCCAGCGTGGGCGCAGCATACCATCCGATTCCTTCAGACTGGGGAACTTCCTGAGGAGCAGGAAGAAGCGGAGAAAGTAGCCCGTCGGTTTGCTATGTACCAGTTCGTCGATGACGTCCTGTACAGAAGGAGACCGAACAGTGTGAAATTGAAGTGCATCCCTCGAGAGGAAGGACTGGAGCTGTTGGCAGAGATACATGGAGGCATATGTGGATCCCACATAGGGTCGAGAGCCCTTGCCGTCAAGGCATTCCAGCAAGGCTTCTTCTGGCCCACTGCCCTCTAGGATGCGACGGCACTGGTCACCAGGTGTGAAGCGTGTCAGTTCCATTCAAAGAAACTTCATCAACCAGCTCAAGCCCTTCAAACCATTCCTCTCTCCTGGCCCTTCTCGGTCTGGGGGCTCGACATACTGGGCCCCTTCCCCCGCGCCGTCGAGGGCTTTCAGTACTTGTAAGTTGCAATCGACAAGTTCACAAAGTGGCCATAGGTGGAGGCAGTAAGGAAGGTCACAGCTCCGTCAGTCGTCAAGTTCTTCAAGGGACTAGTGTGCCGTTTTGGTGTGCCCAACAGGATCATCACCGACAACGGCACACAGTTTACAAGCCGCTCCTTCATGCAATATACCCAAGATCTCGGCAGCAAAGTCTGTTTCGCTTCCATTGCTCACCCCCGAAGCAATGGTCAAGCTGAGAGGGCAAATGCTGAAGTGCTGCGAGGATTAAGGACAAAGACCTTTGACAGGCTGCACAAGAGCGGGAGGCGCTGGATTGATGAATTGTCGGCGGTTCTTTGGTCGATCAGAACGACGCCAAATCGAGCCACCATCCAGACGCCCTTTGCCCTGATATACGGGGCAGAAGCAGTTCTCTCCACAGAACTCATATACGGGTCATCTCGAGTGCTCGCTTATGACGAGCTTGAGCAAGAGAAACTGCGGCAAGACGAAGCAATGCTCCTTGAGGAAGATCGTCTTCGGGCGGCTGCGAGAGCAGCACGCTACCAGCAAGCCTTATGCCGCTACCATAGCCGCAAGGTTCGTGCCCGAAGCTTTGAGGAAGGCGACCTTGTTCTCCGGCGCGTTCAATCGGCCAGGAATACGAACAAGTTGACGCCGAAGTGGGAAGGCCCTTATCGGGTAATACGAGTCACCAGGCCTGGCGCAGTCCGCCTGGAGACCAAAGATGCCATTCCGGTGAGCAATTCCTGGAACATTGAGCATCTTCGCAAGTTTTACCCATAAGGCGCGGCTTGCCGGGACCCCCGGCAAGCCACCCTTTTGTACAACCCTTGCCGGCAAGGCATGTAACCCTTTCTACAAAAGCCAGGCGCACACCCTGAGCATAAATAAATGAAGCGCTGGCGCCCTAAGTTCTAGCATGCATGCTGAGTCGAGTCTCGTCCTTGGTTAGGGTTGATAGTGCTTAGCGGCGGCTAACCCCTAGCTTAGAGGTCGAGTCTTTGTCTTTCCTCTATCTTCTTTGGTTCACAGGATGCGCAGACATCCTTGCCGGAGCCACCTGGGGAAAAGAAAGAAGAGCATACCAGCACCTAGGCCCCGGCGAGCCAGTGTTGCCGGGGGCTACAAGGGCAAGGATTCGCCCACGGCAGACCAGGATTGCCGGGGGCTGCAGCTTCACATAAGTTCTTTATCCCTTATCATGCATTCCATCATGGACTGAGGTATGTGAAACCTCGTTCTTTTCCTTAAGCTACCGTGCTCCCATAACTCTAGGCCCTAGGGCTCGTTCCTGGGACTAAGTTTGGTCGTAGTCGCAGCAGCAAAAGGATGAAACGAGGAGCCTGAGACCACTTCATCCCTGCCTCCGCCAAAGGCATGAGAAAGGTCGGGCGAAGTAGGCAAACGGCAGGGCCTGTTGCCGGGCGAGAAAATGTTTATCTTAAAGATATCAGGGATTTATTCCCTGTTGTGGGTTTTTACCTACGAACAAATGACCCGACAAACATTCCTTTTTCATTAAAAACATTCCATTCAGGTACAGTCCATAGGGAATGAAAAACATGAACAAGGAGATTACAAGTTTTAAACTTAACACATGCCCGAAGGCTTACAGACTAAAAAGAGAAATGATGCCCGTAATGCCTTTCTTGTCCCTCTCCTCGGGAGGTAGGTCAAGGAGGCGAGAAGGGCAAAAGGGGCGCCTAGGCGAGCTACGAGTGGCAGAAGACACCAAGAGGACATCTCGGTGGTCGCCTAAGGGATGGACGGTGATGACGGCGCCGGAGGCAGAGCTCGAAGACGAGGCGGCAGGACGTCAGTACGCGTCGAAGGCGTCGGTGCCCGCCTACTCCGACATGACGACCTTGCCGCCCACCTTCTTCCTCTTCCTCTTCCGCAGCCTTTCTACGCCAGCCGCCAAGGAGACGGCCCCGAGAAGTTCAAGGAGCCGGCGACGTGGATGATGGGGTCGCCGGTGCCACCAGGAGCGGCGCCCGACACCTAGTCGGACCCGTCATCCTGCCGTCCACCGCCCTCGTTGTCGTTGCTGCTGTCCTCCTCGTCACCCTCATTCGAGGAGGAGTCTTCATCATCAGAGTAGCTCTCCACGCAGCACCTCGCACGAGTCCCAAGGTGCCCGAAGACCTTGACGGAGAGATGGCCATCCTCCATCAACTTGAAGTGGAGGGTGAGCCCATCCGTCAGGCTGTGGATGCGAGCAAACGTCTTCCATCCTTGGCGAAGATACATCACATGAGGGGCAGGGAAGTCGACGCGAACCCGCGTGCCACTGATCCCGCAACCCCTCATGTGCAGCCGTAGAGACTCCGGCGGATCCACCTCCATCTCCCGTGCAAATGGAGTCGGGAGACGAAGGCGACGGCGCGGCTCCCCCCGCATCCTAACGAAAAACTCAAAAGGTTCATCTCCAATATGACCTTCCATCGGAGGAGGAGCTGCTGGCGGGGGCGAAGCCGGCGGGCCGCCCCGTCCTCTTCTTCCCCGAGCGCCCCGGCCTCACCCACGGCCCCACCCCCTCCCTCTTCCCCTCGTGGCTGGTTCGGCCACTGCAGGTGCAGGAGAAGGGGGGACGCGTTGTCGAGCAGCGACCCTCGCCGCCACCGTGGAAGAGCCGGGATTTCCTCTCTTCATGACGAATAGAAGGGAGGAGCAGAAGCAGAAGGAGAAAGAAGATGGAGAAGTGTGGGGTGCCGTCCTTTCCCTCCTGCTCTTTATAAAGGGGCGGGGCTGGGGCTCGACCGCCCCGCTATGCCAATCAAGACGCAGAAGGCGAGGGGGGCCGGGACCGACCCATTGCCCCAACCAGCGATGGCTCGGTTTCCCGCCTCCACCGTTCGCCACCTCAAACGCATGAAGGGCACGTGGCAGACGTGCAGAACCAAGGGGACGGGTGAGGCGACTTCTCCCCGCCCCGTGATCGTGGGGAGTGGACGCCTTGACGACTGCGCCTCGGCCTCGTTCAGTAAATGGGCCACGCCTCCACGCCTCCCCCCCTCCCCCCGTTTACGGGGAAGGCGCGAAGCCGCCTCCTTTCGCATTTACTGCGATGTGACGCATGCCTGCGGAAACTGCCCCACGCATGTCGCCCATGTCACGCATGCCCCTCCACCCCGCGCCACGCGCGCAGGTCGTGGGAGGCGCAGCGCACGGAAAATTTTACCACGGTGAAAACCGCCCCGCCTGCCCGCGCACCGTTCTGGGCCTGGCCCAACAACGTGTCGCACTTATGTGTGGCCCAGGCCCGGGGGCTCCTGTCGGTGTACAAAAAGAGGGGTACACTTTTTGTACCCCTATGACTGTGCACGGGCAGTCTGAGCCACGGGCACCACCACACCAACCATGGCAATGGAGGTGAGCCGGGGTAAGACCGAAGCTTGACGGAGACTGGAACAACGCCAAGAACAAGACCACAAAGAGCAAAGGGGCGAAGCGGCTTCCTCCGGCAAGGTCCTTGACCGGAGCCAGTTTTAGCAACCCTAGCAAGACGCTTGCCGGGGCCGGCTCTGGCAGCCCCGGCAAGACCCTTGCCGCGGCAGCTCGCCCCATGCCTACGAAGCAGATCGCCCTTGAGTCCACCGCCCCCATGGGGCGAGGATTCGGGAGATATCCCCGTGGTGGCATGCAGATCTTTGTGAAGACATCCAAGATCAGATACAAGCTAAGAAGACAACGACCCTTGGCAGGATACCAGCAAAGGAGGACCACAAGGCCTCCGGCAAGTACCTTGCCGGGGATGACAGCAGGCGCCGCGACAAGACCCTTGCCGGGGCCACCCGCAGGGCCACCATCAGGCCCGCACCAACTGTATTTCCACCGCCCCACGCAGCTGCCGACCCAACCAGCTGGACAGGCTCCTGCGTGGCAACTTGCAGATCTTCGTGGAGACCCGCCGTTGCGCCACCTCAGCTACCTTCCTGCCTACATGGCACCTCAGGCACCGCTAGCCAAGGCGCGTGTCAACACGAGGAGGAGCGGCGACGGACAAGACGGACGTCTCCCCTCGGTCTCGATAAAGCAAGGACACCTAAGCTAAGCGCATTAAATGCGCCTTGTCCTGTAATGTGAGGGATAACCTCGCATCATTGTACCCTTTCCACCTCCTGTGTGCCACTGTGGCAACCCCTTTTTCCTATAAAAGGAGGCCCGAGGCGACCAGGAGGAGGATTCAGCTTTTCAGAACTCCTCACGACTCTTTCGGAGCTCCTCACTAGCTGAAGAACACAAACATATAATCAACCAAAGCAGGAGTAGGGTTTTACGCATCTTTGCGGCCCGAACCTGGGTAAAGGAACCGTGTCCTGACTATTAGATCCGCTCTTCTCTCAACCCCGCGCCCCACAACCGTAGTAGGGATTCTTGTGATCCCATAGGTGTCGATCCAAATACACCGACAGATTTGGATCCATATGTTTCAGGCTATGGTTAGGTTTACCTTAATACTTCTTTTGTAGTTGCGGATGCTTGCATTAGAGGTTAATCATAAGTGGGAGGCTTGTCCAAGTAAGGGCAGCACCCAAGCACCAGTCCACTCACATACCAAATTATCAAAGTACCAAACGCGAATCAGACGATCCTGATGAAAACTAGCTTGACGATAATTCCCATACGTCCTCGGGAGCGCTTTACCTTGCATAAGAGTTTGTCCAGGCTTGTCCTTTGCTACAAAAAGGATTGGGCCACCTTGCTGCACCTTATTTACTTTTACCTTTTGTCACTTGCTACCAATTATCTTATCAGAAAACTATCTGTTACCTATAATTTCAGTGCTTGCAGAAAATACCTTACTGAAAATTGCCTATCATTTCCTTCTGCTCCTCGTTGGGTTCGAGACTCTTACTAATTGAAAGGACTACGATAGATCCCCTACACTTGTGGGTCATCACCTTATAAGGTGGCAGCATACGTACCTCGCGTACATAACTACGCCCTTAAAATACCTTGGGCAGCACCGGGGGCACACTACATAAAAACAGTCCATAGTTCGGCTTGACCCTATTCGGAATCTAAAGTATATTTTCTTTAAATGTTCATTAAAATAATCCACCTTATCTATGGCTGTGCATGGCATTCTCTTCAGAGTTCCCTTCCTTTTTTCGCAGGCGGCCATCAAACCTCCCCCCTTCAAGGACGTCTTATACAGGAGAAACGGCGTAGATGTGCAGCAGGGCCCCCATCAATTTTTTTTAGATCTAGGCTCTGTGTAAACCCTTTCCCCTTTTTTTCTCTTTTCTTTGGCATGTAAAATGCCCAATAAGTTATTGGCATTATCTGTAACCACGCGGTTCGCTGTATTAAACGGGATATAAAAGTGGCAGTTTGGTTCCAATTTATTTGGAGATTATTTTATTACCACCTGCATTCTCTCCCTACTTTAGATTGCCACATGTGCCTCAAATCTGGATCTAATACCAGGGGTTGTTTTCAGCCTGGCACACTTCCAAGTCCGAACACCTGTAGGGAACTGTTCAACGTCCCGAATATTGCGTCATAGGCATCGGCTCCGAATCATGTCTTGGTTCTATAGTTGGGTTTCCCGACTCCTGTGCTTGTCACCTTACGTTCCGCATTGTTCGGCTAAGGTAGTAAAGGGATAAATACTATGATTGTATTTCTGGTTCATCCGGTCAAATACCTCGGTAGAGAAAGCCGAAAACTGACTGTCATGATAAGCGAGAGCTAGTCGGCGATTCGGTGACTTAGTGTTATACTACGATCATTAGTGATCTACTCCGTGTTATACGAGGGGCTGGTCTTCGCCCAGCTGCGTAAAGTGGGCGCTATAATTCGGATAGCCACACACGCACCAGGGGCTAGTACTTAGCCCCACAAGTCAAGCTCATATGGCCAAGTGAAAGCAATAAAGTCGCATAGTCTGATTGCCTCGTTCGCTCCACGGACACCTCCTTTATGGACCAAGACGTTGGATAAAGAGTGATCACGCGCAATACCGAACACCCCTGTAGTATCTACATGGGGGCTGAAGCCGACGACTGGAAACTTTCAGACATAATAAACAGCCGCACAAGAGGAAAAGTCGTTTGAAATGTAAAGCGCAAAATTATGTACATATCGGTTCATAAGCTTAGTCTTTACAATCCGAATACAATTACTGAAAGGCCGCGTCCTTTGAGCACTGTCCCTCTACAATGCGGGCTCCTTCTAGGACATCATCGAAGTACCTCTCTGGCCTTCGATCATCCTTGCCCTCCGGCGGGCCAGCAGTTGCCACTTCGGCGGCCTTCATCTTCGCCCAGTGCATCTTGACGCAGGCAAAGGCCATCCGTGCACCTTCTATACAGGCCAAACGCTTCAGAGCGTCGACCCACAGCCTCGCATCGACGAGCCGCTTCACCAATCCAAAGTAGCTACTCGGGATTGGCTCAGCGGGCCAAAGCTAGACTATCAAGTGCTTCATGGATGCATCCACCATGTTGTGCAGCTCGACCAGCTGCTTCAACTAGTCGTTCAGGGGTACTTGATGTTCTGGCGCAAGGAATTGCGACCAGAACAGCTTCTCCGTGTTATTCCCCTCCTGGGCCCTGAAGAATTGGGCGGCGTCGGTGATGCTCTTCAGGAGATCCGCAAATGCGCCTGGAGAACTCCACAATCGTGTCCGCGCAAGATACCTCTGACCTCCAAAGATACTCTACAGAAGAAAGGCCTTACCAGCCGCTATCTGCCGCACTTGTTTGATCTCCTCGTGAGCACTCCGGGACTCGACCGGCGCCTCCTTGGAAGCTTTAACAGCCTTATCGAGTTCGGATGTTTGATCTAAAGTCTTCTGCTCCTGCTCCTCACACTTGCGAATAGCATCTCGCAGTTCTTGTTCGACTTCGGCCACCCAAGACTCATGTCGCCGGCGGGAGGCCTATTCGGCCTCCAGATCGGCAGCCGCTTTGTCAGCGACCGCCTTGTTTATCTCGGCCTCCTTCATGGCCTCTAAAGTGTGCCCTTGAGGGTCTCAACCTCGACTGCGCCAACTGTGACATAATCACACAGCACAATAAGTTCATACTCTTACAATCAAACACATTGTCTTCTGACATAATAATTTTTTGAAAGTCCGCATACCCTGAGTTTCATCAAACCGCTTGTTGATATGGTCGAGCTCCTCGTCGGCTAGTTCAAGCTTCCGACTGAGCCTGGAAACCTCAGCGGCCTGGGCAGATGCTGCTACTAGGGAAGCATATTCAAATATATGGCACAATATGTTCTATTAAATGACACTATATGGATCGTCTGTCCGATTCTATTCAGAATCAAACAAAGCATCAGGGGCTACTGCCCATTGATAACCCACAAGTGTACTGGATCGCAACAGTTTTCGAGGGTAAAGTATTCAACCCAAATTTATTGATTCGACACAAGGGGAGCCAAAGAATACTCTTAAGTATTAGCATCTGAGTTGTCAATTCAACCACACCTGGAAACTTAGTATCTGCAGCAAGGTAGTTTAGTAGCAAAGTAGTATGATAATAGTGGTAACAACAATAAAAGTAATGGTAGTGTTTTTGTAGTTTTTGTAACAGTAGCAGCGGAAAAGTAAATAAGCAACAAGCAATATGTGAAAAGCTCGTAGGCATTGGATCGGTGATGGGGAATTATGTCGGATGCAATTCATCATGTAAAAGTTATAACCTAGGGTGACACAGAACTAGCTCCAGTTCATCAATGTAATGTAGGCATGTATTCTGAATATAGTCATACGTGCTTGTGGAAAAGAACTTGCATGACATCTTTTGTCCTACCCTCCCGTGGCAGCGGGGTCCTAGTGGAAACTAAGGGTATTAAGGCCTCCTTTTAATAGAGTACCGGAACAAAGCATTAACACATAGTGAATACATGAACTCCTGATACGTCTCCATCGTATCTATAATTTTTTATTGTTCCATGCTATTATTTATGAAGTCTTGGTTGTTTAATGAGCTTTATCTTACACTTTTATATCATTTTTGGGACTAACCTACTAACCCAAAGGCCCAGTCTAGATTGCTGTTTTTTGCCTGTTTCAGGGTTTTGCAGAAAAAGAATATCAAACGGAGTCCAAACGGAATGAAACATTCGCGAGAGATATTTTTGGAGAAAATCACACGCAGGGGACTTGAGAACCACGTCAGGGGAGCCTTGGGGTGTCCACGAGGGTGGGGGTGCGCACCCCTTCCCAGGGCGCACCCCTACCTCGTGGGCCCCTCGAGCACCCCCCCGGTGTCCTCCTTCCTCCTATATAAGTCTACGTACCCCGAAACCTTCGACAACAGAGAGAAAACCCTAATTCCACCGCTGTAACCTTCTATTCCGTGAGATCCCATCTTGAAGCCTGTTTCGGAGCTCCACCGGAGGGGGATCCATCACGGAGTTCTTCATCATCATCTCATCGCCCGCACCATGACTTTTGAGTAGTTTACCACAGACCTTCGGGTCCATAGCTAGTATCTAGATGGCTTCTTCTCTCTCTTTGGATCTCAATACAAAGTTCTCCTCGGTCTTCGAGGAGATCTATTCTGCGTAATCTCTTTTTGCGGTGTGTTTGTTGAGATCCTATGAATTGTGAGTTTATGATCAAGATTATCTTTGAGAAATATTTGGTTCTTCTCTGAACTTTATATGTGTGCTCATAATATCCTTGCAAGTCTCTTCGAATTATTGGTTTGGTTTGGCCTACTAGATCTATAGTTCTTGCAATGGGAGAAGTGCTTGGCTTTGGGTTCAATCTTGCGGTGTCCTTTCCCAGTGACAGTAGGGGCAGCAAGGCACGTATTGTATTGTTGCCATGGAGGATAAAAAGATGGGGTTTATATCATATTGCTTGAGTTTATCCCTCTACATCATGTCATCATGCTTAAGGCGTTACTCTGTTCTTATGAACTCAATACACTAGATGCATGCTGGATAGCGGTCGATGTGTGGAGTAATAGTACTAGATGCAGGTAGGAGTCGGTCTACTTGTCTCGGACGTGATGCCTATATACAATGATCATGCCTAGATAGTCTCATAATTATTCGCTTTTCTATCAATTGCTCGACAGTAATTTGTTTACCCGCTGTAGAATATCGCTATCATGAGAGAAGCCACTAGAGAACATTATGGCCCCCGGGTCTATTCTCAACATATCAATCTACATCTACTTTACTTTTATCGCTTTTATTTTCTGTTCTTATAAACAAAAATACCAAAAATATAAACTATCATCTCTATCAGATCTCACTTTCGTAAGTGGCCGTAAAGGGATTGACAACCCCTTATCGCATTGGCTGCGAAATTCTTATTTGTTTGTGCAGGTGCGAAGGACTCGCGCATGGTCTCCTACTGGATTGATACCTTGGTTCTCAAATACTGAGGGAAATACTTACGCTACTGTGCTGCATCTCCCTTTCCTCTTCGAGGGAATACAACGCAAGCTCGAGAACTAGCAAGAAGAATTTCTGGCGCCATTGCCGGGGAGGCTTACGCAAAAGTCATATACCAAGTACCTATCACAAACCCTTATCCTTCGCATTACATTTATTTGCCTCTCGTTTTCCTCTCCCCCACTTCACCCTTGCCGTTTTATTTGCCTTTCTTCCGCCGTGTGTTTATCGTTCGCTTGCTTCTTGTTTGCTTGTGTGTGTTTGATTGATTGCTTGTCATTATGGCTAGTCCCTTATCCGCTCCTATGTCTCCCAAGTTTGAGGTGCTTCACTTCAAGCAAAAGCAAGAAGAAAAATTAAAAGATGCTTGGTTTAGGATGATTGAATTTAGAATCTTGCTTCACAACTCTTGGATTGTGTTGCCAAAGGGAATTTTATTGAAGTTGATCCTAGTATCCCGCATGAAATTATAGAGGGAATAGTGGGAACACTACCTCTCCCAAAAGGGTCAAATTTAACCCCGGAAGGGACGCATGTTTTTGAGAAAATTTGCGAAGTAACAAAAATATTACAAAAGTATCTTGAACATCTTAAAAGTGTTAGTGGGAATCTCCACGGCATGAATATGTTGATTACTCTTTATAATAAGCGGTTGGATGCTTTAGATCTAAAGATTTCCGAATATGAAGGGAAATGTAAAGAACCTCCCGGATTCGAGCTTGACACCATTAAAAGGGTGAAGATCAAAGATGGCATTCCCTAGATTTATCTTGTATCGTGCCTAGCTAGGGGCGTAAAACGATCGCGCTTGTTGGGAGGAAACCCAATTTTAAATTTTTTTGTTTTTGTCGCTGTTAGTGAATAAATATTGCATCTAGCCTCTGTTTAGATGTGGTTTCATATTTTGTTTAGTGTTTGTGCCAAGTACAACCTTTGGGAAGATGTGTGTGAAGTTTATGTGATCTTGCTGTGAAAAACAGAATCATTAGCGCTCACTAGAATGGTCATCAGATTTTACTGGAGCGTGCTTTTTAGTTGATTCTTTTTGCAGATGATTAATAGACAAATTCCTCACATTTAGCAATTTAGTTTGAATTTTTTGGAGTTACAAAAGTATCCGAAACCTGCAGATTACTACAGACTATTCTGTTTTTGACAGATTCTGTTTTTCGTGTGTTGTTTGCTTATTTCAATGCATCTATGAGTGATATTTGGAGGTATGAACTATAGATAAGTTGGAATACAGTAGGTTTAACACCCATATAAACAAAGAATGAATTCATTGCAGTACCTTTGAGTAGTGGTTTGTTTTCTTATACTAACGGAGCTCACGAGAAGTTTTGTCTAAGTTTTGTGTTGTGAAGTTTTCAAGTTTTGAATATTGCTTTGATGGACTATGGAACAAAGAGTAGCAAAGGCCTAAGCTTGGGGATGCCCCGGTAAGGCATCCCCTCTTTCGTCTTCATCCATCGGTAACTATACTTGGAGCTATATTTTTATTCACCACATGATATGTGTTTTGCTTGGAGCGTCTTGTATAATTTGAGTCTTTGCTTGTTAGTTTGTCACAATTATCCTTGCTGGACACACCTATTTGAGACAGTTAAATATGGCCTAGGAATTGCTAGAACACTCTATGTGCTTCACTTATATCTTTTGAGTTCAATAGTTTTTGCTCTAGTGCTTCACTTATATCTTTTAGAGCACGGTGGTGGTTATATTTTGTAGAAATTGTTGAACTCTCATGCTTCACTTATATCTATTTGAGAGTCTATCAAAACAGCATGGTAATGTGTTTAGGCTAATAAAACTAGTCTTCACATAATAGACATCCAATGTCAATGTAGTAAAAAAAAATCACACTAAGTGCATTGAATACAATGAGATGTTGGAAGCTTGATAATTGTTTTGAGATATGAGGACAATGATATTAGAGTCATTCTAGTGGAGTTATTATGAAATTACGAAATACTTGTGTTAAGGTTAGTGATTCGCGTATCATGCACGTATGGTGAACCGCTATGTGACGAAGTTAGAGCATGAGGTATTTGTAGAGTGCCAACCTTTGTGTGGAGGTCGGGGGCGCGCGATGGTTAACTCCTACCAACCTCCCCCCTAGGAGCATGCGTTGATTGCTTTGTTTTGATGACTCGTAGATTTTTGCAATAAGTATATGAGTTCTTATGACTAATGTTGAGTCCATGGATTATACGCACTCTCACCCTTCCACCATTGCTAGCCTCTCTTGTACCGCGCAACTTTCGCCGGTACCATAAACCTACTATATATCCTTCCTCAAAACAACCACCATATTATTCCTCAAAACAGCCACCATACCTACCTATCATGGCATTTCCATAGCCATTCCGAGATATATTGCCATGCAACTTTCCACCGTTCCGTTCATATGACACGCATCATATTGTCATATTGACATGCATGATCGTGAAGTTGACATCGTATTTATGGCAAAGCCACCATGCATAACTTTTTCATACATGTCACTCTTGTTTCATTGCACATACCAGTACACCGCCGGAGGCATTCATATAGAGCCATACTTTGTTGTAGTATCGAGTTGTAATATCGAGTTGTAATGAAAGTGTGATTATCATCATTATTAGAGCATTGTCCCATGGGAGGAAAGGCTAAATCTATAAAGCCCCTCCGCAAAAAAGGAAAAAAAAGGCCAAAGAAAAAAGAAAGGCCAAAAAAGGGACAATTGCTACTATCTTTTTTCCACACTTGTGCTTCAAAGTAGCACCATGTTCTTCATCGTAGAGAGTCTCATGCTTACTCACTTTATATACTAGAGGGAATTTTCGTTATAGAACTTGGCTTGTATATTCCAAAAAATGGGCTTCCTCAAATGCCCTAGGTCTTCGTGAGCAAGCAAGTTGGATGCACACCCACTAGTTTCTTTTGTTGAGCTTTCATTCATATTTAGCTCTAGTGCATCCGTTGCATGGCAATCCCTACTCACTCACATTGATATCTATTGATGGGCATCTCCATAGCCCGTCAATACGCCTAGTCGATGTGAGACTATCTCCCTCCTTTTTTGTCTTCTCTACAACCACCTCTATTCCACCCATAGTGTTATGTCCATGGCTCACGCTCATGTATTGCGTGAAAGTTGAAAGGCTTGAAAGAATAGAGTATGAAAACAAGTGCTTGGCTGAAATCGGGGTTGTGCATGATATGAATATTTTGTGTGATGAAGAGGGAGCATAGCCAGACTATATGATTTTGTAGGGATAACTTTCTTTAGCCATAGTATTTTGAGAAGACATGATTGCTTTGTTAGTATGCTTGAAGTATTGTTATTTCTTATGTCAATATATACTTTTATCTTGAATCTTTCAGATTTGAACATTCAAGCCACAATTAAGAGAATTACATTGAAAAACTATATTGGTTAGCATTCCACATCAAAAATTCTTTCTTTATCATTTACCTACTCGAGGACGAGCAGGAATTAAGCTTGTGGATGCTTGATACGTCTCCAACGTATCTATAATTTTTTATTGTTCCATGCTATTATTTATGAAGTCTTGGATGTTTAATGGGCTTTATCTTACACTTTTATATCATTTTTGGGACTAACCTACTAACCCAAAGGCCCAGTCCAGATTGCTGTTTTTTGCCTGTTTCAGGGTTTTGCAGAAAAAGAATATCAAACGGAGTCCAAACGGAATGAAACCTTCGCGAGAGATATTTTTGGAGAAAATCACGCACAGGGGACTTGAGAACCACGTCAAGGGAGCCTCGGGGTGTCCACGAGGGTGGGGTGCGCCCCCTTTCCCAGGGCGCGCCCCCTGTCTCGTGGGCCCCTCGAGCACCCCTCCCCGGGCGTCCTCCTTCCTCTTATATAAGTCTATGTACCCCGAAACCTTCGACAACAGAGAGAAAACCCTAATTCCGCCGACGTAACCTTCTGTTCCCGTGAGATCCCATCTTGGAGCCTATTCCGGAGCTCCATCGGAGGTGGATCGATCACGAAGTTCTTCATCATCATCATCATCGCCCTCACCATGAGGTGTGAGTAGTTTACCACAGACCTTCGGGTCCATAGCTAGTATCTAGATGGCTTCTTGTCTCTCTCTGGATCTCAATACAAAGTTCTCCTCGGTCTTCAAGGAGATCTATTCGATGTAATCTCTTTTTGCGGTGTGTTTGTCGAGATCCGATGAATTGTGAGTTTATGATCAAGATTATCTTTGAGAAATATTTGGTTCTTCTCTGAACTTTTTATGTGTGCTCATAATATCCTTGCAAGTCTCTTCGAATTATTGGTTTGATTTGGCCTACTAGATCTATAGTTCTTGCAATGGGAGAAGTGCTTGGCTTTGGGTTCAAACTTGTGGTGTCCTTACCTAGTGACAGTAGGGACAGCAAGGCACATATTGTATTGTTGCCATCGAGGATAAAAAGATGGTGTTTATATCATATTGCTTGAGTTTATCCCTCTACATCATGTCATCTTGCTTAAGGCGTTACTCTGTTCTTATGAACTCAATACACTAGATGCATGCTGGATAGCGGTCGATGTGTGGAGTAATAGTAGTAGATGCAAGCAGGAGTCGGTCTACTTG
Organism: Secale cereale; assembly: GCA_902687465.1. NCBI lineage: Eukaryota > Viridiplantae > Streptophyta > Magnoliopsida > Poales > Poaceae > Secale > Secale cereale. The sequence continues at coordinate 875,686,462 of LR738710.1, forward strand.
TCTCGGACGTGATGCCTATATACAATGACCATGCCTAGATAGTCTCATAATTATTTGCTTTTCTATCAATTGCTCGACAGTAATTTGTTTACCCGCCGTAGAATATCGCTATCATGAGAGAAGCCACTAGAGAACACTATGGCCCCCGAGTCTATTCTTAAAATATCAATATACATCTACTTTACTTTTATCGCTTTTATTTGCTGTTCTTATAAACAAAAATACCAAAAATATAAACTATCATCTCTATCAGATCTCACTTTCGTAAGTGACCGTAAAGGGATTGACAACCCCTTATCGCGTTGGCTGCGAAGTTCTTATTTGTTTGTGCAGGTGCGAGGGACTCGTGCGTGGTCTCCTACTGGATTGATACCTTGGTTCTCAAAAACTGAGGGAAATACTTACGCTACTGTGCTGCATCTCCCTTTCCTCTTCAAGAGAATACAACGCAAGCTCGAGAAGTAGCAACTCCTCAAACACTACAAGAAATATGTCAACTTATGACCTTCTGTCAGTGACCCTTGGAGAATTGGTCATAAATCTATGACCATTTGAGACCAATTGGTCAAAAGCTGTTTGGGGGGCTCGAAACCCTAAACTATAACGACCATTTTGGTCAGAAAGGTCATAATTTCCTTACACGAAATGGTCATAAAGAAGACATCACTGGTTTGCTGCCTTATTTCTAGCTTATCATGACCAATATAGATGGTCATAACCTTGTAAGTTGTGGTGGATTGCTATGACTAGGCGCCACCTCTTCAGTTTTGCCTATGTGTCATGTACATGTGTCAATTTTTGCCCTCGGTTGTGAAGCAACCTATATTTCTGTCATTCCCAAAATTCCCAAAAAAATCTCATAAATTCTTTGGGTCATATCTTCGTCGAATATGTTGAAAACCTTCCTTGCATAGTTCAAAAATAATTCAACAATATTCATTTTCCTATTCTGTTCAGAACAACACTTTGTGAAGGAAGTGCTATTTTTATATTCTTGATTGCTCTCAATATTTTTGGGCACTCTTTCCTATCCAAATCATTGCCTCATGACAAAATTTAGCTAAATTTGCGTAGTAAATGTTCCTCGGCAAATTTCCAAAGTTTTTGTTCAGCTAGAGCTTTGTGAAGGAAGTACTAGCTATGCATATCCAAATGGCATGAAATTTATGCAGTGCCTTCATACGCCCAAATTATCACCCTTCTCCAAATTTCGGCTCAATCAAATCATCTATTTGAGCCCACCTTTAATTTTTTATTTTTTGTCCAGATTGGCACATTGCAAAGCAAGTGCTATCTATACCACTCCTATTTCCCTTAAACTTTTTGGTCGATCTTCCATATTCAAATCATTGCCACATGCCAATATTCAGCTCCATTTTCCTATTAAATCTTCCTTAGCAAATTTCCAAAGTTTCTATCCAGAGAGGAGCTTTGTGAAGGAAGTACAAGCTAGGATTATCCAAATGGTATAAATTGTTTACAGTGTTTTCCTATGCCCAAATGACCATACTCCACAAAATTTCACCTCAATATATTTATTCATTTGAGACCAGCTTCAATATTCATATTTCTGCTCGATGTGGTACATTGCAAAGCAAGTGCCATCTACGCTCCTCCATTTGAGCTGAAAATTTGCCAAGCTAGTCTCCCTAGTAGATGATCATCCTCAGCCAAAATTCAGGACCATTGGCCATGTGCATTTCCCGTACCGCTAATCAAACACTTGGCTTCTAATTCGTGTTTGAGCATAGTTTGGTCTCCTCATGAGAGTCTTCTGTTGTCATTTTCTTCCTAGCACTTAAATGGGGAGTGCCCAATCCACTAGACATGTCTAGGCCACCCAGAACACATGGCAACGCCACGGTCACGCGGTGACCACGCGGTGGGCACACGAGTTTATGCGCTTTGGAGTTTGGGCTTTGGGCCACCGTCCAGACCTCGACGTATCACCACCAAACCATGTATTTTTCCTTAAATAGATACTTATGTAACTAGAAATGATTTTTGGAAAAAATAAAGAGCAAACTATAAGGCAGCTGCAGTTCAAATTTGACCTGCTTCCAGCTGGATCGGCCGAAATTTGTCTTTTTCACCAGAGGTGGGTTGAAACTTTTGACACCCAACCATTTTGTCAATTGTGCATTAAATATGGCCTAGTATTTTAGAAAAGTGATTTGGTACAATTTTGCAGCAAATATATGATAGGTCCTTCACAAAAAAAACTTATTTTGGGCACTCAAAAAAATGGAAAATGATTTTTTCGTCCAAAGAAAATGAAAACTTCCTTAGGCAACATTGTTTGCCATTCCAAGATTCACCCTTGTGCACGATATGAGATCATTTCAACAAATAATGTCATGAATGTGGCCATAAGATTGATCATTTGGCTTGAAAGCCATGAATCTTCACACATGATAGCTCATTTCTGAGAATATTTTTTTTAAATAATTACAGTATTACAAGTTTATTATTTTTTCTGGTAACTTGATCACATATAATGACACAATGCAAAGGTTTTCCAAATTTTTTATTTTTTTTTATTTTTTTATGCCCGTTTCAAAATGCGGTCAAAACAGCGGGAACGACCGTTCCTAGCTAGTGGTTGAATCTTGGATTTTTTTTGTATTTCTCTAATTAAATATATACTTATGTAACTACAAATGATTTTTGGAAAAAATGAAGAGCAAACTATGAGGCAGCTACAGTTCAATTTGACACGTTTCCAACTGAATCGGCGAAAATTTGTATTTTTCATGAGAGGTGGATAAAAGCTTTGGACACCCAACCATTTGTTCAATTGTGCATTAAACATGGCCTCGTATTTTAGAAATTGATTTGATCCAATTTTGCAACAATTATTTGGTAGGTCCTTCACAAAAAAACCTCATTTCGGGCACTCGAAAAATGGAAAATGATTTTTTCGTCCAAAGAAAATGAAAACTTCCTTAGGCAACATTGTTTGTCATTCCAAGATGGACCCTTGTGCATGATATGAGATCATTTCAACAAACTATGTCATGAATATGGCCATAAGATTGATCATTTGGCTTGAAAGCCATGAATCTTGACACATGATAGCTCATTTCTGAGAACACTTTTTAAAAATAATTGCCGTATTACAATATTATATTTTTTCTGATAACTCGTTCACATATAATGACACAATGCGAAGGTTTTCCAAGATTTTTTTTTAATTTTTTATGCCTGTTTCAAAATGCGGTCAAAACGGCGGTCACGACCGTTCCTAGCTAGTGGTTGAATCTTGGAAAACTTTTGGTGATTCTCTGATTGAATAGATACTTATGTACCTACAAATGATTTTTGGTAAAAATAAAGAGCAAACTACAAGGCAGCTGCAGTTCAAATTTGACCCCTTTCCAGCTGGATCGGTGGAAATTTGTCTTTTTCACCAGAGGTGGATAAAAGCTTTGGACACCGAACCATTTTGTCAATTGTGCATTAAATATGGCCTAGTATTTTATAAAAATGATTTGGTACAAATTTGCAACAAATATATGGTAGGTCCTTCACAAAAAACTCAGTTTGGGCACTCAAAAAATGGAAAATGTATTTTTTGTCCAAATAAAATGAAAACTTCCTTAGGCAACATTGTTTGCAATTCCAAGATGCATCCTTGTGCACGATACGAGATCATTTCAACAAACTATGTCATGAATGTGGCCATAAGATTGATCATTTGGCCTAAAAGCCATGAATCTTCACACATGATAGCACATTTCTGAGAAGACTTTTTTTAAATAAATACATTATTACAAGTTTATTATTTTTTCTGGTAGCTTAGTCACATATAATGACACAATGCGAAGGTTTTCCAATTTTTTGATTTTTTTATGCCCGTTTCAAAATGCGCTCAAAACGGCGGGAATGGCTGTTCCTAGCTAGTGGATGAATCTTGGAAATTATTTGGTGTTTCTCCGATTAAATAGATACTTATGTACCTAGAAATTATTTTTGGAAAAAATAAAGAGCAAACTATAAGGCAGCTGCAGTTCAAATTTGACCCGCTTCCAACTGGATCGGCCGAAATTTGTCTTTTTCACCAGAGGTTGATACGTCCAAAACGTAACTATAATTTCTGCTTGCTCCATTCCACTTTTGGGTGATATTGCTATGATATTCATACACTTCCATACACTTTTGATCATATTTGGACTAACTTACTAATCCAGTGCACCCCAGTGCCAGTTTCTGTTTTCGGGTGTTTTTGTATTTCAGGTTTTCACGTTTCGAGAACTGCCCAGAAAAATCCAGAAAAATTATATAAAAAATCAGCGATCCGGAAACAACACTGCGTCCGAAGGGCAGCCTGGGGGGGCCACCAGGGCTCCAGGCGCCCTGGCGGCGCCCCCCCTGGGCCGCGCCGAGGGGGCGCCTGGGCCCCCCGAAGCTCCCTCGATGCCCTACTTTGGCATATATTTAAAGGGTCCTCCGAAACCCTCAGAACAGGAACTCTTTTCGCGATCCCATCTCTGTTCCGCCGCCGCCGCCGCTTCCAAGATCGGGAGCACCAGGAGAACTCTTCCCGGCACCCTGCCGGAGGGGAGGATCACCACCGGGAGCTTCTCCACCACCATGGACGCCTCCCGGATGACTCGTGAGTAGTCTCCCTTGGACCATGAGTCCATGACCAGTAGCTATGTGATGTTCTCCTCCCGTTCTTGTGCTTCACTAATTAGTCCTCGTGAGCTGCCCTACATGATCGAGGCACCTATGTAATCCTTATGCCGTTGCTATGTTGAGTTTGCTGGGATCCGATGGATTATGAGATTATGTTCAGATTGATCTTGAGTAATATATTTGATCTACCTCTTTTATATTTTTGTTCATAAGTAATTCTTGCATGTTCTCCGTTGTTATTTATTGCTTTGGCCGAGTAATAGGTAGTGACTCCAAGAGGGAACGTTATGCTCGATTGTGGGTTCATGCCCCTCGATGACTAGCTTGAGTGACAGAAACATGAGTCTAGGGGATGTGCTGTTGCCACAAGGGGGAAAACAACGGTGCTTGTGCCCGCGGGTGCAAGGATTGTTTACTTTACGCAAAGTTCTTTTAATGCAGTTGTCTGTTGCATTGAGTTTACACTATGGGTGGCACTCGCAACTTAATACCAGCGAGATGTTCTGGATAGATATCTCAAGGTGGATGATTAGTAGTAGATATTGATGGATTTCGGTCTACTTACTTTGGCGTACCGCCCATGCTTTGAACCTCAACCTTTCTTGCAATGTAGTCAGCATTGGTTTGCGTTCGTGGTCCTGTCAATTGCCCAGCTGTAATTTGTTTACCTCACATAGCTGTTTTATCGTCTTTTGGGAGAGAGACATCACTAGTGAACATCATGAGACTCCGGTCCATATTACCATCATTGATCACATCCGCTATTTACTTTCCGTTATTATTTACTATTGAAAAACACTATCTATCACTACTATCATTGCTTTTAATCCTTTGTGAACTACAAGGCCGGAGGGATTGACAACCTCTCTGTACTCGTTGGGAGCAAAGTCATTTGTATCTGTGTGCAGGTCCACGTTGATTGCTACTAATCTGGCGCCGTAGTAGTTGACACCTACTTGTTGAACCTAGGAGTCTCTGGGGATTCGATCCTTGGCATCTTTGCTAAGGGAAAACACTTCTACTTACTGCATCTTACACCTTCCACTTGGGGTAACCAACGAGAGGTTCGAGGCCCATCAAGGAGTATTTTCTGGCGCCATTGCCGGGGACTCCACTCTTCAGGATAGGGGAGTTGCATGCTATCTTTTACCTTTGCTTTTTAGTCTTGTTAGTTTACCTTTCATTTTCTGCTTTAGTACCTTTTTACCGAAAATCACAAAAATAGTTATCTTGCTTGCTTGCTACTATGGGTTACACCGAGAACACCAAGTTGTGTGACTTCACTAGTCACAACAACGATGACTTTATCAGCACACCTATCACTACACCTACCACTTCAGCACCTTCATATGAAATTAAACCTGCTTTACTTAACTTAGTCATGAGAGAACAATTCTCCGGTGCTGGAGAAGATGCTGCTTTACACTTGAACAACTTTGTTGAACTTTGTGATATGCAAAAGTACCAAGAAATAGATGGTAATATTGTTAAGCTTAAGCTTTTTCCTTTCTCCTTGAGAGGAGGAGCTAAAATTTGGTTTCAGTCTTTGCCTAGAAATAGCATAGATTCTTGGGACAAGTGCAAAGATGCTTTTATCGGAAAATACTATCCACCTGCTAAAATTATCCAACTTAGAAGTAACATTATGAATTTTAAACAATTGGATAATGAACACGTTGCCCAAGCTTGGGAACGTATGAAATCTCTTATCAATAACTGCCCTACTCACGGTTTGACTACTTGGATGGTTATCCAAACTTTTTATGCATGCTTGAAATTTACCTCGCGGAACTTGTTAGATTCGGCCGCGGGAGGAACTTTTATGTCAACTACACCTGGTGCTGCCACGAAGCTTCTCGATGAGATGATGACCAACTATTCCCAATGGCACACCGAACGCGCTCCAATAGGTAGGAAGGTAAACTCTGTCGAGGAGATTTCCTCCCTTAATGAAAAAGTTGACTTGATCATGTCTCTACTTTCGAAGCAATCTACTGTTGATCCTCGTGATGTTCCTTTAAATTCTTTGATTGCTCAAGAACAAGTAGATGTGAACTTTATCTCTAGAAACAATTTTAACAACAATGCTTATAGGAGTAATTTTGGTAGCAATCCTAGACCGTTCCCCTCTAACTCTTATGGGAACAATAATGCTTATCCTAGTACCAAGAACTCCAACACTGAACTAGAGACTATGCTTAGAGATTTCATCACTACCCAAAAAGCCTTTAATAAGAGTGTAGAAGAGAAACTACATAAACTAGATGATCTTTCTTTTAAGGTAGACCATTTAGCCAATGAGGTAAAACTGCTAAAAATTGAAACTTCTCCTCTTAAGGAGAGGGAAGTCATCCCTATTAATGCTACTCAAGTAAAAATTAATGAAAACATTAGGATGATGGCTAAACTTAAAGAAAGATGGGCTATAGAAAGGGAGGAAGAGGAAAGAATTAAGAGCCTTCCTACCCACCACACTGTTGCTACTATCCAAGTTGTTGAGGATGTTCACGCTCTTAGCACCCAATGTACTCCTGGTCCCAATGGACCTATTAATGGTGATGCTATGACTATAGAAACTACCAAACAAGTGAACCTTAAGGACACCACTACCACTTTACTTGATGCTCGTGACCTTGATTTTGATAATTGCACTCTTACCGAAGTTATTGATTTCCTTCACAAGATCTCTAGAGATCCCCGCACTAGCACGCTTAACCTTGCCTTCACAGAGCATGTCACTAATGCTCTCATCAAAGCTAGGGAGGAGAAACTTAGAGTAGAAGCCTCCATACCTAGAAAGCTAGAAGATGGTTGGGATCCTATGATAAAAATTAATTTGAATGACTTCTCTTGTTATGCATTATGTGATGTTGGTGCTAGTACCTCTGTTATGCCCAAAAGAATATATGATATGCTTAAATTGAAACCTTATGATTCTTGTTCTTTTGGTGTTCGTCTCGTTGATTCTTCCATAAAGAAACCTTTGGGGAGGATCGATGATGTTCTTATTGTTGTCAATGATAATTATGTGCCCGTTGATTTCACTATTATGGATATTGAATGTGATCCTTCTTGTCCAATTATTTTGGGACGTCCCTTTTTGCGCACCGTTGGTGCTATCATTGACATGAAAGAGGGTAATATAAAATTTCAGTTTCCTCTCAAGAAAGGGATGAAACACTTCCCTCGTAAGAAGATCAAGTTACCTTTTGAGTCCGTTGTACGGGCTAGTTATTCTTTTACTCTTGATAAAACTTGATCTATGCATTATGCCTAGCTTAAAGGCATAAAAGAAAGCACTTTTGGGAGGCAGCCCACATGAATAAAGTTTTTGTTTTTGTTGTGTCTTGATGTTTTTTACTGCTGTAGCATCATCATTGTATCTTTGCTTTTCATATTTGTGCCAAGTATAGCCTCTGATTGCTAGAAAGTTCAAAAGTTGTGAGGTGCTGTCCAGGAAACAGATTCTGTCCTTGGATAGAAAAATTCGTATACAATCACCAGATCATCTTTTGGTCTGAATTTTTTCGACAGCGTTCTCTATATAATTTTCTTTCGTGCGTCTGTTCTGAGTTTTTTTATTTGAGTTGCAGAAGTATCCCAAACAGATCAATTACTACCTGCTGTTCTGTTTTTCACAGATTCTGTCCTGTTTTGCCTTTTCTTCACTTTGCAAATCAAGAGCTTGCTTTTTCTTTGCAAAAACCTTTTGGAAATCTTGAGAAACAGTAGAACTTCAAGAATATCTTTATTTCCAGCAAGGTATAATTATTTTATTAAGGGTACTAACCTCGCTAATCAGATTATGATGAGTTATGTATGAAGGGAGTTTTCAAGTGTGCGAGGGAAGATGATAAAAAGATTCAGGAGTGTCAAGCGCTCAAGCTTGGGGATGCCCCCGTGCACCCCCAAGAAATATTCAAGGAGACTTAAGCGTTTAAGCTTGGGGATGCCCCCATGCATCCCCTTCTCCATCAACATTATCAGTTCGTCTTTCGTTTCGCTATATTTTTATCACTTCATGTGTTATGTGCTATGCTTGGAGCGTCTTGCTTTTAGTTTTCTTTTTAGTTTTTCATAACGAGTCGGAACTCAGCATTCCTTTATGTGGGAGAGAAACACGCTCCACCTCTACCTAGAACATAACATAGAATTTTCATGTCTATCTTTGCTGTGTGTGTTCTTTGTCTTTTAATAGCTACTATCATGCTCTGCTCTTAGTATTCATGCTTATCTTTTCAAAGAGCTTTTTTCTAGTTGGTTGCTTGAACTCTCTTTAATTATCATGCTCACCTTATTAAGAGAGTTTGTTTCCGTTGCATTGGTTAATATGACTATGATGAAGATGCTACGTGCATAATGGGGCTTAGTAGTTCATGTTTTCTTATGGTTAGTCTCAAATAGCTGGGGGTTCCCAATGTGTTATTGGAGTACCAACTTGATTTGTTTGCATATGATGTGGTATGGTTTAGTAATATCTTCCCTCAAGAATTTATTTTGATTGACTTGGCGTATGCTCACGCATATTTAAGACTGTAAAGAAAGTCTGTCAAGCCTTGATGATTTTTTATTTCTGAGTAGCGATATAACTTCCATGCCTGATTCAATATTGCTTTGTCTCTCTGCATGATTATGACCGTCATTGCTCTCTTAGTTGGTCGCTCCCAGTCTTTTGCTAACCTCCACCTGTACTAAGCGAACTAACTTTGCAATATATAGCTCATGGGAAAGTAGCTTAAAAACTATTGTGGTAAAGAATATGTTGCTTATGTATCATATTTCTTATAAGTTGCTTGCTGAGCGGTAACCATGCTTCTGGGGACGCCATCAACTGTCACACTTTTGTTGAATATCATGTGAGTTGCTATGCATGTTCGTCTTGTCTGAAGTAAGGGTGATTTGCCGTGGGTTGTATGAATATGCATATTGTTAGAGAAGAACATTGGGCCGCCAACCAAAGCCATATATCATGGTGGAAGTTTTAGCTTGGACGTTAATCCTCAATCTCTTATGAGAATATGCTTATGCATTAAAGAGGAGTCCATCATCTATTTTCTATGTTGTCCCGGTATGGATGTCCTCAAGTTGAGATCTATCAAAAACGAGAAATCAAATGCGATTTATCTCCTTGGACCTTTGTACAGGTGGCATAGAGGTACCCCTTTGTGACACTTGGTTGAAACATATGTAATGCAATGATAACCCATGGAAATCCGAGCTAATTAGGACAAGGTGCGAGCACTATTGGTATACGATGCATGAGGCTTGCAACTTATAGGATGTCTTATACATGACACATATGAAGTACTACTACCGTTGACAAAATTGCTTCCATGTTTTCAAAACAAAAAGCTCTAGCACATAACCATTCTTTTACTTTTATGTTAAAACACCAACTACTGAGAGCATAATTGTCATTCTGAGTGTAATGTGCATTGTCCCAAAGTAGCATTGTCTTTTGCATGATTGTGATATCGTTTATTCTGAAATCATTGTATCTCGTCATCACTTAAACCTTGAAGGTGCCCCTGCATTTATGTTTTGCATCACTAAAGGGGGCAAGCTAGATATCACTTTGTCATATTTGCACATCATGTTCATTGCAAATCTATTTGATGTTTCAGTTTCATATTGTAAAACTTTCAGTCATTTGTGATTTTCTCATGAGGCAACTTAACTACTATAGAATCATTGTCTCGGTAAGCTTTTGTCATATGACTATGAAAAAGTCCTATATGGTTAATAGCATGTCACCATAGAAATTATTCTTGTTATCATTTACCTACTCGAGGACGAGCAGGAATTAAGATTGGGGATGTTGATGCGTCCAAAACGTATCTATAATTTCTGCTTGCTCCATGCCACTTTTGGGTGATATTGCTATGATATTCATACACTTCCATACACTTTTGATCATATTTGGACTAACTTACTAATCCAGTGCACCCCAGTGCCAGTTTCTATTTTCGGCTGTTTTTGTATTTCAGGTTTTCACGTTTCGAGAACTGCCCAGAAAATTATATAAAAAATCAGCGATCCGGAAACAACACTGCATCCGAAGGGCAGCCTGGGGGGGCCACCAGGGCTCCAGGCGCCCTGGGGGCGCCCCCCCCCCCCCCCCTGGGCCGCGCCGGGGGGCGCCTGGGCCCCCCGAAGCTCCCCCGATGCCCTACTTTGGCATATATTTAAAGGGTCCTCCGAAACCTTCAGAACAGGAACTCTTTTCGCGATCCCATCTCTGTTCCGCCGCCGCTGCCGCTTCCAAGATCGGGAGCACCAGGAGAACTCTTCCCGGCACCCTGCCGGAGGGGATGATCACCACCGGGAGCTTCTCCACCACCATGGACGCCTCCCGGATGACTCGTGAGTAGTCTCCCTTGGACCATGAGTCCATGACCAGTAGCTATGTGATGTTCTCCTCCCGTTCTTGTGCTTCACTAATTAGTCCTCGTGAGCTGCCCTACATGATCGAGGCACCTATGTAATCCTTATGCTGTTGCTATGTTGAGTTTGCTGGGATCCGATGGATTATGAGATTATGTTCAGATTGATCCTGAGCATAAATAAATGAAGCGCTGGCGCCCTAAGTTCTAGCATGCATGCTGAGTCGAGTCTCGTCCTTGGTTAGGGTTGATAGTGCTTAGCGGCGGCTAACCCCTAGCTTAGAGGTCGAGTCTTTGTCTTTCCTCTATCTTCTTTGGTTCACAGGATGCGCAGACATCCTTGCCGGAGCCACCTGGGGAAAAGAAAGAAGAACATACCAGCACCTAGGCCCCGGCGAGCCAGTGTTGCCGGGGGCTACAAGGGCAAGGATTCGCCCACGGCAGACCAGGATTGCCGGGGGCTGCAGCTTCACATAAGTTCTTTATCCCTTATCATGCATTCCATCATGGACTGAGGTATGTGAAACCTCGTTCTTTTCCTTAAGCTACCGTGCTCCCATAACTCTAGGCCCTAGGGCTCGTTCCTGGGACTAAGTTTGGTCGTAGTCGCAGCAGCAAAAGGATGAAACGAGGAGCCTGAGACCACTTCATCCCTGCCTCCGCCAAAGGCATGAGAAAGGTCGGGCGAAGTAGGCAAACGGCAGGGCCTGTTGCCGGGCGAGAAAATGTTTATCTTAAAGATATCAGGGATTTATTCCCTGTTGTGGGTTTTTACCTACGAACAAATGACCCGACAAACATTCCTTTTTCATTAAAAACATTCCATTCAGGTACAGTCCATAGGGAATGAAAAACATGAACAAGGAGATTACAAGTTTTAAACTTAACACATGCCCGAAGGCTTACAGACTAAAAAGAGAAAAGATGCCCGTAATGCCTTTCTTGTCCCTCTCCTCGGGAGGTAGGTCAAGGAGGCGAGAAGGGCAAAAGGGGCGCCTAGGTGAGCTACGAGTGGCAGAAGACATCAAGAGGACATCTCGGTGGTCGCCTAAGGGATGGACGGTGATGACGGCGCCGGAGGCAGAGCTCGAAGACGAGGCGGCAGGACGTCAGTACGCGTCGAAGGCGTCGGTGCCCGCCTACTCCGACATGACGACCTTGCCGCCCACCTTCTTCCTCTTCCTCTTCCGCAGCCTTTCTACGCCAGCCGCCAAGGAGACGGCCCCGAGAAGTTCAAGGAGCCGGCGACGTGGATGATGGGGTCGCCGGTGCCACCAGGAGCGGCGCCTGACACCTAGTCGGACCCGTCATCCTGCCGTCCACCGCCCTCGTTGTCGTTGCTGCTGTCCTCCTCGTCACCCTCATTCGAGGAGGAGTCTTCATCATCAGAGTAGCTCTCCACGCAGCACCTCGCACGAGTCCCAAGGTGCCCGAAGACCTTGACGGAGAGATGGCCATCCTCCATCAACTTGAAGTGGAGGGTGAGCCCATCCGTCAGGCTGTGGATGCGAGCAAACGTCTTCCATCCTTGGCGAAGATACATCACATGAGGGGCAGGGAAGTCGACGCGAACCCGCGTGCCACTGATCCCGCAACCCCTCATGTGCAGCCGTAGAGACTCCGGCGGATCCACCTCCATCTCCCGCGCAAATGGAGTCGGGAGACGAAGGCGACGGCGCGGCTCCCCCCGCATCCTAACGAAGAACTCAAAAGGTTCATCTCCAATATGACCTTCCATCGGAGGAGGAGCTGCTGGCGGGGGCGAAGCCGGCGGGCCGCCCCGTCCTCTTCTTCCCCGAGCGCCCCGGCCTCACCCACGGCCCCACCCCCTCCCTCTTCCCCTCGTGGCTGGTTCGGCCACTGCAGGTGCAGGAGAAGGGGGGACGCGTTGTCGAGCAGCGACCCTCGCCGCCACCGTGGAAGAGCCGGGATTTCCTCTCTTCATGAAGAATAGAAGGGAGGAGCAGAAGCAGAAGGAGAAAGAAGATGGAGAAGTGTGGGGTGCCGTCCTTTCCCTCCCGCTCTTTATAAAGGGGCGGGGCTGGGGCTCGACCGCCCCGCTATGCCAATCAAGACGCAGAAGGCGAGGGGGGCCGGGACCGACCCATTGCCCCAACCAGCGATGGCTCGGTTTCCCGCCTCCACCGTTCGCCACCTCAAACGCATGAAGGGCACGTGGCAGACGTGCAGAACCAAGGGGACGGGTGAGGCGACTTCTCCCCGCCCCGTGATCGTGGGGAGTGGACGCCTTGACGACTGCGCCTCGGCCTCGTTCAGTAAATGGGCCACGCCTCCACGCCTCCCCCCCTCCCCCCGTTTACGGGGAAGGCGCGAAGCCGCCTCCTTTCGCATTTACTGCGATGTGACGCATGCCTGCGGAAACCGCCCCACGCATGCCGCCCATGTCACGCATGCCCCTCCACCCCGCGCCACGCGCGCAGGTCATGGGAGGCGCAGCGCACGGAAAATTTTACCACGGTGAAAACCGCCCCGCCTGCCCGCGCACCGTTCTGGGCCTGGCCCAACAACGTGTCGCACTTATGTGTGGCCCAGGCCCGGGGGCTCCTGTCGGTGTACAAAAAGAGGGGTACACTTTTTGTACCCCTATGACTGTGCACGGGCAGTCTGAGCCACGGGCACCACCACACCAACCATGGCAATGGAGGTGAGCCGGGGTAAGACCGAAGCTTGACGGAGACTGGAACAACGCCAAGAACAAGACCACAAAGAGCAAAGGGGCGAAGCGGCTTCCTCCGGCAAGGTCCTTGACCGGAGCCAGTTTTAGCAACCCTGGCAAGACCCTTGCCGGGGCCGGCTCTGGCAGCCCCGGCAAGACCCTTGCCGCGGCAGCTCGCCCCATGCCTACGAAGCAGATCGCCCTTGAGTCCACCGCCCCCATGGGGCGAGGATTCGGGAGATATCCCCGTGGTGGCATGCAGATCTTTGTGAAGACATCCAAGATCAGATACAAGCTAAGAAGACAACGACCCTTGGCAGGATACCAGCAAAGGAGGACCACAAGGCCTCCGGCAAGTACCTTGCCGGGGATGACAGCAGGCGCCGCGACAAGACCCTTGCCGGGGCCACCCGCAGGGCCACCATCAGGCCCGCACCAACTGTATTTCCACCGCCCCACGCAGCTGCCGACCCAACCAGCTGGACAGGCTCCTGCGTGGCAACTTGCAGATCTTCGTGGAGACCCGCCGTTGCGCCACCTCAGCTACCTTCCTGCCTACATGGCACCTCAGGCACCGCTAGCCAAGGCGCGTGTCAACACGAGGAGGAGCGGCGACGGACAAGACGGACGTCTCCCCTCGGTCTCGATAAAGCAAGGACACCTAAGCTAAGCGCATTAAATGCGCCTTGTCCTGTAATGTGAGGGATAACCTCGCATCATTGTACCCTTTCCACCTCCTGTGTGCCACTGTGGCAACCCCTTTTTCCTATAAAAGGAGGCCCGAGGCGACCAGGAGGAGGATTCGGCTTTTCAGAACTCCTCACGACTCTTTCGGAGCTCCTCACTAGCTGAAGAACACAAACATATAATCAACCAAAGCAGGAGTAGGGTTTTACGCATCTTTGCGGCCCAAACCTGGGTAAAGGAACCGTGTCCTGACTATTAGATCCGCTCTTCTCTCAACCCCGCGCCCCACAACCGTAGTAGGGATTCTTGTGATCCCATAGGTGTCGATCCAAATACACCGACAGATTTGGATCCATATGTTTCAGGCTATGGTTAGGTTTACCTTAATACTTCTTTTGTAGTTGCGGATGCTTGCATTAGAGGTTAATCATAAGTGGGAGGCTTGTCCAAGTAAGGGCAGCACCCAAGCACCAGTCCACTCACATACCAAATTATCAAAGTACCAAACGCGAATCAGACGATCCTGATGAAAACTAGCTTGACGATAATTCCCATACGTCCTCGGGAGCGCTTTACCTTGCATAAGAGTTTGTCCAGGCTTGTCCTTTGCTACAAAAAGGATTGGGCCACCTTGCTGCACCTTATTTACTTTTACCTTTTGTCACTTGCTACCAATTATCTTATCAGAAAACTATCTGTTACCTATAATTTCAGTGCTTGCAGAAAATACCTTACTGAAAATTGCCTATCATTTCCTTCTGCTCCTCGTTGGGTTCGAGACTCTTACTAATTGAAAGGACTACGATAGATCCCCTACACTTGTGGGTCATCACCTTATAAGGTGGCAGCATACGTACCTCGCGTACATAACTACGCCCTTAAAATACCTTGGGCAGCACCGGGGGCACACTACATAAAAACAGTCCATAGTTCGGCTTGACCCTATTCGGAATCTAAAGTATATTTTCTTTAAATGTTCATTAAAATAATCCACCTTATCTATGGCTGTGCATGGCATTCTCTTCAGAGTTCCCTTCCTTTTTTCGCAGGCGGCCATCAAACCTCCCCCCTTCAAGGACGTCTTATACAGGAGAAACGGCGTAGATGTGCAGCAGGGCCCCCATCAATTTTTTTTTAGATCTAGGCTCTGTGTAAACCCTTTCCCCTTTTTTTCTCTTTTCTTTGGCATGTAAAATGCCCAATAAGTTATTGGCATTATCTGTAACCACGCGGTTCGCTGTATTAAACGGGATATAAAAGTGGCAGTTTGGTTCCAATTTATTTGGAGATTATTTTATTACCACCTGCATTCTCTCCCTACTTTAGATTGCCACATGTGCCTCAAATCTGGATCTAATACCAGGGGTTGTTTTCAGCCTGGCACACTTCCAAGTCCGAACACCTGTAGGGAACTGTTCAACATCCCGAATATTGCGTCATAGGCATCGGCTCCGAATCATGTCTTGGTTCTATAGTTGGGTTTCCCGACTCCTGTGCTTGTCACCTTACGTTCCGCATTGTTCGGCTAAGGTAGTAAAGGGAGAAATACTATGATTGTATTTCTGGTTCATCCGGTCAAGTACCTCGGTAGAGAAAGCCGAAAACTGACTGTCATGATAAGCGAGAGCTAGTCGGCGATTCGGTGACTTAGTGTTATACTACGATCATTAGTGATCTACTCCGTGTTATACGAGGGGCTGGTCTTCGCCCAGCTGCGTAAAGTGGGCGCTATAATTCGGATAGCCACACACGCACCAGGGGCTAGTACTTAGCCCCACAAGTCAAGCTCATATGGCCAAGTGAAAGCAATAAAGTCGCATAGTCTGATTGCCTCGTTCGCTCCACGGACACCTCCTTTATGGACCAAGACGTTGGATAAAGAGTGATCACGCGCAATACCGAACACCCCTGTA
Organism: Secale cereale; assembly: GCA_902687465.1. Classification (NCBI taxonomy): domain Eukaryota; kingdom Viridiplantae; phylum Streptophyta; class Magnoliopsida; order Poales; family Poaceae; genus Secale; species Secale cereale. Next base: position 875,702,760 of record LR738710.1, read on the forward strand.
GTATCTACATGGGGGCTGAAGCCGACGACTGGAAACTTTCAGACATAATAAACAGCCGCACAAGAGGAAAAGTCGTTTGAAATGTAAAGCGCAAAATTATGTACATATCGGTTCATAAGCTTAGTCTTTACAATCCGAATACAATTACTGAAAGGCCGCGTCCTTTGAGCACTGTCCCTCTACAATGCGGGCTCCTTCTAGGACATCATCGAAGTACCTCTCTGGCCTCCGATCATCCTTGCCCTCCGGCGGGCCAGCAGTTGCCACTTTGGCGGCCTTCATCTTCGCCCAGTGCATCTTGACGCAGGCAAAGGCCATCCGTGCACCTTCTATACAGGCCAAACGCTTCAGAGCGTCGACCCACAGCCTCGCATCGACGAGCCGCTTCACCAATCCAAAGTAGCTACTCGGGATTGGCTCAGCGGGCCAAAGCTAGACTATCAAGTGCTTCATGGATGCATCCACCATGTTGTGCAGCTCGACCAGCTGCTTCAACTAGTCGTTCAGGGGTACTTGATGTTCTGGCGCAAGGAATTGCGACCAGAACAGCTTCTCCGTGTTATTCCCCTCCTGGGCCCTGAAGAATTGGGCGGCGTCGGTGATGCTCTTCAGGAGATCCGCAAATGCGCCTGGAGAACTCCACAATCGTGTCCGCGCAAGATACCTCTGACCTCCAAAGATACTCTACAGAAGAAAGGCCTTACCAGCCGCTATCTGCCGCACTTGTTTGATCTCCTCGTGAGCACTCCGGGACTCGACCGGCGCCTCCTTGGAAGCTTTAACAGCCTTATCGAGTTCGGATGTTTGATCTAAAGTCTTCTGCTCCTGCTCCTCACACTTGCGAATAGCATCTCGCAGTTCTTGTTCGACTTCGGCCACCCAAGACTCATGTCGCCGGCGGGAGGCCTATTCGGCCTCCAGATCGGCAGCCGCTTTGTCAGCGACCGCCTTGTTTATCTCGGCCTCCTTCATGGCCTCTAAAGTGTGCCCTTGAGGGTCTCAACCTCGACTGCGCCAACTGCGACATAATCACACAGCACAATAAGTTCATACTCTTACAATCAAGCACATTGTCTTCTGACATAATAATTTTTTGAAAGTCCGCATACCCTGAGTTTCATCAAACCGCTTGTTGATATGGTCGAGCTCCTCGTCGGCTAGTTCAAGCTTCCGACTGAGCCTGGAAACCTCAGCGGCCTGGGCAGATGCTGCTACTAGGGAAGCATATTCAAATATATGGCACAATATGTTCTATTAAATGACACTATATGGATCGTCTGTCCGATTCTATTCAGAATCAAACAAAGCATCAGGGGCTACTGCCCATTGATAACCCACAAGTGTACTGGATCGCAACAGTTTTCGAGGGTAAAGTATTCAACCCAAATTTATTGATTCGACACAAGGGGAGCCAAAGAATACTCTTAAGTATTAGCATCTGAGTTGTCAATTCAACCACACCTGGAAACTTAGTATCTGCAGCAAGGTAGTTTAGTAGCAAAGTAGTATGATAATAGTGGTAACAGCAATAAAAGTAACGGTAGTGTTTTTGTAGTTTTTGTAACAGTAGCAGCGGAAAAGTAAATAAGCAACAAGCAATATGTGAAAAGCTCGTAGGCATTGGATCGGTGATGGGGAATTATGTCGGATGCAATTCATCATGTAAAAGTTATAACCTAGGGTGACACAGAACTAGCTCCAGTTCATCAATGTAATGTAGGCATGTATTCTGAATATAGTCATACGTTCTTATGGAAAAGAACTTGCATGACATCTTTTGTCCTACCCTCCCGTGGCAGCGGGGTCCTAGTGGAAACTAAGGGTATTAAGGCCTCCTTTTAATAGAGTACCGGAACAAAGCATTAACACATAGTGAATACATGAACTCCTGATACGTCTCCAACGTATCTATAATTTTTTATTGTTCCATGCTATTATTTATGAAGTCTTGGTTGTTTAATGAGCTTTATCTTACACTTTTATATCATTTTTGGGACTAACCTACTAACCCAAAGGCCCAGTCTAGATTGCTGTTTTTTGCCTGTTTCAGGGTTTTGCAGAAAAAGAATATCAAACGGAGTCCAAACGGAATGAAACATTCGCGAGAGATATTTTTGGAGAAAATCACACGCAGGGGACTTGAGAACCACGTCAGGGGAGCCTTGGGGTGTCCACGAGGGTGGGGGTGCGCACCCCTTCCCAGGGCGCACCCCCTACCTCGTGGGCCCCTCGAGCACCCCCCGGTGTCCTCCTTCCTCCTATATAAGTCTACGTACCCCGAAACCTTCGACAACAGAGAGAAAACCCTAATTCCACCGCTGTAACCTTCTATTCCGTGAGATCCCATCTTGAAGCCTGTTTCGGAGCTCCACCGGAGGGGGATCCATCACGGAGTTCTTCATCATCATCTCATCGCCCGCACCATGACTTTTGAGTAGTTTACCACAGACCTTCGGGTCCATAGCTAGTATCTAGATGGCTTCTTCTCTCTCTCTGGATCTCAATACAAAGTTCTCCTCGGTCTTCGAGGAGATCTATTCTGCGTAATCTCTTTTTGCGGTGTGTTTGTTGAGATCCTATGAATTGTGAGTTTATGATCAAGATTATCTTTGAGAAATATTTGGTTCTTCTCTGAACTTTATATGTGTGCTCATAATATCCTTGCAAGTCTCTTCGAATTATTGGTTTGGTTTGGCCTACTAGATCTATAGTTCTTGCAATGGGAGAAGTGCTTGGCTTTGGGTTCAATCTTGCGGTGTCCTTTCCCAGTGACAGTAGGGGCAGCAAGGCACGTATTGTATTGTTGCCATGGAGGATAAAAAGATGGGGTTTATATCATATTGCTTGAGTTTATCCCTCTACATCATGTCATCATGCTTAAGGCGTTACTCTGTTCTTATGAACTCAATACACTAGATGCATGCTGGATAGCGGTCGATGTGTGGAGTAATAGTAGTAGATGCAGGCAGGAGTCGGTCTACTTGTCTCGGACGTGATGCCTATATACAATGATCATGCCTAGATAGTCTCATAATTATTCGCTTTTCTATCAATTGCTCGACAGTAATTTGTTTACCCGCCGTAGAATATCGCTATCATGAGAGAAGCCACTAGAGAACATTATGGCCCCCGGGTCTATTCTCAACATATCAATCTACATCTACTTTACTTTTATCGCTTTTATTTTCTGTTCTTATAAACAAAAATACCAAAAATATAAACTATCATCTCTATCAGATCTCACTTTCGTAAGTGACCGTAAAGGGATTGACAACCCCTTATCGCATTGGCTGCGAAATTCTTATTTGTTTGTGCAGGTGCGAAGGACTCGCGCATGGTCTCCTACTGGATTGATACCTTGGTTCTCAAATACTGAGGGAAATACTTACGCTACTGTGCTGCATCTCCCTTTCCTCTTCGAGGGAATACAACGCAAGCTCGAGAACTAGCAAGAAGAATTTCTGGCGCCATTGCCGGGGAGGCTTACGCAAAAGTCATATACCAAGTACCTATCACAAACCCTTATCCTTCGCATTACATTTATTTGCCTCTCGTTTTCCTCTCCCCCACTTCACCCTTGCCGTTTTATTTGCCTTTCTTCCGCCGTGTGTTTATCGTTCGCTTGCTTCTTGTTTGCTTGTGTGTGTTTGATTGATTGCTTGTCATTATGGCTAGTCCCTTATCCGCTCCTATGTCTCCCAAGTTTGAGGTGCTTCACTTCAAGCAAAAGCAAGAAGAAAAATTAAAAGATGCTTGGTTTAGGATGATTGAATTTAGAATCTTGCTTCACAACTCTTGGATTGTGTTGCCAAAGGGAATTTTATCGAAGTTGATCCTAGTATCGCGCATGAAATTATAGAGGGAATAGTGGGAACACTACCTCTCCCAAAAGGGTCAAATTCAACCCCGGAAGGGACGCATGTTTTTGAGAAAATTTGCGAAGTAACAAAAATATTACAAAAGTATCTTGAACATCTTAAAAGTGTTAGTGGGAATCTCCACGGCATGAATATGTTGATTACTATTTGTAATAAGCGGTTGGATGCTTTAGATCTAAAGATTTCCGAATATGAAGGGAAATGTAAAGAACCTCCCGGATTCGAGCTTGACACCATTAAAAGGGTGAAGATCAAAGATGGCATTCCCTAGATTTATCTTGTATCGTGCCTAGCTAGGGGCGTAAAACGATCGCGCTTGTTGGGAGGAAACCCAATTTTATATTTTTTGTTTTTGTCGCTGTTAGTGAATAAATATTGCATCTAGCCTCTGTTTAGATGTGGTTTCATATTTTGTTTAGTGTTTGTGCCAAGTACAACCTTTGGGAAGATGTGTGTGAAGTTTATGTGATCTTGCTGTGAAAAACAGAATCGTTAGCGCTCACTAGAATGGTCATCAGATTTTACTGGAGCATGCTTTTTAGTTGATTCTTTTTGCAGATGATTAATAGACAAATTCCTCACATTTAGCAATTTAGTTTGAATTTTTTGGAGTTACAAAAGTATCCGAAACCTGCAGATTACTACAGACTATTCTGTTTTTGACAGATTCTGTTTTTCGTGTGTTGTTTGCTTATTTCAATGCATCTATGAGTGATATTTGGAGGTATGAACTATAGATAAGTTGGAATACAGTAGGTTTAACACCCATATAAACAAAGAATGAATTCATTGCAGTACCTTTGAGTAGTGGTTTGTTTTCTTATACTAACGGAGCTCACGAGAAGTTTTGTCTAAGTTTTGTGTTGTGAAGTTTTCAAGTTTTGAATATTGCTTTGATGGACTATGGAACAAAGAGTAGCAAAGGCCTAAGCTTGGGGATGCCCCGGTAAGGCATCCCCTCTTTCGTCTTCATCCATCGGTAACTATACTTGGAGCTATATTTTTATTCACCACATGATATGTGTTTTGCTTGGAGCGTCTTGTATAATTTGAGTCTTTGCTTGTTAGTTTGTCACAATTATCCTTGCTGGACACACCTATTTGAGACAGTTAAATATGGCCTAGGAATTGCTAGAACACTCTATGTGCTTCACTTATATCTTTTGAGTTCAATAGTTTTTGCTCTAGTGCTTCACTTATATCTTTTAGAGCACGGTGGTGGTTATATTTTGTAGAAATTGTTGAACTCTCATGCTTCACTTATATCTATTTGAGAGTCTATCAAAACAGCATGGTAATGTGTTTAGGCTAATAAAACTAGTCTTCACATAATAGACATCCAATGTCAATGTAGTAAAAAAATCACACTAAGTGCATTGAATACAATGAGATGTTGGAAGCTTGATAATTGTTTTGAGATATGAGGATAATGATATTAGAGTCATTCTAGTGGAGTTATTATGAAATTGAGAAATACTTGTGTTAAGGTTAGTGATTCGCGTATCATGCACGTATGGTGAACCGCTATGTGACGAAGTTAGAGCATGAGGTATTTGTAGAGTGCCAACCTTTGTGTGGAGGTCGGAGGCGCGCGATGGTTAACTCCTACCAACCTCCCCCCTAGGAGCATGCGTTGATTGCTTTGTTTTGATGACTCGTAGATTTTTGCAATAAGTATATGAGTTCTTATGACTAATGTTGAGTCCATGGATTATACGCACTCTCACCCTTCCACCATTGCTAGCCTCTCTTGTACCGCGCAACTTTCGCCGGTACCATAAACCTACTATATATCCTTCCTCAAAACAACCACCATATTATTCCTCAAAACAGCCACCATACCTACCTATCATGGCATTTCCATAGCCATTCCGAGATATATTGCCATGCAACTTTCCACCGTTCCGTTCATATGACACGCATCATATTGTCATATTGACATGCATGATCGTGAAGTTGACATCGTATTTGTGGCAAAGCCACCATGCATAACTTTTTCATACATGTCACTCTTGTTTCATTGCACATACCAGTACACCGCCGGAGGCATTCATATAGAGCCATACTTTGTTGTAGTATCGAGTTGTAATATCGAGTTGTAATGAAAGTGTGATTATCATCATTATTAGAGCATTGTCCCATGGGAGGAAAGGCTAAATCTATAAAGCCCCTCCGCAAAAAAAAGGAAAAAAAAAGGCCAAAGAAAAAAGAAAGGCCAAAAAAGGGACAATTGCTACTATCTTTTTTCCACACTTGTGCTTCAAAGTAGCACCATGTTCTTCATCGTAGAGAGTCTCATGCTTACTCACTTTATATACTAGCGGGAATTTTCGTTATAGAACTTGGCTTGTATATTCCAAAAAATGGGCTTCCTCAAATGCCCTAGGTCTTCGTGAGCAAGCAAGTTGGATGCACACCCACTAGTTTCTTTTGTTGAGCTTTCATTCATATTTAGCTCTAGTGCATCCGTTGCATGGCAATCCCTACTCACTCACATTGATATCTATTGATGGGCATCTCCATAGCCCGTCAATACGCCTAGTCGATGTGAGACTATCTCCCTCCTTTTTTGTCTTCTCTACAACCACCTCTATTCCACCCATAGTGCTATGTCCATGGCTCACGCTCATGTATTGCGTGAAAGTTGAAAGGCTTGAAAGAATAGAGTATGAAAACAAGTGCTTGGCTGAAATCGGGGTTGTGCATGATATGAATATTTTGTGTGATGAAGAGGGAGCATAGCCAGACTATATGATTTTGTAGGGATAACTTTCTTTAGCCATAGTATTTTGAGAAGACATGATTGCTTTGTTAGTATGCTTGAAGTATTGTTATTTCTTATGTCAATATATACTTTTATCTTGAATCTTTCAGATCTGAACATTCAAGCCACAATTAAGAGAATTACATTGAAAAACTATATTGGTTAGCATTCCACATCAAAAATTCTTTCTTTATCATTTACCTACTCGAAGACGAGCAGGAATTAAGCTTGTGGATGCTTGATACGTCTCCAACGTATCTATAATTTTTTATTGTTCCATGCTATTATTTATGAAGTCTTGGATGTTTAATGGGCTTTATCTTACACTTTTATATCATTTTTGGGACTAACCTACTAACCCAAAGGCCCAGTCCAGATTGCTGTTTTTTGCCTATTTCAGGGTTTTGCAGAAAAAGAATATCAAACGGAGTCCAAACGGAATGAAACCTTCGCGAGAGATATTTTTGGAGAAAATCACGCACAAGGGACTTGAGAACCACGTCAAGGGAGCCTCGGGGTGTCCACGAGGGTGGGGCGCGCCCCCTTTCCCAGGGCGCGCCCCCTGTCTCGTGGGCCCCTCGAGCACCCCTCCCCGGGCGTCCTCCTTCCTCTTATATAAGTCTATGTACCCCGAAACCTTCGACAACAGAGAGAAAACCCTAATTCCGCCGACGTAACCTTCTGTTCCCGTGAGATCCCATCTTGGAGCCTATTCCGGAGCTCCATCGGAGGTGGATCGATCACGAAGTTCTTCATCATCATCATCATCGCCCTCACCATGAGGTGTGAGTAGTTTACCACAGACCTTCGGGTCCATAGCTAGTATCTAGATGGCTTCTTGTCTCTCTCTGGATCTCAATACAAAGTTCTCCTCGGTCTTCAAGGAGATCTATTCGATGTAATCTCTTTTTGCGGTGTGTTTGTCGAGATCCGATGAATTGTGAGTTTATGATCAAGATTATCTTTGAGAAATATTTGGTTCTTCTCTGAACTTTTCATGTGTGCTCATAATATCCTTGCAAGTCTCTTCGAATTATTGGTTTGGTTTGGCCTACTAGATCTATAGTTCTTGCAATGGGAGAAGTGCTTGGCTTTGGGTTCAATCTTGTGGTGTCCTTACCTAGTGACAGTAGGGACAGCAAGGCACATATTGTATTGTTGCCATCGAGGATAAAAAGATGGTGTTTATATCATATTGCTTGAGTTTATCCCTCTACATCATGTCATCTTGCTTAAGGCGTTACTCTGTTCTTATGAACTCAATACACTAGATGCATGCTGGATAGCGGTCGATGTGTGGAGTAATAGTAGTAGATGCAAGCAGGAGTCGGTCTACTTGTCTCGGACGTGATGCCTATATACAATGACCATGCCTAGATAGTCTCATAATTATTCGCTTTTCTATCAATTGCTCGACAGTAATTTGTTTACCCGCCGTAGAATATCGCTATCATGAGAGAAGCCACTAGAGAACACTATGGCCCCCGAGTCTATTCTCAACATATCAATATACATCTACTTTACTTTTATCGCTTTTATTTGCTGTTCTTATAAACAAAAATACCAAAAATATAAACTATCATCTCTATCAGATCTCACTTTCGTAAGTGACCGTAAAGGGATTGACAACCCCTTATCGCGTTGGCTGCGAAGTTCTTATTTGTTTGTGCAGGTGCGAGGGACTCGTGCGTGGTCTCCTACTGGATTGATACCTTGGTTCTCAAAAACTGAGGGAAATACTTACGCTACTGTGCTGCATCTCCCTTTCCTCTTCCAGAGAATACAACGCAAGCTCGAGAAGTAGCAACTCCTCAAACACTACAAGAAATATGTCAACTTATGACCTTCTGTCAGTGACCCTTGGAGAATTGGTCATAAATCTATGACCATTTGAGACCAATTGGTCAAAAGCTGTTTGGGGGGCTCGAAACCCTAAACTATAACGACCATTTTGGTCAGAAAGGTCATAATTTCCTTACACGAAATGGTCATAAAGAAGACATCACTGGTTTGCTGCCTTATTTCTAGCTTATCATGACCAATATAGATGGTCATAACCTTGTAAGTTGTGGTGGATTGCTATGACTAGGCGCCACCTCTTCAGTTTTGCCTATGTGTCATGTACATGTGTCAATTTTTGCCCTCGGTTGTGAAGCAACCTATATTTCTGTCATTCCCAAAATTCCCAAAAAAATCTCATAAATTCTTTGGGTCATATCTTCGTCGAATATGTTGAAAACCTTCCTTGCATAGTTCAAAAATAATTCAACAATATTCATTTTCCTATTCTGTTCAGAACAACACTTTGTGAAGGAAGTGCTATTTTTATATTCTTGATTGCTCTCAATATTTTTGGGCACTCTTTCCTATCCAAATCATTGCCTCATGACAAAATTTAGCTAAATTTGCGTAGTAAATGTTCCTCGGCAAATTTCCAAAGTTTTTGTTCAGCTAGAGCTTTGTGAAGGAAGTACTAGCTATGCATATCCAAATGGCATGAAATTTATGCAGTGCCTTCATACGCCCAAATTATCACCCTTCTCCAAATTTCGGCTCAATCAAATCATCTATTTGAGCCCACCTTTAATTTTTTATTTTTTGTCCAGATTGGCACATTGCAAAGCAAGTGCTATCTATACCACTCCTATTTCCCTTAAACTTTTTGGTCGATCTTCCATATTCAAATCATTGCCACATGCCAATATTCAGCTCCATTTTCCTATTAAATCTTCCTTAGCAAATTTCCAAAGTTTCTATCCAGAGAGGAGCTTTGTGAAGGAAGTACAAGCTAGGATTATCCAAATGGTATAAATTGTTTACAGTGTTTTCCTATGCCCAAATGACCATACTCCACAAAATTTCACCTCAATATATTTATTCATTTGAGACCAGCTTCAATATTCATATTTCTGCTCGATGTGGTACATTGCAAAGCAAGTGCCATCTACGCTCCTCCATTTGAGCTGAAAATTTGCCAAGCTAGTCTCCCTAGTAGATGATCATCCTCAGCCAAAATTCAGGACCATTGGCCATGTGCATTTCCCGTACCGCTAATCAAACACTTGGCTTCTAATTCGTGTTTGAGCATAGTTTGGTCTCTTCATGAGAGTCTTCTGTTGTCATTTTCTTCCTAGCACTTAAATGGGGAGTGCCCAATCCACTAGACATGTCTAGGCCACCCAGAACACATGGCAACGCCACGGTCACGCGATGGGCACACGAGTTTACGCGCTTTGGAGTTTGGGCTTTGGGCCACCGTCCAGACCTCGACGTATCACCACCAAACCATGTATTTTTCCTTAAATAGATACTTATGTAACTAGAAATGATTTTTGGAAAAAATAAAGAGCAAACTATAAGGCAGCTGCAGTTCAAATTTGACCTGCTTCCAGCTGGATCGGCCGAAATTTGTCTTTTTCACCAGAGGTGGGTTGAAACTTTTGACACCCAACCATTTTGTCAATTGTGCATTAAATATGGCCTAGTATTTTAGAAAAGTGATTTGGTACAATTTTGCAGCAAATATATGATAGGTCCTTCACAAAAAAAACTTATTTTGGGCACTCAAAAAAATGGAAAATGATTTTTTCGTCCAAAGAAAATGAAAACTTCCTTAGGCAACATTGTTTGCCATTCCAAGATTCACCCTTGTGCACGATTTGAGATCATTTCAACAAATAATGTCATGAATGTGGCCATAAGATTGATCATTTGGCTTGAAAGCCATGAATCTTCACACATGATAGCTCATTTCTGAGAACATTTTTTTTAAATAATTACAGTATTACAAGTTTATTATTTTTTCTGGTAACTTGATCACATATAATGACACAATGCAAAGGTTTTCCAAATTTTTTATTTTTTTTATTTTTTTATGCCCGTTTCAAAATGCGGTCAAAACAGCGGGAACGACCGTTCCTAGCTAGTGGTTGAATCTAGGATTTTTTTTGTATTTCTCTAATTAAATATATACTTATGTAACTATAAATGATTTTTGGAAAAAATGAAGAGCAAACTATGAGGCAGCTACAGTTCAATTTGACACGTTTCCAACTGAATCGGCGAAAATTTGTATTTTTCATGAGAGGTGGATAAAAGCTTTGGACACCCAACCATTTATTCAATTGTGCATTAAACATGGCCTCGTATTTTAGAAATTGATTTGATCCAATTTTGCAACAATTATTTGGTAGGTCCTTCACAAAAAAACCTCATTTCGGGCACTCGAAAAATGGAAAATGATTTTTTCGTCCAAAGAAAATGAAAACTTCCTTAGGCAACATTGTTTGTCATTCCAAGATGGACCCTTGTGCATGATATGAGATCATTTCAACAAACTATGTCATGAATATGGCCATAAGATTGATCATTTGGCTTGAAAGCCATGAATCTTGACACATGATAGCTCATTTCTGAGAACACTTTTTAAAAATAATTGCCGTATTACAATATTATATTTTTTCTGATAACTCGTTCACATATAATGACACAATGCGAAGGTTTTCCAAGATTTTTTTTTAATTTTTTATGCCTGTTTCAAAATGCGGTCAAAACGGCGGTCACGACCGTTCCTAGCTAGTGGTTGAATCTTGGAAAACTTTTGGTGATTCTCTGATTGAATAGATACTTATGTACCTACAAATGATTTTTGGTAAAAATAAAGAGCAAACTACAAGGCAGCTGCAGTTCAAATTTGACCCCTTTCCAGCTGGATCGGTGGAAATTTGTCTTTTTCACCAGAGGTGGATAAAAGCTTTGGACACCGAACCATTTTGTCAATTGTGCATTAAATATGGCCTAGTATTTTATAAAAATGATTTGGTACAAATTTGCAACAAATATATGGTAGGTCCTTCACAAAAAACTCAGTTTGGGCACTCAAAAAATGGAAAATGTATTTTTTGTCCAAATAAAATGAAAACTTCCATAGGCAACATTGTTTGCAATTCCAAGATGCATCCTTGTGCACGATACGAGATCATTTCAACAAACTATGTCATGAATGTGGCCATAAGATTGATCATTTGGCCTAAAAGCCATGAATCTTCACACATGATAGCACATTTCTGAGAAGACTTTTTTTAAATAAATACATTATTACAAGTTTATTATTTTTTCCGGTAGCTTAGTCACATATAATGACACAATGCGAAGGTTTTCCAATTTTTTGATTTTTTTTATGCCCGTTTCAAAATGCGCTCAAAATGGCGGGAATGGCTGTTCCTAGCTAGTGGATGAATCTTGGAAATTATTTGGTGTTTCTCCGATTAAATAGATACTTATGTACCTAGAAATTATTTTTGGAAAAAATAAAGAGCAAACTATAAGGCAGCTGCAGTTCAAATTTGACCCGCTTCCAACTGGATCGGCCGAAATTTGTCTTTTTCACCAGAGGTTGATACGTCCAAAACGTATCTATAATTTCTGCTTGCTCCATGCCACTTTTGGGTGATATTGCTATGATATTCATACACTTCCATACACTTTTTATCATATTTGGACTAACTTACTAATCCAGTGCACCCCAGTGCCAGTTTCTGTTTTCGGCTGTTTTTGTATTTCAGGTTTTCACGTTTCGAGAACTGCCCAGAAAAATCCAGAAAAATTATATAAAAAATCAGCGAACCGGAAACAACACTGCGTCCGAAGGGCAGCCTGGGGGGGCCACCAGGGCTCCAGGCGCCCTGGCGGCGCCCCCCCTGGGCCGCGCCGGGGGGGGCGCCTGGGCCCCCTGAAGCTCCCTCGATGCCCTACTTTGGCATATATTTAAAGGGTCCTCCGAAACCCTCAGAACAGGAACTCTTTTCGCGATCCCATCTCTGTTCCGCCGCCGCCGCCGCTTCCAAGATCGGGAGCACGAGGAGAACTCTTCCCGGCACCCTGCCGGAGGGGATGATCACCACCGGGAGCTTCTCCACCATCATGGACGCCTCCCGGATGACTCGTGAGTAGTCTCCCTTGGACCATGAGTCCATGACCAGTAGCTATGTGATGTTCTCCTCCCGTTCTTGTGCTTCACTAATTAGTCCTCGTGAGCTGCCCTACATGACCGAGGCACCTATGTAATCCTTATGTTGTTGCTATGTTGAGTTTGCTGGGATCCGATGGATTATGAGATTATGTTCAGATTGATCTTGAGTAATATATTTGATCTACCTCTTTTATATTTTTGTTCATAAGTAATTCTTGCATGTTCTCCGTTGTTATTTATTGCTTTGGCCGAGTAATAGGTAGTGACTCCAAGAGGGAACGTTATGCTCGATTGTGGGTTCATGCCCCTCGATGACTAGCTTGAGTGACAGAAACATGAGTCTAGGGGATGTGCTGTTGCCACAAGGGGGAAACAACGGTGCTTGTGCCCGCGGGTGCAAGGATTGTTTACTTTACGCAAAGTTCTTTTAATGCAGTTGTCTGTTGCATTGAGTTTACACTATGGGTGGGACTCGCAACTTAATACCAGCGAGATTTTCTGGATAGATATCTCAAGGTGGATGATTAGTAGTAGATATTGATGGATTTCGGTCTACTTACTTTGGTGTACCGCCCATGCTTTGAACCTCAACCTTTCTTGCAATGTATTCAGCATTGGTTTGCGTTCGTGGTCGTGTCAATTGCCCAGCTGTAATTTGTTTACCTCACATAGCTGTTTTATCGTCTTTTGGGAGAGAGACATCACTAGTGAACATCATGAGACTCCGGTCCATATTACCATCATTGATCACATCCGCTATTTACTTTCCGTTATTATTTACTATTGCAAAACACTGTCTATCACTACTATCATTGGTTTTAATCCTTTGTGAACTACAAGGCCGGAGGGATTGACAACCTCTCTGTACTCGTTGGGAGCAGAGTTATTTGTATCTGTGTGCAGGTCCACGTTGATTGCAACAAATCTGGCGCCGTAGCAGTTGACACCTACTTGTTGAACCTAGGAGTCTCTGGGGATTCGATCCTTGGCATCTTTGCTAAGGGAAAACACTTCTACTTACTGCATCTTACACCTTCCACTTGGGGTAACCAACGAGGGGTTCGAGGCCCATCAGAGGTGGGTCGAAACTTTTGACACCCAACCATTTTGTCAATTGTGCATTAAATATGGCCTATTATTTTAGAAAATTGATTTGGTACAATTTTGCAACAAATATATGGTAGGTCCTTCACAAAAAAACTCATTTTGGGCACTTGGAAAATGATTAAAAATAGCTAGAAAGATCAGAAATGCATACAAATTGGTCCTTATCCATAAAATGTGGTCTAACTCTAGTGAAAATTTGTATGGTGCCCTTTTGCAAAATATTTTTGGTAGCTACTTCACAAAACCCCTTAGATATTTTTAGTACTTAGATACTTTTTTAAATCACTGGTTTATCGAACCAATGAGGACTCTTCCCACGGATCGATGACATGGCGCCCATCCATCCATCCATCTCACCATCCCACATCCATCCATCTATCTACAAGAAAAAAAAAGATACCCCCACCGCAGCCCAAACCCTAGCTCACATCGCACCCTTCCTCCCCCTATCGCACCCCTCCTCCCCCCATCACCTCGCCGCCACCTCCTGATCCAATCTCTCCCCGCCGCCTCCCGATCCAACCTCCCACCACCGACCTCGCCGTCCACCTCACCCACCGCCGCCGACCTCGTCCCTCCCTCCCCTCACAAACCCAATCCCCAACCCGAGCCATTATCCTAAGTGCGTCGAGCCGCCACAACCGCTGATTCATCCCTCTGCATCGCCCGCATCCAGTCGCGCCATGGCCTTCTATGTCGCCGGATCTGACCTCCACCAGTCCATCGTCGCGCCGATCAGGATGCCACCACCGTGCGGGCCCCAACCCTGCACCCCACGGCGGTCGGAGACGATGGTGGGGAAGGGCCCGGTCCCCTGACGAATCCTCCTCGCGGTCCCCCGACGAATCCTCCTCGCGGTCTCCTCCACTGCTCTCAAGATCTCAGCGACGACGAGCCCAGCGCGTGGCTTGCGGTGGCAGGGCGTCGGGATCGACGGGAGGAGTGGGAGGATCCGGGCTGTCACGAGGTGCTTGGTGGCGGCGGTGGAGGAGGCCGGCGCATAGGAGGACGGCGTGCTGCTACCAAAGGAGGGAGCGAGGCGGCCGGGAGGTACGACTGGCAGGAGTGGTACCCGTTGTACCTATCCAAGGAGGTGCCCGAGGACGCATCAGCTCCTCCTTCCCAGCCATCTGACCGTCAGCTCCTCCTTCCTGGTCGTCTGACCGTCAGCTGTGTTCTACCGCGACGAGTACCGATAGTGGAGGAGGCCGAAGTTGTGTTTGACCGCCAGCTCGTGCTCTACCACTGTGTACGATCAGTTCTTCTTGTGCTCCTCCTTCCCGGCCGTCTCACGAGCTCAGATGCCTGGTACGTCACTTCTTCTTCTTCTCTGCTAATAATTCGTCCCTCAGTTAAGTTACCATTGGACTAATTAACATTCAACTTCTATCTGTCTATTTGTATTACATAGTACTTGCAAACAGCTTCACAAACTTGTACTATCATCATTTAGCTAGCGAGATTTAATCATGGTAAAAAGCTCAGACGTACTGCATGATGGATGATGTGTACTACTGTACGTCCAGTACCTAATGAGATTTATTTAATCACACTGCATCTGCATCCCAATTCATCAGTAACTAACACCAACTACTGATGTATGTATATTTCAGTACTAGTGTCTAGTGGTACTGCTTCAATTTGCACTAGCACCACCAACTAACTCATCTGTGGATGATTTTAATCACTAACCCATCCTGCTACATCCATCACCACACCTAGTAATTCTTAATTTGATGAGGTTAACCAGCTGACTAACTGAACCTGCGCTTCCCCCTGTCTGGTATGTCTGCTACTATTTTGCTGTTGCAGGCTTCCTGAACATCGACTACGGCGATGCGGCCAACTACACGGACTCCCGGGGCCTGCGCTGGATCTCCGACGCTGCCCTCATCGCCACCGGCAACCCCATCAACACCACCTCCATCTCCCCCCAAGGACAAGAGACCCAATACACCACCCTGCGCGCCTTCCCGTCCGATAGTGCCAAGCACTGCTACGCGCTGCCCGTCGCCACCCATGCGTGCTACCTGGTGCGGGACACCTTCCTTTACACACCTGCTTCGAAGCCGGCCTAAATTACTTTATTAACTAGTTTCATCACCAATTTGTCAAGGCACGGAATATCATAACGTTTGTTTCATCATGTATAGCTAGGGTAAACCACTCTGTTAGTGTTGTTCCGGGACGCAGTTTTGTTTCTGAACTAGAGTTGTTTGTATGCTTCCATGATTATAAGAAATTTTCCTCTGAATATCATAACACACATGTAATAGAGTACAGAAGTCCTTTGCCTATTATGTCAAGGACTCTACGAGTAGGATACCTACTTAAGAAGCTTGACCGTGATTATAAGCAATTTGCCTCTGATTATCAGAACTGGTTTAGTCTCATTGTCAATGTTGACCAATATACATATTATTGACCTTAGTCATACGCAATAACACTAGTTTTATTGTGTTCTTAACAATACATCTTGCTTGTCACTGTGTTACCATCGTGATATTCCTTTTTTCTTTATAAACACATTGTTAATTAATTTTTATTGTCCATGCAAGGGTTGTATTTATGAATATTTCACATTGGCATGGTGTTCCAGAGGTTGTTGTATAATTTATGTTCTTTTTACTTCCAGGGTTATAGTGCACTCATACTGTCATCGCCATTGCATGTTCTTGCTGCATATACATCTCTATTTGCTTAGGCAGACAACTACTTATGTAATATGCAAACAACAACAACAGTGCTAGTGATGTCAGAATTCCTCTTGTTACACAGGACGACTCAGGTTCCTCTTGTTACAGAATCGGAATTCCTCTGCTTCTTATGCTACTCTGCTAGAACTCTGCTTTCCTACTTGTCATACTGAATATACATGTTCTGGACATTATACAGTACTTTTGCTGTTAACTCCAAACAACTTGGGATCTTCTCTTCTGCATGCAGCAACTGGCCTACCAGTACACCGCCAAGGGGGGCATGCCTTGCCCTGGTAGCGAGGAGGGAGTGGAGCCTGCAGCAGGTCACCGACCGTGCCTTCGAGCTCGGCGCGCTAGACGTGATCATTCTCCCCGAGGACGTCGCAGACCCCGACGACCGCAACAGATTTGTTCAGGCCACAATCGACCACTACGGCCAATGTAAGTCAGCCCCTCTCCGTTACAACTAACCTGGAACAATCGATTGCCAATTCTAGTTTCCATGATGCAATCTCAGTCTAGTGCTTCTAGTTGATGCAGGTGCACATTAATGTTTTTGAGGATGATGTCTCGTCTACAGTAGTAAGCAACTAGACTCAGCAAGGTCAGTTATGTAATGTAGTAGGTATTACTTTTGTGAAAGCACCTCATGGAAAATATGATGGTTGAATATTTGTGCCATATCCATTTGCGTGCAATACCCTGGACATTGTATCATGATTTTGAGATACTAATGATGTACCTGATAGGCATTGATCTCAACCTCTGAAGTTTATGTTCCCTGGTGTGCAGGTAACTTGTCATTTTTATTGGCAAGCCTGTAATGAATTTATTTGAATTTTGCTCCTATTGTCGTGTACAGTATGTAACAAACATGTCTATATTACTGAGGATGTACAGTATAGAAACCATAAATTTAAGCTTCTGCAATAGCATGCTCAATATATACTGTTATAGAATAGTGTTCTACAAAAGGTTGAAACAGCATGGTCTCAGTCATTTGTAGGAAGTAGAAACACTACGGCTGACATATTTTATTCGTTTTTTCTAATTTAATTTTGTGGATAGTAAATTTGCAATTGTACGCCCTTTGTAAAAAAATGCATTTTACGTTTCCATGCCCTGTAATGCTGAAGCATGTGTCTCTATGATATTCTGCACGACTGAAAGGATGATATCTTGTATACATTTGGCTTTTGGCAGGTAATCCTTTTCCCTACCACGTTTAGCTGCATCACTCTGATGCCCACGTTCACCATCTTCCTGTCGTCATGAAGGGCCACTTGAAGCTGTCAAATAGGATGTGATTATACTTGTAGATACTTGTAGAGCGTGTGGCTTTGATTACATTTGTAGAGCTTGTGGCTGTAGAGACTTACACTTGTATCTAAGTTATATTATGTAACGGAATACTTTTGGCTATTATTTGAAGTATTATGTGTGATTTCTTTCTGTTCTGATTTGAATATTGGTTATGTATTTACCGGTGAATTGAAAACATGGACCCACATAGTAGACCTGACAATTGGAACCCATTTGAGCACTGTACCCATCTTTTGAAAAAAAAACTGAAATGTTGAGCCAGAAAGGCCTAAGCCCAGAAACAAAAAGGCTGAAATATTGGGCCAGGCCCATGTAGCCGCCCAAAATGCCAACAGAAATGATAATTAAAAAGGCTGAATTGTTGGGCTCGGCCCATGTAAGGCGTCGAATTGGACCGAGCTGAATCTTATCAATGACCTTTTCAATTGGTCGCAATTTTGCCACATCAGATTGCCACGTCGGATTCGACGTGGCCTGGGCAGACAGCCAGTGACCAAAGCAAAAGGCCGTTGGTTCAACGACCTTTTGTTTTGGTCATAAACGTCTTTGACCATTCCAGAAGAAAGGTCATTAATTTCCATTAACGACCCTCATCTTTTGACCATCTGTTTTTGGTCAAAAAAAGGTCACAAATGACAAACAATGACCTTTCAGTGACCAATAGTCAAGGTCACAAGTTGACATATTTCTTGTAGTGAAACTACGGTCATCACCGGGAGTGGTCTCGATTATTGTCACGTCGGGGTTGCCGGATCATAACACATAGTAGGTGACTATAGACTTGCAAGATAGGATCAAGAACACACATATATTCATGAAAACATAATAGGTTCAGATCTGAAATCATGGCACTCAGGCCCTAGTGACAAGCATTAAGCATACCAAAGTCATAGCAACATCAATCTTAGAACATAATGGATACTAGGGATCAAACCCTAACAAAACTAACTCGATTACATGGTAAATCTCATCCAACCCATCACCGTCCAACAAGCCTACAATGGAATTACTCACGCACGGCGGTGAGCATCATGGAATTGGTGATGGATGAAGGTTGATGATGACGATGGTGACGATCTCCACTCTTCGGAGCCCCGAACTGACTCCAGATCAGCCCTCCCGAGAGAGATTAGGGCTTGGCGGCGGCTCCGTATCGTAAGACGTGATAATTCTTCCTCTCTGATTTTTTTCTCCCGAAAGTGAATATATGGAGTCCGGGGGTACGTCGGTGGAGCATCAGGGGGCCCACGAGGCAGGGGGCGCACCTAGGGGAGGGGGCGCGCCCCCACCCTCGTGGACAGGGTGTGGGCCCCTGACGTGGATCTTTCCGCGGGTATTTTTTATATTTTCCAAAATAATTCTCCGTGGATTTTTAGGTCATTCCAAGAACTTTGTATTTCTGCACAAAAACAACACCATGGCAATTCTGCTGAAAAAAGCGTCAGTCCAGGTTAGTTCCATTCAAATCATGCAAGTTAGAGTCCAAAACGAGGGCAAAAGTGTTTGGAAAAGTAGATATGTTGGAGACGTATCAACTCCCCCAAGCTTAAACCTTTGCTTGTCCGCAAGCAATTCAGTTGATAAACTGAAAGTGATAAAGAAAAACTTTGACAAACTCTGTTTGCTCTTGTTGTTGCAAATATGTAAGGCCGGCATTCAAGTTTTCAGCAATGATCATGAACTAACCACATGCACAATAACTTTGAGGTCTCATGTCTACTCATATCAATGGCATAATCAACTAGCGAGCAATAATAATAAACCTCGGATGACAACACTTTCTCAAAACAATCATAATATGATATAACAAGATGGTATCTCGCTAGCCCTTTCTGAGACCGCAATCCATAAATGCAGAGCACCTTTAAAGATCAAGGGCTGACTAGACATTGTAATTCATGGTAAAAGAGATCCAGTCATGATCATACTCAATGCAAATTAATAGTAATACATGCAAATGACAGAGGTGCTCTCCAACTGGTGCTCTTTTATAAGAGGATGATGACTCGGCATAAAAGTAAATAGATAGGCCCTTCGCAGAGGGAAGCAGGGATTTGTAGAGGTGCCAGAGCTTGATTTTTAAATAAAGATGAATAACATTTTGAGCGGTATACTCTCATTGTCAACATAGCAACCAAGAATCTCGATATCTTCCATGATACGCACATTATAGGCGGTTCCCAAACAGAATGGTAAAGTTTATACTCCCCAACCACCAACAAGCACACTCCACGGCTAGCCCGAAACAACGGGTACCATCCAAACCAACAACAGCCTTGGGGGAGTTTTGTTTAATTATTGTGATTTTGAGCATGGGACTGGGCATCCCGGTTACCAGCCATTTTCTCATGAATGATGAGCGGAGTCCACTCATCTAAGCATAACCCACCTAGCATGGAAGATATAGACATCCCTAGTTGATACATGAGCTGTTCGAGCATACAAAATAGAATTTCATTTGAAGGTTTAGAGTTTGGCACATACAAATTTACTTGGAATAGCAGGTAAATATCGCATAGGAAGATGTGGTGGACTCATGTGGAATAACTTTGGAGTTTATGAAAGTGGATGCACAAGCAGTATTCCCACTTAGTACAGGTGAAGGCTAGAAAGAGACTGGGAAGCGACTAGCAAGAGAGCGACAACAGTCATGAACATGCATTAAAATTAATCAACAATGAATGCAAGCATGAGTAGGATATAAATCACCATGAACATAAATATCGTGGAGGCTATGTTGATTTGTTTCAACTACATGCGTGAACATGTGCCAAGTCAGACCACTTGAATCATTCAAAGGAGGATACCACCCTATCATACCACATCACAACCATTTTAAAATCATGTTGGCGCGCAAGATAGACCATTATAAAGTCCTAGCTAATTAAGCATGGCATAAGCAGCTATGATCTCTAATTGTCATTGCAAGCATCTTTCATTCATAACAGGCTGAATCAGGAACGATGAACTATCATATTTACAAAAACAAGAGAGGTCGAGTTCATACCAGCTTTTCTCATCTCAATTAGTTCATCATATATCATCCTTATTGCCTTTCACTCGCACGACCGAACAGTGTGGATAATAATAATAGTGCACGTGCAATGGACTAAGCTGGAATCTGCTAGCATTTTAATACAAGAGAGAAGACAAGGTAATATGGCTCAAGGTTAAATTAACAATAAAGCATATGAGAGCCACTAAGCATTTTCAATCATGGTCTTCTACTCTTAACCCCCAAAGAAAAGAAAAATAAACTATTTACATGGGAAAGCTCCCAACAAGCAAAGAAGAACGAGAAATCTTTTTGGGTTTTCTTTTAATTACTACTACAGGCAAGGAAAGTAAATAGCTACAAGCTACAACTAATATTTTTTGTTTGTTTTTTGTAAGGTTTTCTACCACACGAGAAAAAGACTAAGAAAAAGAATTGAAACTAAGCATGGATGGTACAATGAAAGAGTGTGAACACCGACAACTAGAATAGGTGTGTGAGCATGAATGTAAAGTCGATGAGAGACACGTACTCCCCCAAGGTTAGGCTTTTGGTCTATGGACAATATTGGCCTGACGGATATCCAAAGTTGTAGTTGGGGTTGTACTGAGATGCAGTAGCTACTGCCTGCTGAGCTGCAGCTTGGAGACGGGCTGCTTCCATCATATCATGATACTCATTTGCCTCCTCCATGGTTATAGTATATCTCCCTTTTGCCTGAAAGTCAAACAAGGTAGGGGCAGGAAGAGCAATATGGACGGCGTGATGCCTATTAAAGATTAGTCGATATATGAGGGATTGTTCATCCCTCTCTATAAACCGGTGACTAACCATAGCATTGTAATCCAAATAAGCAGGCGGTAAGGGTTCATCGTTTTCATGTACAGGCACACCAAGACGGCGGGCTATGCGAGTAGCATAATTCCCACCAAATAAATCTACATACAAACCATTATGATGTAGCCTACGTGCAACAATGGCTCCCAAGTTGTATTGTCTATCACCTAATACAGCACTCTTGAGAACACTAAGATCAGGGACACACATGTGGCAAGCCTCATCTTTACCGTTTATGCATCTACCAATAAAGAGAGCAAAGTAATGAATAGCAGGAAAATGAATGCTCCCTCTGGTAGCTTGTGTGATTTCTCTAGATTCCCCCACGTGATACTAGCAAGGAAGTCTCTATATTCAGATTTGCGAGGATCACCCATACTGCCCCACTGCGGGAGCTTGCAAGCATCATTAATATCCTCTAAATGCATGGTATAATATTTATCATATAGATCAAACAGGACAGTGTGAGAATTGCGTGAAGATGAAAATTTGAACCTTCTCACAAAGGTATCAGTTAAGTAACGGTATCGAAGGCACTTATCTTGCATGAAGCCCTCGAGGTCAGCATTACGCACATATGCGTCAAATTCCTCCTTAATGCCTACCCGAACCATAGATTCCTCCGACGGCCATTCACATGGCCGCACTTCAGCTTCCCTCGGTAGTTCATCATCCGGCTCATGCATCGTGAGCCTTGGTTCTTGCTTCCTTGAGGAACCACCTTGGAAGATTTTCCTATGCATTTTTCTGAAATTTTCTGAAATTTTTAGTAACTCAAAATAAAAGTTAACCAAATTCAACAAGATTGATAGCAACAACTCCTACAAGTGCCTAGAGACTATATCATGCATTAGAACTACTTGGGACCAAGCAAATTTGACAAGCAAGCTCAAGAACAAGGTCACCACAGCAGCAAAAATTTGCAATAAATAAAGCACTAGAATAAAAACTAATTGGACCAATGGAGGAGTCACATACCAAGGAACAATCTCCCCAAACAGTTTTGTGAATGGAGCTTTGAGCAAGGAGATCGAAAATAGTAGCAAGATGAGCTAGAACTCGTGCTTGAGCTGGATAGTGATTTTTTTGGGGAGGAAGGAGTGTGTGGGTGCAGGAATAAGTGGAGGGGGCCACGTGGGGCCCACGAGGCAGGGGGCGCGCCCTGGACCCTCGTGGCTGGGTGCTGGCTCCCCTCGTGGTGTTTTCTATGCCATATATTCTCAAATATTCTAGAAAAAATCATATTTCATTTTCAGGGCATTTGGAGAACTTTTATTTTCGGGGTGTTTTTTTCTTGCACGGATAAGTCTGGAAACAGACATAAAATACTATTTTTTTTCTTTATTTAATCTAATTAACAGAAAGTAAAAGGAGGGTACAAAAGGTTGTGCTATCTAGATTCACCCATCTCATGCTCATCAAAAGGAATCCATTAACAAGGTTGATCAAGTCTTGTTAATAAACTCTTTCCAAATAACATGAAACCGGAGAATTTTCGAATAACACTAGGTTACCTCAATGGGGATATGTATGTCCCCAACAATAAGAATATCATATGTCTTCTTGGCAGTAGGAAGAGGAAATTCAAAATCTCCAATAGTAATAGTTGATATTTTTCCAATATAACTGATACTGTGGACCTGAGGTTGTTTCCTCGGAAAGTGTACCGCATGCTCATTACCATTGACATGAAAAGTGACATTGCCTTTGTTGCAATCAATAACAGGCCCTGCAGTATTCACAAAGGGTCTACCAAGGATAATAGACATACTATCGTCCTCGGGAATATCAAGTATAACAAAGTACGTTAGAACAGTAACATTTGCAACCACAACAGGCACATCCTCACAAATACCGACAGGTATAGCAGTTGATTTATCGGCCATTTGCAAAGATATTTCAGTAGGTGTCAACTTACTCAAGTCAAGTCTACGATATAAAGAGAGAGGCATAACACTAACACCGGCTCCAAGATCACATAAAGCAGTTTTAACATAATTTCCTTTAATGGAGCAATGTATAGTAGGTACTCCTGGATCTCCTAATTTCTTAGGTATTCCACCCTTAAAAGTGTAATTGGAAAGCATGGTGGAAATTTCCACTTCAGGTATTTTTCTTTTATTGGTAATAATATCTTTCATATACTTAGCATAAGGATTTTTTTTGAGCATCAGTCAAACGCATACGCAAAAGGATAGGTCTAATCATTTCAGCAAAGCGCTCAAAATCCTCATCATCCTTTTTCTTGGATGGTTTAGGAGGAAAAGGCATGGGTTTCTAAACCCATGGTTCTCTTTCCTTACTGTGCTTCCTAGCAACAAAGTCTCTCTTATCATAACGTTGATTCTTTGATTGTGGGTTATCAAGATCAACAGCAGGTTCAATCTCTACATCATTATCATTGCTAGGTTGAGCCTCATCATGAACATCATCATTAACATTACCACTAGGTTCATGTTCATTACCAGATCGTGTCTCAGCATCAGAAATAGATATATCATTGGGATTCTAATGTGTGTCAGCTACAGGTTCACTAGAAGCATGAAAAGTCCTATCATTTTTCTTTTTCTTCTTCTTAGAAGAACTAGGTGCATCAAAATTAGCTCTCTGAGAATCTTCTCAATTCTCTTAGGGTGGCCTTCAGGATACAAAGGTTCCCGAGTCACTTTACCACCTCTAGTTGCAACTCTAACAGCATAGTCATTATTCGTACTATTTAATTCATTGAGCAAATCATTCTGAGCTTTAAGTACTTGTTCTACTTGAGTGGTAACCATAGAAGCATGTTTATTAATGAGTTTCAATTCACCTTTAACTCTAGACATATAATCACTCAAGCGTTCAATCATATAAACATTACGTTGCAATTGTCTACCAACATAAGCATAGAAGTTTTCTTGTTTCACAATAAAATCGTCAAACTCATCTAAGCATTGGCTAGTAGACTTATAATGAGGAATATCACCTTCATCAAATCTATAAAGAGAATTTACCTTTACTACATGTGTCGGGTTATCAAGACCATGTATTTCTTCAATAGGCGGTAACATCTTCAGCTTTAATACATTTTTCTTTCATAGATTTCTTTGCCTCTTGCATATCTTCAGGACTGAGAAATAGAACACCTCTTTTCTTCGGAGTTAGCTTAGGGGCTGGTTCAGGAAGTGTCCAATTATTTTTGTTGGCTAGCATATTATTCAATAGTAATTCAGCTTGATCAATTGTTCTTTCCCTGAAAACACAACCAGCACAACTATCCAGGTGGTCTCTGGAAGCATCGGTTAGTCCATTATAAAAGACATCAAGTATTTCATTCCTCTGAAGAGGATGATCAGGCAAAGCATTAAGTAATTGGAGAAGCCTCCCCCAAGCTTGTGGGAGACTCTCTTCTACAATTTGCACAAAGTTATATATTTCCCGTAAGGCATCTTGTTTCTTATGAGCAGGAAAATATTTAGCAGAGAAGTAATACATCATATCCTGGGGACTACGCACACAACCAGGATGAAGAGAATTAAACCATGTCTTAGCATCACCCTTTAATGAGAAAGGAAACAACTTAAGGATATAGTAGTAACGAATCTTTTCATCGTTGGTAAACAGGGTGGCTATATCATTCAACTTAGTAAGATGTGCCACAACAGTTTCAGAGTCATAGCCATGGAAAGGATCAGATTCAACCAAAGTAATTAACTCGGGATCAACAGAGAAATCATAACCCTTATCAGTAACAAAGATAGGTGAAGTAGTAAAAGCAGGGTCATGTTTCATTCTAGCATTCAAAGACTTTTCTTTCAGCTTAGCTAATAATTTCTTAAGATCATATCTATCGTTGCAAGCAGGAAAGTCTCTAGCAGTTTCTTCATCCATAGCATAACCCTCAGGAACAACAGGCAATTCATATCTAGGGGGAGAAGCTTCATCATCACTTTCATAAATATTATCAGTTTCAATATTTGCATTCTCCCTAACCTTAGCAATTTGTTCATCTAGAAATTCACCTAGTGGCACATTATTATCAAGCATGGAAGTAGTTTCATCATACATAGAAGAAGTGGCATCATCAAGAACATACAACATATCAGATTCAATAGCAGGAGTAGGTGTCGCAAATTTACTCATAACAGATGGTGAATCAAGTGCAGAGCTAGATGGCAGTTCCTTACCTCCCCTCGTAGTTAAGGGATAAATCTTGGTTTTTGAGTCCTTCAAGTTCTTCATAGTGATCAACAGATATAAATCCCAAGTGACTTACAGAATATAGCTATGCTCCCCCGCAACGGCGCCAGAAAATAGTCTTGATAACCCACAAGTGTAGGGGATGGCAACAGTTTTCGAGGGTAAAGTATTGAACCCAAATTTATTGATTCGACACAAGGGGAGCCAAAGAATACTCTTAAGTATTAGCAGCTGAGTTGTCAATTCAACCACACCTGGAAACTTAGTATCTGCAGCAAGGTAGTTTAGTAGCAAAGTAGTATGATAATAGTGGTAACAGCAATAAAAGTAACGGTAGTGTTTTTGTAGTTTTGGTAACAGTAGCAGCGGGAAAGTAAATAAGCAATGAGCAATATGTGAAAAGCTCGTAGGCATTGGATCGGTGATGGGGAACTATGTAGGATGCAATTCATCATGTAAAACTTATAACCTAGGGTGACACAGAACTAGCTCCAGTTCATCAATGTAATGTAGGCATGTATTCCGAATATAGTCATACATGCTTATGGAAAAGAACTTGCATGACATCTTTTGTCCTACCCTCCCGTGGCAGCGGGGTCCTAGTGGAAACTAAGGGATATTAAGGCCTCCTTTTAATAGAGTACCGGACCAAAGCATTAGCACATAGTGAATACATGAACTCCTCAAACTACGGTCATCACCGGGAGTGGTCCCGATTATTGTCACTTCGAGGTTGCCGGATCATAACACATAGTAG
This sequence comes from Secale cereale, assembly GCA_902687465.1. Classification (NCBI taxonomy): domain Eukaryota; kingdom Viridiplantae; phylum Streptophyta; class Magnoliopsida; order Poales; family Poaceae; genus Secale; species Secale cereale. The sequence continues at coordinate 875,729,270 of LR738710.1, forward strand.
GTGACTATAGACTTGCAAGATAGGATCAAGAACACACATATATTCATGAAAACATAATAGGTTCAGATCTGAAATCATGGCACTTGGGCCCTAGTGACAAGCATTAAGCATAGCAAAGTCATAGCAACATCAATCTTAGAACATAATGGATACTAGGGATCAAACCCTAACAAAACTAACTCGATTACATGGTAAATCTCATCCAACCCATCACCGTCCAGCAAGCCTATGATGGAATTACTCACGCACGACGGTGAGCATCATGGAATTGGTGATGGAGGAAGGTTGATGATGACGATGGCAACGATCTCCATTCTCCGGAGCCCCGAACTGACTCCAGATCAGCCCTCCCGAGAGAGATTAGGGCTTGGCGACGGCTCTGTATCGTAAAACGCGATAATTCTTCCTTGCTGATTATTTTCTTCCCGAAAGTGAATATATGGAGTCTGGGGGTACGTCGGTGGAGCATCAGGGGGCCCACGAGGCAGGGGACGCGCCTAGGGGGAGGGGGCGCACCTCCCACCCTCGTGGACAGGGTGTGGGTCCCCTCACGTGGATCTTTCCGCAGGTATTTTTTATATTTTCCAAAATAATTCTCCGTGGATTTTCGAGTCATTCCAAGAACTTTTTATTTCTGCACAAAAACAACACCATGGCAATTCTGCTGAAAACAGCGTCAGTCCGGGTTAGTTCCATTCAAATCATGCAAGTTAGAGTCCAAAACAAGGGCAAAAGTGTTTGGAAAAGTAGATATGTTGGAGACGTATCACCCATATACAGGTTTGTTATCCTATACATACAAAATGTAAAGGTTCCTTTAGAATATTACGTCGCATACCTCAAAGCCTGTCAGTAGGCTGTTGAAGGCTTCATTCAGTCCGCTCTTGGTAGACTGAATCTTTCCCATGACTGCACCCATGAGGGTGCGGTGTTCCGCCACGATGGAAGCACCTTGCAGTGCTTCCTCTAGCGTGTTTGGCGCCTCCAGATTAGTGGAGGACGCCTTTAAAGCTGATGCTCCTCCCCCAATCGTAGGGGGCTGACGTCCCAATTTTGGAGCCATACTAGCCTCTTGAATAGTGTTTGGCGGGAGCTCGAATTGCTTGGTCTCCGCGTCATCGGTCGCCATAAGGACTGCTCTCCCTTGACTAACGGTGGCCGAGGTGTTGGCATCGGGCGCCTTCTCGTCCGCCCCGCTCCCACCTGCTCGTGCACGGGACGCCCGTAGGAAGGACACTTGGGTATCCCCTGGGACGGGCGATTGAGCCGGCGGTGGCGTGTCACTCTCCACCATTTCAGCTGGCAGAGAGCTCCCTAACGATAGTGAAGCGCCAGGGAATGTGTAGGGAGGGCTGCAAAATAATAAAGTTGCTTAAACAATGGTAGCTGATTAAATCGAACACAACAGTGAAAGTCTGAATACTTGCGATTCGGCCAGGGGCTTGATCCTGGGTTGTACCCAGAAACTGCGCTCGGATGTTGAGTCTGAGCTGTCTAGGATGTTCAATTTCTTCCTAGGTGTCCCCTTGCCCATGTATACGTGGGGCGCCCTCTTCTTCCCCCTTGCCTTGATGGGGGAATTACTCTCCTCCTCCTCCTCCTCCTCTTCTTCGTTGTGGGAGGAGTGGGCGTCGGTCTCTCCGGACACTGTGTACGAAGGACCCTTAGGGCGGGGGTCGCTCTTGACCTCCTTGCCCTTCTTCTTGGCCTTCTTCTCCGGTGCCTTGTACGGTGCCAGAACCAGCATCGCCGTCAGCTGAGGCGTGGCTGGGGTTTCAGGCAACGGAGCCGGACAGTTGATCCGCTTCGGTTTCTTCGTCCAGGCCTGAATGGAACGTAAGAGTTCTAATTCCTGTTATAATTGAAATATGGACAGAATACGTATTCGGCAAAATTGTGCTTACCTCTGAGGCCAAAGCCACGCTGTTGAAGCCCTTGTCTTCGGTCTCCTCGGGCCACTCCTTCTGGGCCTTGAAGAGCTGCTTCCGAATATCTTCGTGCGTAGTGCCGAATAAGCGCTTCAAGGTCCGTGGTTCCTCCGGATTGAACTCCCATAGGTGGGAGGCCCGGAGTTGGCAGGGAAGAGTGCGGTGGAAGAGCATCACCTGAATCACGTCGGTGAGGTGGGTGCCCTTAGACATCATGCTAGAGATGCGGTTTTGGAGTGTCTTCACCTCCGTCTGAGACCCCCAATCAAGGTCCTTGGCGGTCCAGGAGGTGAGCCTCTCAGGGGGTCCAGATCTGAAACCGGGAGTGGCCGCCCACTTGACATCGCGGGGCTCGGTGATGTAGAACCACTCCTGTTGCCATATCTTGTTTGTCTCCACAAAAGCCCCCTTGGGCCAGGTTGCGTTTGGGAGCTTGCTCACCATAGCTCCCCCGCAGTCTGCATGTTGCCCGTCGACCACCTTCGGCTTCAGATTGAAGGTCTTGAGCCATAAGCCGAAGTGTGAAGGGACGCGGAGGAAAGCCTCACATACGACTATAAAAGCCGATATGTGGAGGATAGAGTTCGGGGCCAGATCGTGGAAATCTAGCCCGTAAAAGAATAGGAGACCCCGAATAAAGGGGTGAAGCGGAAATCCCAGTCCCCGAATAAAGTGAGGGATGAAAACCACCCTCTCACCTAGCTCAGGGACGGGGATAACCTGATCATCATCATGAATCCGGTGTGCTATGTCGTCGGCTAGGTAACCCGCGCTCCGGAAACTCTTCATGTACTTTTTCGTGATCGTGGAGGCCTCCCACTTGTCCTTGGAACCACACCCGGCCATTGCTGGAGAAGGAGGCAGTGGTGGAGGAGATGGGAGTTGCGGGCGCTGGAGTTGTGGGTGTTGGATCTTAGAGATTGGGAAGCAAGGGCTTGAGGAGAGCGTGAGAAAGGGGAAGGATCTATGTCCTTTTATAGACGGTAAATAGCAAACGTCCCCCACTGCAGCCGTAAAACTTGTTGGTTCCCAACGTAATCGTGCGTAAGGTGCGGTTGGGTTACCCATGTCGTATTGATGAGGATCACATAATAAGAGAGCACGATCTCTACTTTGACGAGACGTGCCAATGGGGGCTATGCCTCGAAATGCAAAACCAGAGCCAAGAAAATGTTTCAAAATATTAAAGGGTCAAACATGAAGTTTCGTTGAAAAGTTGTCAATAAGGACACAGTGTCCGTTTTCGACACATTGCCTTCGCGGCTAAGGGTTGTACTAATCATGCAGAGCCGGACATAGTTCCTTTGTGCGAGAAATAACACTTCAATATGTTCGAAAGGAGGAACCCGCCTTGCAATGCCGAAGATAGTACGCGTGCCGAACTCATTGTCATCGAAGACTAGTTCAGGGGCTACTGAGGGAGTCATGGATTAAGGGGTCCTCGGGTGGGCGGATTACTCATTATGGGCCAGACTGGTGGGCCATGAAGATCATCGCTGAAGATTATCCCCCGTATCCGGATAGGACTCCTATATGTGTAGAATGGCAAGTTTAAAGTCCGGGTGTAATGTTTCCTTCCTCTGCAAGATGGTCGTGTACAACCCTAGGTCCCCCCAGTGCATATATGAACTCGAGGGTTTAGTCTGTATGGAGAGAAACATAACATCATAGGATAGACTTCTAGGGTTTAGCCATTACGATCTCGAGGTAGATCAACTCTTGTAACCCTATATTCATCAAGATCAATCAAGCAGGAAGTACGGTATTACCTCGATAGAGAGGGCCTGGACCTGGGTAAAACATTGTGTTCCCAGTCCCTTGTTACCATCGATCCACAGGCACACAGTTCGGGACCCCCTACCCAAGATCCGCCGATTTTGACACGGACACCCAGGAGTGTTTTAAACACCATGCCATGCAGGCCCAACAGTGTATGCAGCCAACCAAACAGGTTGTTTTCTTCCAGCGCGGGCCTGGTTGAGCCTCATGCAGGCAACCAAACACACCCTTTGGCGTAAGTGGTGGCCTGCGTGCCCCTTTGTCTTATTTGGTCCTACGTGCCGCTTAAACTGTTGCCTCCCTAGCTGCCATGTGTGGTGTTTTCGTGAGACTTTGGTTATGTTGCCGTGCTCTGCTGGCTGTGAACTCTTTCCGTATGGCTTTATCTATAAAGTCGGCCAATCGCCTTTTCTCTAAAAATTTGGGATGTGCGTGCGCTTGGGCCACGCCACTACATTCCGCTCTGGACCTCCAACCGTGCCCGCGAGCAGCATGGGAAGTTGGCAACGAGAGCTCCTCGCCAGCGCCCGCTGCGTCGCTTGGATGGGCTTGGCCCAGCAACGCGCGCTGGCTCTCGCTCGCTCCCTAGCCGCCCACTCGACCGCTCGATCGCTGGATCACGCTCGATCGCTTGTTTTTTTTTCTCTTCCCCAAAATTGCTACATTATGTCATGATTTCTCTTAGGAAAAAAACCAACCGGTTTTCTACGGTACATACTCTTGTCCTTAGGAAAAAGTTCATCGAATTCGGAAAAAAAAATCATCAAATTTGCAAAAAAAAATCGTCAATTTTGAAGAAAAAAACGTCAAATACAAAAGAAAGTTCATTGGATTTGAAAAATGTTCATCGAATATGAAAAAAAGATCATCGCTTTTGAAAAAAAAGTTCATTGGATTTGAAAAACGTTCATCAAAATTGGAAAAATAAAAGTTCATTGGATTCAAAAAAAAATCATCGAAGTTGAAAAAAAGTTCGCCACATTTGAAAAAAGTTCTTTAATTATGGAAAAGTTCATTGAATTTGTAAACAAGAAGTTCATCCATTTTTTCTGGAAAAAAAGTGAAGAAAGATTTTTTTTTCTCGAATGTAAAAATAGGGGAAAAGAAAAGATGAAAGAAGAAAGGATAGAAAAGATGTTTGTTATCATATCAAGCTTGGTGGCGCGGTGGTTGTTGAGTCGTCTCACGTAGCGATATGTCGGGGGGTCAATTCTCCCTCGACAGCGGTCTTTTTTGCATTATAAAAACTTATAGCGAACGTTGTGATGGGCCGGCCCGTTAGTAGCGGTCACAACGTTCCGATTGTGAAAATAGCTGTATCGGGCGCAAAGGGCGCCAAATAGGATTTGCCGTTGGCAACTGCTCAACCCGATCCGCCTCAACAACAACGACAAGAAAAACTGCTCAACCCGATGCGCTCGAAACGAAGAGCTAGAATGCGCTCAAATAAGAAACAAGTAAACTGCTGCTTCAAAAAAAATGGTAAACTGCTCGGTCACGATGTAAACGTGCCCTCTAACTAAGAGGAGCGCTCCCCTGTTTAACCCACGACGTTTGGTGCGACTATGATCCACCAATCTGGCTTCAACCACAAACACCGAGCAGCAGTTTAGTAGTAGTACTGCCAATGTGCCTTGGATTCGACTTCTCTTGAGGCGCACAGATGCTTAGATTATTGGAGCCCGATCGAGTCGAGCCCCGCGCAAGAAACGGAACGGAATCAGTCGGTGAGGGGGTCAGTGGAGCGCGTCCCACGTCACACTCGGTCGGTTGGCCCATGCGGGCCTAACTTTTTCTCAGACAGCACGTATAGTACTCCCTCCGTAAACTAATATAAGAGCGTTTAGAATACTAAAGTAGTGATCTAAACGCTCTTATATTAGTTTACAGAGGGAGTACATGCTAGTCGTCCTACACTAGCGAGCCTGTACACACGGAAGCCGACTAAAATACAGCTCACAAGCTCGCTTCCGGACGAGCAATCTCGGAGCTTATCACTGTCAAGGCTAGCTTAGCTCGTTGACCAAGGAAGCGAGGAGACTGCTTACTTCCCCTAGCTGGCCAGCTCGATTGCTACGTCGAACGGATTTCAGGCAAGTTCGACTGGAAATCGCCTAACTAGGGCCACTGGCCACTGTTCCACGCACCAGTACATGGTCCGTGGCTTAGCCATTCAACAACCAACCAAGCGTGTCGTCGTACTACGATCTTTACAACTGTATTACGGCCTGGCAGATTGACAAACTGCAGGCGGTAAAACGCGTAGGCAGGCATCCGTGATTCGTGCAGGAATCCACCAAACACGTCGATACCGCGACCGCGTCCACCAAAATTACACGCGCTCTTCCGTGCGAGAACCCGTCAATGAAAATTCAACGGAAATTACACTTGGCACGACCCGGTCGACTACATTATTCTCCAGGAGAAATGAAAAGTGCTAAAGCAGGAGGAGTATCATCCTCTGATCTGATCGCTGCACCAGCGTTTCGCTCCTAATTCTCCTATTCTAATCGGTGGGATGGTACCAGAAAACCAGTACTAGTGCTCATGGTTCGCGTCCGGGGAAGGAGGGGGGAGGGTGGGTGGCACGTCACCCGGTCGATCGTTCCGGCTAAGAAGAAAAAAGTCTCTGAGACCGACGGCACGTGGGGCAGGCTGTACCAACGCTCGTTTTCCTTCATTTCCTTCTTTTTTCGTACCCTGCGAACCAAATCCAATTTATGATCGTCCCATGAGCTGTTGGGCACACACGATCGCACACAGGCTGCAGCACATCTGAGCTGACCACTAACCGCCGCCCCACGTACCTGCCGGCGGCAGCGTCAGCGACCGGCGACAACGACGCGGCAGCGGCGGCGGGCAGCACAGTCAATCAAGGTGGGCAAAAATGTTTTTGATGTCGCGGTAGGAATATCTGTATTCCCTTTATCTAGTAAGGAGTATCACAGATCACACATGTGCTCATTTGTACCGGCACGGTGGCACCATGGTGGTGCCTGATCACTGCCACGTAGACTGCACATGTTGCCCATGATGCCATACCAGAAAGGGTCGAGCCGAGGATACGCCCCCAGTTCGTTGAGCCGTCGGACGTTGCTGCGAAACACGGACATCTTCCACGGATTACAGCCCGATGACAACGACTCTAGTGATCTGATGGGCGATCCGAGACACTTGTTGATCAGATCAAAGTAACGAGGCCCTCCCTCATTAATGGCCAATACGACGAGCAGATGATCCACTTTATTATCGACCAACGCACGCAACCGATCAGGGCCAAAGGAAAATGTAAAAGCAATCGGATCGATGGATGGATGGATGTGGATCCAACCACCCACCAGCACATGCCGAATCAATCCCAAGCAATCCGTCTAAGTGTAAATTAACCTCTACTATTTCATTTTTCTTCGAGGCGATCAATCATGTCGTCACGATTGATTGTTACACTTTTGAACGAGCCTTTCTTTCTTGTTACAATTATTGTTCCCAAAAAACAACAAAAATATATTACTGTATGTCACAAAAAAGAAGAAGAAGAAATGATAATAACAAGAATCAGAGAGGAGAGGAGGCGGCTAATTAATCAAAGTGCGGGTCTCGATTACTTGCGGCGGGTCTTCTCCTCGGACGTGGCCCGGCTGTCCTGGCCGGAGCAGAAGGCGTCGGCGGGGCCGCCGGGGCGGATGACGAAGTGCGCCAGCGAGGGCGTGCCGCTGCCGGCGACCCGGTTCTCGTCGCACAGGAACTCCTTGCTCAGCACCTGCTCCACCTCGAAGTTGAAGTCGTGCACCAGCACGTCCGTGGGGCCCTTGGCGGCGGTGGCGCCGGAGCGGGCGAGCACGGCGGTGGTGAAGATGGACGGCATCCGGCCGGGCGAGTTGGGGTTCCACCCGGACGGGCCGTCGATGAGCACCACGTCCCAGGGCACGTCGTAGAGCTCGTTGGGCAGGTCGTTGATGGCGAGCCGGCACTCGGAGAAGAGCAGGTTCTGCACCGGCCGGCACTCGGCGGCGCGGGAGCCGCGCGCGGCCTCCAGCAGGTCCCGGAAGTCCCGCACCTTGGTGGTGTAGGAGACGTCGTAGGCCTCCAGCCCCGGGTGGCGCGGCTCCAGGTACTTGACGTAGAACTCGTTCTCGTCCAGGTACACGGTGCGGCCGCCGTGGTTGAGCGCGAGCCAGAGCGGCGACTCGGCGCCCAGGCCGAAGACGAGCATGTTGCAGGGCCCGCGCGCGCGCAGGATGGCGGAGATGGCCCGGATGTCCGTGTCCGTCATCCGGTGCGTGGCGTTGGAGAAGGAGGCGTAGTGGACCAGCGCGTCGAACACCGGCAGCGGCAGCGCCGCCCCGGAGCCGGCCGCCGCGTTAGAAGACGACGACGAACCCAGGCGCGAGCCGGAGGACGCGGCGGAGGCGAAGCCGGAGGAGGTGTAGAGGAAGGTGAGCAGCGTGGCGAAGGCGAAGCAGGAGGCGAAGACCAGCAGCAGCCCCCGCCGGTGGCCCGTCGCCGCCGCCGCCTGCAGCTTGTCCCGGCTGCCGATGGACTTCATCGGTCGCCGCGTGGGGATGGGACGATGGGGGAATCAATCAGCGTGGCTGAGCTGCGTGGGGACGGAGACCGTGGGTGGGGAGAGGGGAAAGGTCAGCTGGCTCGGGTGTGTGTGTGTGTGTGCTCGGTCGACCCAGCTTGGCTCAGCTCAGCTCACAAGTTGGGGGAAGAAGGTGGGATATTTTGGTGGGTTCAAGTAGCGGGAGTGAGTGGAGGCTGGGGAGAGTTGTTACGCTGTCTCGACGCCATCTACCGCGTTGGGTCGGGTCGGGTCGGGGGCTCGGGGCACGTTGTTCGTGCGGAGGAAGAGGGCGTGGTATTATTTGGCTGGTGTGTGTGGCTTTTGCATTAGTTTTTGGCGGGTGGGTCGCTGCTGACTACTGAACGCCGGAACGGAACCCGTAAAGTTCGGCCTCGTAGGAGGACGTACGTACCCTCGTGCTGGTGTCATGATGTTATGGGTGTGTGTGTGTGTAAATGAATGAAACTCGTCGTCATACGGCATATGTCATTGATGAGAAATTGAGAATTTGCACAAGTTTCGGTGTTGTATGTTTGAGTGCAACCGATGATGCAAAAATTGGAATGTTTATTTCTCATGGTTGATTTGCTAGGGTTGGAGTGCAATCGATCTTGTCGATGAATCGATGTGCTCTTTTACAGGAGGGTGTGGCTGATGTCAGTGCACATACTTGCTAATAAAAGATGTCAGTGCACATGGAGTGTGGAAGGGTCATGCAATTTTTTTATTTTTATTTTGAAAAAAATAGTCGTGGGCGCGACAGAGGCGAGTCAAATTCATTCCGGAAGCCCAAACAGCCCAGCCCACCCAACCGGGCCCCATCTGCAACGACTGATGTCGCCTCATTTAATCTGCAGCTGTTTATTCGCAGTTTGCTAAAGAGTCAATTACACTGGTGGTGCTACAACTTGGCGTAAACGGTCACTTTGGTGTCAGAAGTTGTGGTGTACATCGAAGTGATGCAAAAACTTGGCATTGACGTGTAAATACAGTGCTTATCTTTTTTATATACGGAGTCCGTGCTGACTAGACGTGTGGGACCCTCTGTCAGCCACCGGGCCAGAGAGAAGGGGCATGTGGTCTGATATTTTGATAAACACCCTCGAGATATATATTTTTCACAAAAAAGACCCTTTTGATGTGGCATTTTTTTCACCTCTATGACCAGTGGATCCCGCCTGTCAGAAGAGAGTGGAAAATAAACTACACTAAAAGTGACGTCAATAGTTTTTTAGAAAATAGATCGAGGGCGTTTTTAAAAAAATCAGAGCATATGACTCTTCTCTCTGGTTCAGTGGCTGACAACGGGCCCCATGCGTCTGGTCAGTGCGGACTATGTATACAAACGAGATAACCACTGTATTTGCACGTTAATGCCAAGTTTTTGCACCACTTCATTGTACACCACAACTTCTGGCACCAAAGTGTCCGTTTACGCCAAGTTGCAGCACCACCAGTGTAATTGACTCTTTGCTAAAACCAAAGTTGTTTATTCCCAGGTCAGTGCTCAATTTTTTTTTTTTTTTTTTTTGCGGAAAGTAAATCCTTCATTACTCAATCACCAGCGTATTACAATCATTAGATGCTATTCCCAGGACCTCCTCCAAGCCAGGTCAAAATTCTACCAGATGACATAGCATAATTTGCCAGCCAGCCACTAGCTCTATTTTGAGAAATACTACCAAGGGAGAAACAAGAATTACAGCTACCAATTAACTGCTTTATTTCGAACACCAAATGGCCATATATTGATCTATCAACATCCTGACTGCTGATCATCTTCAGAGCACTCCTCGATCCCATCTCAATCTGAATGGTTGTGTTGTTTCTCAGGACCGCAGTGGAGAGGTCCTCCTTACAAGCACTTAGTTCAGCTTCTATCGCATCTCGGCACAAGTGTAACTTCCTGCACGAAGAAAACATGACAGCACCATCTTCATTCCTCAGGATCGCTCCAGCACCCGCTCCTCCAGCAACATCATATGAACCTGCACAATTAAGCTTCATCCACCCCCTCGGCGGGGGCTTCCATCTAGAACCAGCGTCACCAAGCGTTCTTTTATTTCTGTCGACAACAGAGGAATAGGAAGCCTTTCCCTTCCGTGGATCAACAGTCTGGTTCAGTTTAATGCCAAGAATTGAGTCCAAATAACTCTGAAGAAATCGAGCTGAGACTTCAAGCGGTGGAGCGGGTTTATTGTGTATCACTTCATCCCGAACAAACCATATCCTCCACAGAGTCATCAACATCATGCATCTTGCAATATGGTCTAACGGTTCCAGTGCATGGGGCAGCCATTCTTCCCCTGTTTTTTTAACCGAATGCAACTACGGCAAGGTCCAAACTGTAGCCATCTTTGCATACAACTGTCTGCCACCCGGGCACACTAAAAAGGGATGAAAATTATCCTCAGCTTCCCTTGCACAAATCGGACACTCACTGGATACTTCCATCCTGATTTTACTTTTCTTCTGTCATGTCGGCAATGAGTTTGTAGCCAGTCTCCACCCAAAATTCCGCACTGTCGGGGGTATATCACACGACCAAATATGATTCCAGTAGGCTCGCCCTCCCGAAGGATTTGTGCTCGACGATACTGCTGACTCCCTATGGGCTTCTTCAAATCCCAAATCATACGCGCTCTTGACAGAAAACTATCCCAACTGCCCGGGTCCCCAAGCCAGCCAATCTTCAATACCAGGACTCGCACGTATCTTTATAATTTCAGACACATCAGCCATATCAAAGAACTTCCTCAATAATGCATAGTTCCACAATCTGTCCTCCGTTAATAGGCCCGACACAAATCTTATACGACATCTCCCCTGCAGAGAAAAGGGTTTATACGAGTATGGTCGCTGTAACCAATTGTCCCTCCATATGCGTATACTCTTCCCGTTGCCCACCCGCCATAACAGCCCCTTCTTCAATAATTCTAAGCCGTAGCTTATCGCCTGCCAAGTGGAGGATGCGCTACCTGCAAACACTGTGTCTTCAAGCCTCCCATTGGGATAGTATCTAGCTTTAAGCACCGGGCACATAAGCTTTCGGGTTTTGAAATTAATCTCCATGCTTGCCGGGCTAACAATGCTTGATTAAACAACCGGAAATCCCGAAAACCTGCTCCTCCTTTGTTCTTCGGTTGCATAAGATTGTCCCAACTCCTCCAACGGACTTTCCGTTTCCCTTCCGCAGCCCCCCAACAAAAGTTTCTTACCATCCTGGTAAGAACATCACAAACCGAAAACGTCAGCTTGAATACTCCCATGACATATGTTGGTAACGCTTGGGCTACCGACTTGATCAACACTTCTCTTCCTGGTTGTGCTAATAAACCATCTCCCCATTGAACTAATCTTTTAGTCATACTCATTTGCAGATTTTGAAACCGTCCCTTGGACATTCTTCCCTCATGAGTAGGTAGGCCTAAGTATCTCTCTTCAAACGTTAAACTAGTGACACCTAGCTCAGACCTGACCTGCTCCTTAATAGCTTCCGGGCAATAGTCACCGAAAAATAATGAACATTTATCATAGTTCAGACTTTGTCCTGATGTTGCGCTATATCTCCCCAATGCAAGCTTTATTCTCTCCGCTTATAGCTGTGAAGCCTCAAAAAACAAAAGGGTGTCATCTGTAAAAAGCAAATGAGAAATACCTGGTGCCCTTCTACAAACCTTGACCGGAGTAATCTCCCCATTCGCCACACCATGTTTCAAAATAGCTGAAAGCCCATCCGCCACCAATAGAAATAAGAACGGTGAAAGAGGGTCACCTTGCCGAAGCCCACGCGTCGGTGCAAATGAATCCAAGGGGGTCCCATTGAGTTTGACATAATACATCACCGATGTGATACATGACATTATCCAAGACACCCACCGTTGAGAGAACCCCAGCTTTTGCATCACCTGCTTCAAGAAGGCCCAATCCACCCTATCATAAGCTTTCGATAGGTCTAGCTTATATGCACAAAAATTCTTTGTAGGATCTTTTTCCGGCTTGATATAATGGATACATTCAAAGGCAATTAAAGCGTTGTCCGTAATTAATCTCCCCGGCACAAACGCGCTTTGTTCAGGAGACACAATCTCATCAAGAACTGGCCTTAACCGATTAACCAAGCATTTGGATCTTACCTTATAAGTCACATTGCGAAGACTTATAGGTCTATAATCCCGTAAGCACTTCAGATTAGGTGTTTTAGGGATCAGCACAATCAAAGTATCATTGACTCCCTCTGGCATTTCACCTGTTCTGAAAAATTCCTTCACAGCAGCCAAAACACTCTCCTTCAGTGTACTCCAGTTTCGCTGAAAAAACCTTGCTGGAAATCCATCCGGGTCTCGGGCCTTCAATGGCTTCAGAGTTTATCATTGACTTCATCCGATATCTTCGGTTCCAATAGATCTAATATCGGATCAGCACATAGGTTTGGGGCAGCAGAGAATATCTCTCAGAAATTATCGTTTGCCATCTTGCTCATAATAGCAAAATCTGAATGAACGACACCAATGTTGTCCACGAGTTCCCGAATTTTGTTTTTCCTTGTCCTCCACACTGCCTTACTATGAAAAAACTTGGTATTTCTGTCACCCTCCTTCAGCCAAGTTATTCGTGATCTCTGCATCCATAACATTTCCTCTTGGTACAGAAGCTCATTCATCTTATCAGTAACCAACTTGATGTCCTGCCGATCTGCGTTCATGTTCATCAGCTCTTCCAGCTGCGATCGTGACTTAGCTAGTTCTCTGGAGACATTACCAAATTTCCGGCTCCAAAGACGCAATGCATCCATCGTCTTACTCAATTCATCCTGAAGCTGTGCCATATTTTGTACACACCCCACCGATGCCCATGCATCCTTAATGATATCTGGGAGGCCCTCATCTCGCTCCCAAAACACCTCATACCTGCGCAACTGGGAAATCATGCGCCCCTGATCCGGTTCACCCTTGATAAGTAAGGCAATGTGATCCGAGCAGGGCGAGGGCACATGAACTACCGATGAAAAAGCAAAGAGATGTCGCCATGCTGCAGTCGCAACAGCCCTATCCAATCTGACTTTGACGTTAGCTGCACCGTGCCTCATATTATCATATGTAAGCGGGACACCGGAAAAGGTCAGTGCTCAATCAGGTCAGTCGTGGGGCACCACTGTTCCATCACATGCGTTGAGAGGATAGAGACAGGCGGATGGCTCTCCTGGTCTAACTGCAGGAGCATCAGATTATTATTTTCGTATTGTCATCTACAGTATTATCATTATTATCTATTGAAACGTGATATATTTGTAATTATTTCCGACTGATTCTCCTATTATTTCTAGCCTTGTATAGATTGACTTCTAGAGATATTGTAGGGTTAGTTGGCTTGTCACGCAAGACACCACCTGTATATATTGTAACCGACTCCGATGGAATACAATCAAGTTGCATCCTATAATCTTCATGGTATCAGTTTCTACCGATCTCCATTCCTTCCGCTCTAGGCCGCCGCCGCGTCTCACGCCGCCACCGCCCTTCTCTCCCGGCCGCCGCCGCCGCCGCTTGTTCTACAAGCTGCCGCCTCCGCATCCAACCCTAACCCCTCCACGCCGCCGCCGCGTCTCACGCCGCCGCCGCTGCCCTTCTCTCCCTGCCGCCGCC
>LR738710.1:875743273-875754152 GCA_902687465.1 Secale cereale
CTACAGCCGCCGCCGCCGTCGCCGCCGCAACAAAACCCTAACCCTTCCACGCCGCCGCCGCCGCCGCTACTTCACCCATAGCCGCCGCCGCCGCCGCCGCACCAAACCCTAATACTTCCACGCCGACGCCGTCTCTACCCAACCCTCCCCACTCAGCCACTGCCGCTCTCCTCCCAATCACCATCATGTCCCACTCCAAGGCCGAACCATCCGACGCCAGTTCTTTCACCGGTGCCATCTTCACCTCCGATCGCCTCAATGAGCTAAACATCAAAGACCATGTTCTCGTCGTCCTCGACCTCGACTCACCATCCTACAACGCATGGCGCACCTACTTCGCGCTGCTCTTCCGCTCCTATCGCCCGATACGTCCATTTTGCATCATGCTTATAAGTTGATATTTATTGCATTATGGGTTGTTCATACATGTTTTGTCACAATACTTATGCCTTTTCCCTCTTATTTTGCAAGGTTTACATGAAGAAGGGGGGGTGCCGGCAGCTGGAATTCTGGGCTGGAAAAGGAGCAAACTCTGGAAACCTATTCTGCACAACTCCAAAAGCCCCGAAACTCCACAGAACATTTTTTCGGAAAATATAAAAAATACCTGGCGGAAGAAACCCACGAGGGGGGCCACTGGCTGGCCTCGAGGGTGGGCGCGCACCCCCCTTCCCAGGGCGCGCCCCCCTGCCTCGAGGGCCAGCCGGTGGGCCCCAGGTGACCATCTTCTCCTATATGAAGCGTTTTGACCTGGAAAAAATCAAGAGGAGGCTTTCGGTACCAGAAGCCGCCGTCTCGAGGCGGAACCAAGGCGGAAACCAATCTAGGGCTCCAGCAGAGTTGTTCTGCCGTGGATACTTCCCTCCGGGAGGGGGAAATCATCACCGCCGTCATCACCAACAACTCTCCCATCTTGGGGAGAGCTATCTTCATCAACATCTTCACCAGCACCATCTCCTCTCAAACCCTAGTTCATCTCTTATATCCAATCTTTGTACCCAAACCTGAGATTGGTACATGTGGGTTGCTAGTAGTGTTGATTACTCCTTGTAGTTGATGCTAGTTGGTTTATTTGGTGGAAGATCATATGTTCAGATCCATTATGCATATTAATACTCCTCTGATCATGAACAATATTATGTCTTGTGAGTAGTTGCTTTTGTTCCCGAGGACATGGGAAAAGTCTTGCTATTAGTAGTCATGTGAATTTGGTCTTCGTTCGATATTTTGATGAGATGTATGTTGTCTCTCCTCTAGTGGTGTCATGTGAACGTCCACTACATGACACTTCACCATTATTTGGGCCTAGAGGAAGGCATTAGGGAGTAATAAGTAGATGATGGGTTGCTTGAGTGACAGAAGCTTAAACCCTAGTTTATGTGTAGCTTCGTAAGGGGCTGATTTGGATCCATATGTTTCAGGCTATGGTTAGGTTTACCTTAATACTTCTTTTGTAGTTGGGGATGCTTGCATTAGAGGTTAATCATAAGTGGGAGGCTTGTCCAAGTAAGGGCAGCACCCAAGCACCGGTCCACCCACATACCAAATTATCAAAGTACTGAACGCGAATCAGACGATCGTGATGAAAACTAGCTTGACTATAATTCCCATATGTCCTCGGGAGCGCTTTACCTTGCATAAGAGTTTGTCCAGGCTTGTCCTTTGCTACAAAAAGGATTGGGCCACCTTGATGCACCTATTTACTTTTACCGTTTGTCACGTGCTACCAATTATCTTATCACAAAAACTATCTCTTACCTATAATTTCAGTGCTTGCAGAAAATACCTTACTGAAAACTGCCTATCATTTCCTTCTGCTCCTCGTTGGGTTCGACACTCTTACTTATCGAAAGGACTACGATAGATCCCCTACACTTGTGGGTCATCACCGCCTCATCGAGCATGTTGATGGTAGAGTCGACATTCGCGACATGAAGGACGACGACGAGTGGCTTGCTGTCGACGCCTGCGTCATCAAGTGGCTTTTTCTCACCATCTCAGCGGGTCTTTTCAAGATGGTGAACTCCCGTGACCCGTCGGCGTACGCCATGTGGACACGGCTATGCGATCTCTTCCTCGACAATCAATTCCAGCGCCGTGTCTTCCTCCATGGGGAGTTCTTCACCATGCAGCAAAACGATCTTTCGATCGACGAGTACTGCATACGGATGATGGTTCTCGCTGACGAGCTACGCGACGTCGGCATGAATATCGACGACTCCGTCCTCCTCACCAACCTCCTTCGCGGCCTCCACCCCGACCTCGGCCAATCCGCCGCCTACCTCTCCCTCGTCACGCCGACGTACGCCAAGGCGGTCACGTACCTTCGCATGGAGGAGAAGCGTCTTCGTCACGCGGCTTGTCAAGCGCCTCTCGCCGCGCTCCACGTCGGCACCGTCAAGGGCCCCGCTGCCCTCCCGCAGCCTCCTCGTGCGCCGGCTCCCCAGCCGCCCGCCGCCCCTGACCAGGGCCGCCAGAAGAGGCGGGGAGGTCGCGACGGCCGTGGCCGCAATGGCGGCTCCCAGCCCCACCAACCAGCTCCACCCGCCTCTGCTCAAGCTGCGGCAACCCCGCCCTGGCTCACGGGGTACAACCCCTGGACGGGGGTGGTGCACGCCTACTCCATGCCTCTTCCGCGGGCGCCTACTCTAGGCCTCCTTGGTCCTCGCCCGGCTCATCATCAGGCCCTCCTGGATGCACCGGGTGGCTCTGGACCCGGTGGTTCCTCGACGTACAGTGGGACCGCGGCCCACGGCGCTGCCATGCCGCCTCCCTACGGCGCCGCATCCACCGGCTACGACCCGGAGCTCCTAGCTGCGCTCCACGCCGCCCCTACCCCAAGCAACTACTCCGGCAGCGGGGACTGGTACATGGACACAGGTGTTGCCGCTCATATGGCATCGCATCCGGGTATCCTCTCCCGTGCCTCTCCATACCCCTTTCTCTCTCGCATCGTTGTCGGTGATGGCTCTACACTTCCCATCACCCACCACGGCGCGTCCTCCCTCCCTCTATCCTCGTCATCCTTACCTCTTAACAATGTTCTTGTGTCTCCGTCCTTAATCAAAAATTTATATTTTGTTCGTACTCTCACTCATGAACATCCTGTTACTGTTGAGTTTGACAAACATGGTTTTTCTGTCAAGGATGCCCACTCTTGGAAGGTTCTGCACCGATGTGATTCCCCCGGCGATCTTTACCCGTGTGGCCCAACGGCAAGCAATGGTCACATCGCTCTCCACGCCGACGTCTCTCTGTGGCATGCTCGTCTTGGTCATCCCGGCGCCGACGCTCTTCATAAAGTTTTGCAGACTTTTCCTTTCTCATGTAATAAACCAGAGGCACACACTTGTCATGCCTGTCGCGTAGGGAAACATGTTCGCTTGCCGTTTTATTCTTCATCATCAATTGCCACTTTTCCGTTTGATGTTATTCACTGTGATGTTTGGACATCTCATGTGCCTAGCAATTCAGGTCTCTCATATTACCTTGTGATTTTGGATGATTTTTCTCATTTCACTTGGACCTTTCCGTTGCGCCGCAAATCCGACGTCGCTTCTTCACTTCATGTTTTTTACGCTTATGTTGCCACCCACTTTCACCGCACCATTGCCCATCTTCAAACCGACAACGGGAAGGAATTTGATAACCTTGCTATTCGCACGCTCTTATCCACTCATGGCACTATTTTTCGTCTCACATGTCCATATACATCACAGCAAAACGGTCGTGCCGAACGTGTTCTTCACACTCTTAACGAGAGTGTTCGTGCATTGCTCTTCCACGCGCACATGCCTGCCCGGTTCTGGCCCGATGCTCTCGCCACAGATACCCTTCTTCTTAACATCCGGCCTTGTAAACCCCGATGGAACTACACCCCTCATCATCTCTTATTCGGGTCACCTCTGTCATATGATGATCTCCATGCTTTCGGTTGCCTTTGTTATCCTAATATCACAGCCACGGCGCCGCACAAGCTGGCACCTCGCTCTCTTGCTTGTGTCTTTCTTGGCTACCAACCCAACACAAAAGGCTTCCGCTGCTACGACCCGGAGTCCCATCGTGTGATTGTGTCTAGGCACCTTTATTTTGATGAGGTTTTTTTCCCTTTCAGCAGGCATCACCGCATCCCTCGCCATCTCCGGACGCCTCTCCTCGACGGAGTCGTGGAGCCCTTGTGCTCCCTCCACCCCGTCGCTTGGGCGCGGTTGCGGCCTCGTCCGCAGCTTCGCCGCCCTCGGCGCTTCCTTCGCCGGCTCAGGAGGAGTCGGCCTCCCAGGCCTCGCTGGGCCCCCACCTCTCGGCTCTGGAGGAGCCGGCCATGCCCCCAGCTGGGTCCTCGGGGCCCTCGTCAGCTCAGGAGGAGCCGGCCTTCCAGGCCCCGTCGGCGCCCCCTTCGCCATCCACGGCCGGGCCCTCTGGCCCCTCGCTGGCTCAGGAGGAGCCGGCCTTCTCGGCCTAGTCGGCGCCCTCGTCGCCGTCTACGGCCGGATCCTCTAGCGCCTCGACGGCGTCCCCTACACCAACGCCCACGGCCTCGCCTCCACCAGCGCCAGCGGCCTCGCCTCCGTATTCGTCATCATCCGAGCCGGCTGTTGTGGCCCCTCGCCGAGGTCCACGCCCGCCTTCCCCGCCGCCTCACCACACCATGGTGACGCACGCTAAGGCCGGCGTGCGCAAGCCGAACCCGAAGTACCACAACCTCAGTGTCACGACCATCTCTCCGGTTCCGCGGTCGGTGTGTTCCGCGTTGAGTGATCCGCATTGGACCGCCGCCATGCGCGCTGAGTACGATGCTCTTGTCGCCAACCGGACTTGGACCCTTGTTCCTCGTTCCCCTGGAGCGAACGTCATCTCGGGCAAGTGGGTTTTTCGTCACAAATTCCTCCCGGACGGTTCTCTCGACAGGTACAAGGCTCGCTGGGTGGTTCGTGGTTTTGCACAGTGTGCCGGCGTTGACTTCTCTGAGACTTTCTCTCCGGTTGTCAAACCCGCCACGATTCGTGTGGTTCTCCAGCTGGCCGCATCTCGCCGCTGGCCTGTACATCAGCTCGACATCAACAATGTTTTTTTGTACGACCATCTTCAGGAGCGGGTTCTCTGTCAGCAGCCGACCCGGTTCGTCGACCCTCAGCAACCGGATGATGTCTGCCTATTGTCACGGTCATTATACGGCCTCAAACAGGCACCGCGCGCTTGGTACCAGCGCATCGCAGCGTTTCTTGGTCTTCTAGGGTTTCGCAGCACCACCTCCGACACATCGTTGTTTGTGCTGCATCGGGCTGATCATGTGGCTATGCTTCTGCTATATGTAGATGATATTTACATCACTGCATCCCGAGAGGATATTCTTCGCTACATCATTGGTCTTCTTGGCTCTGAGTTTCGGCTAAAGGATCTCGGCGCGTTGCACTTCTTCCTCGGCATTAATGTGCGACGTGATGCCACCGGGTTCTTTCTTCACCAGGGCCAGTACGCTCTTGATCTTCTGGACCGTGCCGGCATGACTGACTGCAAGCCAGCCGCCACACCTACCGAGGCCAAGCCGAAGCTCTCCGCCACCGCTGGCCAGCCAGCCACTGACGCCACCCTTTACCGCAACATTGTTGGCGCCCTTCAGTACCTTACGCTCACCAGACCAGACATTCAGTTTGCGGTGCAGCAAGTTTGCTTGCATATGCACTCGCCCCATGATGTTTATTGGTCTTTGGTCAAGCGCATTCTTCGGTACATTCACGGCACGCCGACCTATGGTCTTCGCCTTCGTGCCTCCGCCTCGACTGAGCTTCTTGCTTATACTGATGCGGATTGGGCTGGCTGTCCCGACACTCGACGTTCCACGTCCGACTATTGCGTGTTCTTCGGTGACTCTCTTGTCTCCTGGTCCTCTAAACGGCAGCCTACTGTCTCCCGTTCGAGTGCTGAGGCCGAGTACCGAGTTGTTGCCAACGTGGTCGCGGAGACTTGTTGGCTTCGTCATCTTCTTGGTGAGCTTCGGATTTCACCTCCGAAAGCTACTGTGGTCTTCTGTGATAACGTGTCGGCCACCTATCTCGCGGCTAATCCGGTGCGGCACAAGCGCACCAAACACATTGAGCTCGATGTTCACTTTGTGTGCGAGAAGGTTCAGTTGGGTCAGCTTCGTGTTCTTCATGTACCGACTACTCAACAGTTCGCCGACATCATGACCAAGGGGTTGCCAACTACTGCATTCCAGGAGTTTCGTTCCAGTCTTTGCATCATCGACGCCGACGCTTCGACTGTGGGGAGGGGGGTGTTGAAACGTGATATCTTTGTAATTATTTCCGACTGATTCTCCTACTATCTCTAGCCTTGTATAGATTGACTTCTAGAGATATTGTAGGGTTAGTTCGCTTGTCACGCAAGACACCACCTGTATATATTGTAACCGACTCCGATGGAATACAATCAAGTTGCATCCTATAATCTTCTACATTATCGAGGAAACGGAGCTTGAGGTTTGAGCATAGTGCGCTCTTCGACCCAAATTTATGGGTATGTTTGTGTGGCCAAAAGCCCTACAATACGTTGGACATGACCAAAAACTTGTTTTTGTTGGGACTTGGGAGCATAGTGAATCCTTTGCTATGTCAATATTACATTGGCCACTTCAGCTCAAATTTCCTGCCAATACTATGGTTAGACGAAAGTAAGCGGGTGGCTAGGATCGATCCGGCGGTCGATGGAGCCAAGTGGACAGCGAGACGAAGCGACACGTCTACCATTTTTTTCTAGGCCAGAGATCATGGATGTGGCAAAGTTCATGAAACGGATGGTCCATTTATTCCAATATCCCACCAAGCAGCAACCTCTACCCCCCCCCCCCCTCCTCGGAGGACACCGGCCGATGAAGCGAAAACGTAGCATGCATATTCGATTAGATGGTCTCCCACAATCCAAATAGACGATCTGACAACCAAAATTGTTGGTGGTGTGAGAGGATTGGGGAGGTGCTCAATTTTGATGTCCAATGTCGGCCATATCATGCCAATTGTTTTAAGGTTATATGATGCATTTTGAAAGAGTGAAACTCACCGTCCGACTTGTGACATTGATGAGAAGTCGCACTTTCGTTGACATATAAGTGTCATTGTGTTACAATTCGGTACGAGCAAGGGAATAAATTTACTAGATTGGTTATCTAAGGCCTCTTTGTGTTCTAAGACCTAGGCGATTATGCGTTATATGTTGGGAGTTATCACCCGTCGGTGCTCAACCGCAATGCTTATTTTCCATGGTTACTTTGCTAGGATAAGGGAGTAGAGGATATAAATGGCATCCCGAGCATGACATCCTCGATTCCCCTTCTTTACAAATGCCGGTTCACCATTGGGCTATGGGGTGTGATCAAAGATTGACTTAAACATTTGTGCATTGATACCTCCACTTGGCACTTGACATTATCCGCCAAAGGAGTGGTGGGTAGCCCTATTCGACACAAGCACCCCTAATAGAAAGGTCATGGCTAACCGTCTACCCTCGCTATGCTCACCTCGTG
Organism: Secale cereale; assembly: GCA_902687465.1. Classification (NCBI taxonomy): domain Eukaryota; kingdom Viridiplantae; phylum Streptophyta; class Magnoliopsida; order Poales; family Poaceae; genus Secale; species Secale cereale. The sequence goes on from LR738710.1 coordinate 875,750,793, forward strand.
GACTATTTTGAATGATATAATTGCTCATGCCTTCCGAAACAAGAGTGCCCCGTTCGACAGTTCTTCCTACCAACATCCAAAACGGAGCACACATTTGGATCCCCACGGGCGGTAAGAAACTGAAAACAATCATGCCATGATAGTAATAACATCTATTGTTTTGGGGTGTTTATTTTCGAAAAGGAGGATTACCTTGGCTTTTGCATCAAAATGATGCATGCAACCATCTTTATTAGTTTATTCATCGGTCTGACAAAATGAATACAAAAATTAACCCAAAGTCACATTCGAGGCGAACAAAGTCGCTACACCTATAAGTATGTAAATGTGCCATGACCGCATCAACATACACCATCTAATCCGGTGATCTCAGGAAGCCGCCCGCCTGAGGGTGTTGTAACACAGAACTAAACTCTGTTTTTTCCTCAATGAATGAGACAAAAAATTGCCTCTGTTTAGATGAAAAAAAATCATGCTTCCCCATTTATCAATCGGAGAGCAAACCCTAACTCACAAAGAATCCTACACACACAGAAGATGCCCACACATCTCTGTCTTTAATTTGTTTCGCATCGTCAAGCGTCCGCTAATCAAGCCCCCGCAAAAAACAAAATGTCAGCTAATCAAGAATCAAATGTCCGAAAGTTCAAAAAAAAAAAGAATCTAATGTACGTACAGTCGATCTTTGTTGATGTTTTCTTTGAGGGTGTGGTTGAGATCAGTAGATATGGATTGCAGCCGCCAGCCAGTGCACATGTCATCATGTGCAAAAAAACAAAATAGAGAAAAGGATGCGTGACAGAGTACTCTTCTATTTTTCTTGAGTTTTTTAATCTATTTTCTTTTGGGAAACATTTCCAGCTGGCAGTCCGACCGAGTCTTCGGCCGGACGCGCGCTTCGTTCGATTGCTACATATCCTTCGGCGGTGCGTGTTCCTTCTTTAAATACAGTTTGACTAATTGTCTGGACCCGTCATCAATCGTTTTTTTCTCTCGCTTTCTTTCTTCTTCCTCTTGTTTCTTTTCTTCTCTCTCCTGCACAGGACGACGGCGAGGCGCAGGTCGCTTGCGACGGATCTGGACTCCTCGTGCTGCAACTGAAGCGACTGTGGCGCGACAACTCGAACAATTTTTGATGCCTCATTTTCCTCTCGTTGCTGCCTGCCCACGCACCACTGCTAGGACGATGCAGCAAACGCAATTGGTGCATCCATACACAGTTTCTTCTTCTTTTTTATGGAGTGCTGCAACCGGCCATGGGAGATGCTGCATCGGGCGACGAGGATGTTACAACCGACATTTTTTTTGTTAGAACCAACAACAGGATTTGTCACTGATATTTATTCTGCTGGAACCAATGTTTTGTTTTGCTACTACCTGTGGCTTCATTTGCTACTACCGGCGACAACGTTTTTTTGCGACATAATTCGTGAAGACGACGAGCGACTAAGTTTTTTTGCTGCAAACTATGGAGTTTTTTGCTACCACCGGCTATAGGGGTTGTTACCACCATACACAACGGCCGACCGACAATTATTTTGTTTTTTGCTACAACCACATCATTTTTTTTGCTGCAACCGGCAACCACAAAAGCTACATCCAGTAAACATTTTTGCTACAATGACGATGGCGGGCGGCGGCGGTAACCTATTTTTGCTGGAAGCGATAAACTTTTTTGCTACAACCGGCATCGTTTTTTGTTGGAACCAATAAAAGCCTTGAGCAGGCACACCGCGAGGTACAGCGCGACCTTAATGGCAGGTGCTGCAGCCGGCACCACCGGAGCTGCGGCCCGGCGGCTGGCACCACCGGAGCTGTGGCCATCTCCGCCGGAGCTACAACCACAAGTGCACGTTGTTGCATGGATGGAGCGGCGAGAAACTCCAGCGGCGAGGGCAGCCATCGGTGGTGACCGACGACGAGGGCGGTGACCGGTGGTGACCGACGACGAGGGCGGTGACTGGTGGTGACCGACGGCGAGGGCGGCGAGGGGCGGCGAGCGGCGGCGGTTCTTCAAGGTTTGCTACATCGGCCATCCATGACGAGTATTGGCGGCGGCGCTGCTGTTTTTTCCTCTGCGCTTTATTTGAAAAGAAAACGATTCGGATCTGGCGATTAAACATAATCAAATCAAACGGCCGCGCGGTGTCCGGCCGAATTGATTGCGCCGGTGCGCCGGCGCAGAGTGGTCGCCTTTTCTTTTTGTTGAGTAATTACATGGACAAATGGAATTTGCCCTGGATGCCAAAAAAGCCCAGCCCAACTATACACCTAACCGGGCCCCCAGCTGCAAGGACTTGTGTCGGCTCCTTTTTTTTTTACCTAATTCGTTTGTCTAAAACAAATCCAATTGTTTATTCGAAGTTTGCTGCAGCAGCCATGCTGCTTGTGCACGCAACGGAGACCCGTATCTCGAACTATTGTGCATCGCTGTTCCATCACATGCGCTAGGGATGGTGACGGCTCTCCTGGTCTAACAGCAGCATCTTCAGAATTTTTTTAGCGTACGCTGATACCTCTTTCGCACAAAAATTAAGCAACTGGCTGGGCTACGTCATCCTTATGAACAGTCCGGGAATGGAAAGCGTGGCCATTGTCCGTGTCACCTACTCGCCGTTGCCAAGACGTCTCGGCAGCTTATGCTAGTATTTCCTTCGTCCGAAAATACTTGTCATCAAAATAAATATAAAGAGATGTATCTAGATGTATTTTAATTTTAGATACATTATTTTTTGTTCATTTTGATGATAAGTATTTTCGGACGAAGGGAGTACACCGCTGCAGAGTGGAGAGTCGCCGGGGCTTAAGACAGAAGAGCAAATCGCTGCCCCATGGTATGCTCGAGACATGTCTGCCTGATCCTGTCCAAATCAGGATTCTCCTAGATTTATCCTAGTTTTCTGATTCGAGTAACAGACAAATTGAGCCCCAAGGACGTGGCCACGACGCAAGAAAACAAACAACGACGATCTTTCATCTACTCCATCCGTTCTAAAATAGGTCTTTTTAGATATTTTCATTATGGTTTCATTATGAACTACTTCCTTCGTCTGAAAATACTTGTCATCAAAATGAACAAAAAACGATGTATCTAGAACTAAAATACATTTAGATACATCTCATTTTGTCCATTTTGATGACAAGTATTTCCGTATGGAGGGAGTAAATACAAAGCAAAATGAGTGAATCTACACTCTAAAAAATGTCTATATATATTCGTATGTATTGTAGTGAAATCTCCGAAAAGAGGTATATTTACTAACAGATGTAGTACACAGTATTCCATTTTACGATGAGTCCTTTTACGATGTGTCTACCGAATATCGACAGTTCGTCAAATCAGGTTTAGCGTCTAGATCG
>LR738710.1:875754214-875804719 GCA_902687465.1 Secale cereale
GTGTATTATATGAAGGCAAACAAATCAAGTGTTCCCTCTCTAAATAATTCGAGTAGTATTTTCGGTAGGAATTTTATTCATTTCATCACGTTACTGTAGTCCACTCGTACAACGGCGTTAGGGCTTGAGCTCTCACTAGCAGGATGGAGTCGCGCGTCTACCTCACACATCTGCCATCCCCCTCCCCCCGAACCCCACTGGCACCTCCTCTTCACTGAAGAATAAGTGCAGAAGCCGCCTTCCTCGTTGCGGCTGCCGATCGCTGGCTATCAATTCGGTGCCATTGATATGATTATACAACAAATTAAACTTTTAGCCTTTCAATTTGGCTGATACGTCAGACTTGGTTAGTTTTGGTTTGGGAGGTAACATAGAAATGATAATCCATTAATTTTGGATTACAGCATAGACAATTGATAGCACGTGTTGGTCAGTAGTTATGCTGCTCGCTTGTTCATGTGCAATTGCTGGATTAGGGTAATATATGAGACATTATGTATGAGTGGGTGATTGACTTGGACATGTGGTTTATACAATTGCTAGATTCAAAAGGGGATATACACTATTTTAGGATTAGGGTAAATTCTAATTATGGTGATTTAGCTCTATAACGTTGATTATTGAATTGGATAACCCATCAAATGACCTTGTCGTTGAAGATTTTATTGGCAACAACGGAAGATTGATCATGAAAAGACTTGATTTTTTAAATACATGGTCACTATTTTCTAGACATGTTTAACATTTTTCAAATGCAACATTGATATTTTTGAAATACTTTTTAACTCTTTTTTTCAAATGCTTGGACTAATATATTTTTAAATACATGTTTAACATTTTTCACACACACTGAATATATTTTGTATACATTTTTCGTATACAAGAGAACATTTTCTCGATACACATTTGGCATTTTTCAACTGCTTGGTTAACATTCCTTTCCTTTTTGGGGCACCCCTGGTTAGCGACCGGGCGCGTACCCCCCAAACCCCACTCCTTTCCTTCTTGGTGAAGGTCCTTCCCAGACCATTTTTTTATTTTTTGATTTCGTGTCTTTTATGATTTTTCATTTTCGCATCTCCTTTTTCCTTTTATTTTTTCTTTTCAATTTTCATGTTAGTTTTTATATTTATTTTTTCGATCATTTTTTCTTATAAATTTCCATTTCGTGAACATCATTTAAAAATTATTTACTTTCTTTGGAATCATGAATATATTTTTTATTTTGTGAACATTGTTTTATTAAACTATAGACATTTTGTCAATTCGTGATTTTTTTACTAATTCTAGGACATTTATTTATCATGAAATTTTTAGAATTCTCGAAAAAATTTCTGAATCAGCGTAACTTTTGAAGTTCATTACAATTTTTTGTTGGATGAACAGTTTTTGAATTTGAAACGAAAAGTTTAATATCTGAACTTTTCTTACAATTCATAATCTTTTTTATGATTTTTATGGGCGTTTTTTTAAATTAATGGACATTTTTTGAATTCCCAAACAATTTTCCAAACCATGTATGTTTATTGAATACGTGAAAATTACTTTGTAAATCATGAACATTGTTTTACTCCACTAATTTTTTTATTTCTTAGAAAAAAAACCAAAATTCGTCTTTTAAATTTTTGGAATTTTTGTAATTCCTAGTTATTTTGAAGAAAAAAACAAAAAAAAAACAGGGTGCGTTCTGCCTAAAAGGGCGTGAACGGGCCGGACCAAAAGGTCGCGCGGGGGGGAGGTGGGGTGCAGGGTGGCTTGATCGCCAGCGCATAGCGCGCCAAATAGAAGCTCACGCCTTCAATGACTCTATGTTGGCTGCTTCGCACCAGTTGTTTATTCGCAGCAGTGCTTCTGCCTCTGCACCCTCACAATCTATCTATAGAGATACTAGCTCTCATGATTTGAAACATTCTGGTGCTTCGTGGGCTGTAGGATCGCTGGGACCCACATGTAAGAGGTTGTATGTTGCTTAGTTCTATTTCTCTTTCTCTCTTTTATCTTAAATGTATTTTAATTCATGAGAACTTATTAAGATTTGTGAACATTAAAAACCAATATTTTTACATTTGTATATTCATTAATATTTATTACATTCACGGATATTTTTAATGTTCACAATTATTTTCGAAGTTTGTTACTTCCTCCGTTCCAATATATAAGTCTTTTTAGAGATTTCACTATGGATTACATACGGATGTATGTAGACATACTTTAGAGCATGGATTCACTCATTTTACTTCGTATGTAGTCCATAGTGAAATCACTTCAAAGATTTATATTTAGGAACGGAGGAAGTATTTTTTTAAGTTGAGAACTTATTTAATTTGCAAACAGTTTTTTGAAATCCATGAATATATTTTAAATTCGTGAAAATTTTATAAAATTCATGGTTTTTTATATTCATAATATTTTCTAAAATCCTTGAAATATTTTAATTAAATTAAATATAAAAAATAGTCGATTTTCTGAGCTAGGAGCGGGGCGAGCTGAAAAAAGCTAACCGAGCGAGAGGAGTAGGGACTCAAGCTGAGCAAGCGAGAGCTCGTGGGCCAACCCATGTGAGTGTTATACCAGCAATTCCATGATTTTGGCGTTCAATATGAGCTCTCAAGAAACTCACACTACCACCAACGGCTCACACCGAGACTAAAACATGTAAAGACATCACAATCACACACCAAACAACTTTATTCTCCTACAGAAACAAATATTATCTCTAACAAGAACCCGCCATGATATACAAACGGAAAAACACCTTTAGAAAATAATTCAAACACAAGTCAACATAAATAAAATCCAAACAAAACAATTGGCCGCAACACACATGTTAGCCTCAAAGCATATATAGAGAACGGCACGGCAAAGCACATGTTAGCCTCTAGTTTAGTTCGAAGCTCTCATGAAAAAAAGTTTGAAGCTCCTCGTCGCTCCAAAGTGGTCGTTGTTCCGTCACATGTGTGCGTTAGGGACACTGATGCTCTCTGGGTCTAACAAAAAAAAACAGCTGTTAGATAAGCACACGACGAGATCTCTTCGCCCATCATAATTAGCAACTGTTTTGCCATTATTTATCCCTATCAACACTCAACATGGTCAGAACTTGATCTAACTTGGCAATAAGGGCGTGGCCAATGGATAGTCTTAGGGTTATACCAACTTCAATTCAACGGACATCGATTTTGTCTGCTTTTTATTTGTTTGGGCCAACCGCCCATTCCGTGCTCGTCTTATTTATGATTTGGGTCAGCATTGTGCCCAACGCACCGGCCCACATTTGCCAGCATGATCGGTTGTCCGCCGTTTTTCATCAATTATACACACATTTTGCATAGTTTCACAAGCAAAAAAAAAAAGCATAGTTTTACAACCAATTTTTTTTACCATAGTTTTACAAGCGAATAAAAATTAAATTGTCTCAAATATATTTAAAAAAAGATACATCTATTGGTTGCCAACATGAGGCCACATATGCTCAACCAAATCATTTTGCAGTTGCATGTGAGTTAACCAATCACACATTTCATGCTGAAATTGGGTGAACTGTGTACAAACGTTGTCGCTCCTCCTCCATGCTCAGGCACAACATTATCACCATAAAACTGAAACCCTTGATCGTAAATATATTCCGGGAGCTCATCTTCTACGATCATATTGTGCATGATCACATGAACAATCATCATCTCCCACAACTTCTTGGTGCTCTAAGTTCTAGCAGGATACCGAACGATGCCCCATCGAGATTGCAGAACACCGAAGGCACGCTCGACATCCTTCCTAGCACTCTCGTGCTCTTGCACAAAATATTTTCCTCTTCTCTCCGATGGGGTTGGGGATTATCTTCACAATAGTGGTCCACTGAGGATAGATATTGTCACCTAGGTAATATACTTTGTCGTAGTTGTGGACGTTGATGTTAACATTCACAGGCGGGCTGTTTCCTTCGGCAAGCCTTCAGACGAGCGTTGAAGCATGTTGATATCATTGTGCGATCCGGCTATGCCAAACAAAGAGTGTCAGATCCAGAGATCTTGTGATGCCACAGACGTGTTGGGGAACGTTGCATGGGAAACAAAAATTTTTCCTACCGTTCACCAAGATCAATCTAGTAGATGCAACTACGAGGAAGGAGTGTGATCTACGTACCCTTGTAGATCGCTAAGCGGAAGCGTTTATGAACGCGGATGATGGAGTCGTACTCGTCGCGATTCAGATCGCCGAAGACCTAGCACCGAAGCAACGGTGCCTCCGCGTTCTTCACACGTACGGCTCGGGGACGTCTCCTCCTTCTTGATCCAGCAAGGGGTGGAGGAGAGGTTGATGGAGAACCGGCAGCACGACGGCGTGGTGGTGATGGTGGAGAAGAACTCCAGCAGGGCTTCGCCTAAGCACCGCGGGAGAAGAAGATATGACGGGAGAGGGAGGGCAGCACCGAGGCACGAACTGTGTTGGCTGCCCTCCCTTTGCCCCACTATATATAGGGGGGGTGGAGAGGCTAGGGCGCCCTAGGGTTTCCCCTAGGGGCCGGCGGCCAGGGCAAGGGGAGGGGGGCGGCGGCCAGGGCAGGGGGAGGCGCCCAGGCCCTAGGGTTTCCCCCTTAGGTGCCTTGCCCCCCAAGTCCCAAGGGGTGCGGCCAGCCCTAGGGGGTCCCACCCCCTTAGCCGCATGGGGAGAGGGCCCAGGGGGGGCGCACAGCCCCCTGAGGGCTGTGGTGTCCCCCCTTGTGGCCCAATAGGCCCAGAACACCTTCCGGACCCCCCGAAAACCTTCCCGGTACTCCGCCGATTTCCCGATGCTCCCCGGAACACTTCCGGTACTCCGAAACCTTTCATCCTATATATCAATCTTCGTCTCCGGACCATTCCGGAGACCCTCGTCATGTCCGGGATCTCATCCGGGACTCCGAACAACCTTCGGTAACCATGCACTCTTCTCACTAACAACCCTAGCGTCACCGAACGTTAAGTGTGTAGACCCTGCGGGTTCGGAAACCATGTAGACATGACCGAGACACTCCCAGGTCAATAACCAATAGCGGGATCTGGATACCCATATTGGCTCCTACATGTTTCTCGATGATCTCATCGGATGAACCACGATGTCAAGGATTCAGGCAATCCTGTATACAGTTCCCTTTGTCTCGTCGGTATGTTACTTGCCCGAGATTCGATCGTCGGTATCTCTATACCTAGTTCAATCTCGTTACCGGCAAGTCTCTTTACTCGTTACCGTAATACATAATCCCGTGACCAACTACTTAGTCACTTTGAGCTCATTGAGATGACGTATTACCGAGTGGGCCCGGAGATACCTCTCCGTCACACGGAGTGACAAATCCCAGTCTCGATCCATGTCAACTCAACAGACACCCTCGGAGATACCTGTAGAGTACCTTTATAGTCACCCAGTTACGTTGCGACGTTTGGCACACACAAAGCACTCCTACGGTGTCAGTGAGTTACATGATCTCATGGTCATAGGAACTTATACTTGACATGCAGAAAACTATAGCGATAACTGACACGATCAAAAGCTATGTTAACGTTTGGGTCTCGTCCATCACATCATTCTCCTAATGATGTGATCCCGTTATCAAATGACAACTCATGTCTTATGACCTGGAAACCGCGGTCATCTTTGATTAACGAGCTAGTCCTGTAGAGGCACACTAGGGACACAAAGTCTGTCTATTCATCCACACGTGTATCTGAGTTTCCAATCAATACAGTTATAGCATGGATAATAAACGATTATCATGAACAAGGAAATATAATAATAACTCTTTTATTATTGCCTCTAGGGCATATTTCCAACAGTTCTGTTGGGGAACGTTGCATGGGAAACAAAAATTTTTCCTACCGTTCACCAAGATCAATCTAGTAGATGCAACTACGAGGAAGGAGTGTGATCTACGTACCCTTGTAGATCGCTAAGCGGAAGCGTTATGAACGCGGATGATGGAGTCGTACTCGTCGCGATTCAGATCGCCGAAGACCTAGCACCGAAGCAACGGTGCCTCCGCGTTCTTCACACGTACGGCTCGGGGACGTCTCCTCCTTCTTGATCCAGCAAGGGGTGGAGGAGAGGTTGATGGAGAACCGGCAGCACGACGGCGTGGTGGTGATGGTGGAGAAGAACTCCAGCAGGGCTTCGCCTAAGCACCGCGGGAGAAGAAGATATGACGGGAGAGGGAGGGCAGCACCGAGGCACGAACTGTGTTGGCTGCCCTCCCTTTGCCCCACTATATATAGGGGGGGTGGAGGGGCTAGGGCGCCCTAGGGTTTCCCCCTAGGGGCCGGCGGCCAGGGCAAGGGGAGGGGGGCGGCGGCCAGGGCAGGGGGAGGCGCCCAGGCCCTAGGGTTTCCCCCCTAGGTGCCTTGCCCCCCAAGTCCCAAGGGGTGCGGCCAGCCCTAGGGGGTCCCACCCCCTTAGCCGCATGGGGAGAGGGCCCAGGGGGGGGCGCACAGCCCCCTGAGGGCTGTGGTGCCCCCCCTTGTGGCCCAATAGGCCCAGAACACCTTCCGGACCCCCCGAAAACCTTCCCGGTACTCCGCCGATTTCCCGATGCTCCCCGGAACACTTCCGGTACTCCGAAACCTTTCATCCTATATATCAATCTTCGTCTCCGGACCATTCCGGAGACCCTCGTCATGTCCGGGATCTCATCCGGGACTCCGAACAACCTTCGGTAACCATGCACTCTTCTCACTAACAACCCTAGCGTCACCGAACGTTAAGTGTGTAGACCCTGCGGGTTCGGAAACCATGTAGACATGACCGAGACCCTCCCAGGTCAATAACCAATAGCGGGATCTGGATACCCATATTGGCTCCTACATGTTTCTCGATGATCTCATCGGATGAACCACGATGTCAAGGATTCAGGCAATCCCGTATACAGTTCCCTTTGTCTCGTCGGTATGTTACTTGCCCGAGATTCGATCGTCGGTATCTCTATACCTAGTTCAATCTCGTTACCGGCAAGTCTCTTTACTCGTTACCGTAATACATAATCCCGTGACCAACTACTTAGTCACTTTGAGCTCATTGAGATGACGTATCACCGAGTGGGCCCGGAGATACCTCTCCGTCACACGGAGTGACAAATCCCAGTCTCGATCCATGTCAACTCAACAGACACCCTCGGAGATACCTGTAGAGTACCTTTATAGTCACCCAGTTACGTTGCGACGTTTGGCACACACAAAGCACTCCTACGGTGTCAGTGAGTTACATGATCTCATGGTCATAGGAACTTTATACTTGACATGCAGAAAACTATAGCGATAACTGACACGATCAAAAGCTATGTTAACGTTTGGGTCTCGTCCATCACATCATTCTCCTAATGATGTGATCCCGTTATCAAATGACAACTCATGTCTTATGACCTGGAAACCGCGGTCATCTTTGATTAACGAGCTAGTCCTGTAGAGGCACACTAGGGACACAAAGTCTGTCTATTCATCCACACGTGTATCTGAGTTTCCAATCAATACAGTTATAGCATGGATAATAAACGATTATCATGAACAAGGAAATATAATAATAACTCTTTTATTATTGCCTCTAGGGCATATTTCCAACAGTACTGTTGGGGAACGTTGCATGGGAAACAAAAATTTTTCCTACCGTTCACCAAGATCAATCTAGTAGATGCAACTACGAGGAAGGAGTGTGATCTACGTACCCTTGTAGATCGCTAAGCGGAAGCGTTATGAACGCGGATGATGGAGTCGTACTCGTCGCGATTCAGATCGCCGAAGACCTAGCACCGAAGCAACGGTGCCTCCGCGTTCTTCACACGTACGGCTCGGGGACGTCTCCTCCTTCTTGATCCAGCAAGGGGTGGAGGAGAGGTTGATGGAGAACCGGCAGCACGACGGCGTGGTGGTGATGGTGGAGAAGAACTCCAGCAGGGCTTCGCCTAAGCACCGCGGGAGAAGAAGATATGACGGGAGAGGGAGGGCAGCACCGAGGCACGAACTGTGTTGGCTGCCCTCCCTTTGCCCCACTATATATAGGGGGGGTGGAGAGGCTAGGGCGCCCTAGGGTTTCCCCCTAGGGGCCGGCGGCCAGGGCAAGGGGAAGGGGGCGGCGGCCAGGGCAGGGGGAGGCGCCCAGGCCCTAGGGTTTCCCCCCTAGGTGCCTTGCCCCCCAAGTCCCAAGGGGTGCGGCCAGCCCTAGGGGGTCCCACCCCCTTAGCCGCATGGGGAGAGGGCCCAGGGGGGGCGCACAGCCCCCTGAGGGCTGTGGTGTCCCCCCTTGTGGCCCAATAGGCCCAGAACACCTTCCGGACCCCCCGAAAACCTTCCCGGTACTCCGCCGATTTCCCGATGCTCCCCGGAACACTTCCGGTACTCCGAAACCTTTCATCCTATATATCAATCTTCGTCTCCGGACCATTCCGGAGACCCTCGTCATGTCCGGGATCTCATCCGGGACTCCGAACAACCTTCGGTAACCATGCACTCTTCTCACTAACAACCCTAGCGTCACCGAACGTTAAGTGTGTAGACCCTGCGGGTTCGGAAACCATGTAGACATGACCGAGACACTCTCAGGTCAATAACCAATAGCGGGATCTGGATACCCATATTGGTTCCTACATGTTTCTCGATGATCTCATCGGATGAACCACGATGTCAAGGATTCAGGCAATCCCGTATACAGTTCCCTTTGTCTCGTCGGTATGTTACTTGCCCGAGATTCGATCGTCGGTATCTCTATACCTAGTTCAATCTCGTTACCGGCAAGTCTCTTTACTCGTTACCGAAATACATAATACCGTGACCAACTACTTAGTCACTTTTGAGCTCATTGAGATGACGTATTACCGAGTGGGCCCGGAGATACCTCTCCGTCACACGGAGTGACAAATCCCAGTCTTGATCCATGTCAACTCAACAGACACCCTCGGAGATACCTGTAGAGTACCTTTATAGTCACCCAGTTACGTTGCGACGTTTGGCACACACAAAGCACTCCTACGGTGTCAGTGAGTTACATGATCTCATGGTCATAGGAACTTATACTTGACATGCAGAAAACTATAGCGATAACTGACACGATCAAAAGCTATGTTAACGTTTGGGTCTCGTCCATCACATCATTCTCCTAATGATGTGATCCCGTTATCAAATGACAACTCATGTCTTATGACCTGGAAACCGCGGTCATCTTTGATCAACGAGCTAGTCCTGTAGAGGCACACTAGGGACACAAAGTCTGTCTATTCATCCACACGTGTATCTGAGTTTCCAATCAATACAGTTATAGCATGGATAATAAACGATTATCATGAACAAGGAAATATAATAATAACTCTTTTATTATTGCCTCTAGGGCATATTTCCAACAAGACGTATGTAGACTCGCTTATACGGATGTATTCATCAATGAGATCACCGGGCACTCCGTATGTAAGCATCCAGATGGTTGCAGTGCATTTCTGATAAGATTAGAAGTCAATCTTTTCAAGGGCATCCTCTTTGCACTCGAAATAATTATCATATCCGATCACCCCCTCTCTAATACGTTTGAAAAGATGCCTACCCATACGGAAACCTTGCTGGAATTTCTGATGATTGAACAACGAGTTGGTTGTGTCAAAGTAGTCCTTCCAAAGAAGGAAATGACTGCTCTCTCGTTTGTGATTCAACGCCGGAATGTGCCCCGGAATAGAGCCTCGGAATAACGGCTGTTGCCTATTAAGGTGGTCATGGACCAACATGGAAACCGACATCTCCTCATCATCGGATGAAGAATCATTGGAGTCGCACAGAAAACTGTGGAAAAAAGAACTCGTCGGCGAAGTCCATTCTGTACCTTGAGGCAAACTGTCGAACAACTTGTGGGCGTCGACATAGAAGCTGGTCGGCGAAGAGACGCGTGCCTCCCCTAGACCAGGTGGCTGGTCCGATGGTGTCCGACGGGCGTGCCGACGTGGGGACAGCGGGCGGTGTCGGATTAAGGAGCTGGTCCGGGATGTTGAGGCGGTTTTCTGCTCGCGACGACGTCAGACTGGGGGTGGTGGGAAGCTGCGGACGCCCGACGGCGAGGCGGCGACGACGACGACGTGGGAGGTGGCGGCGTTGGGGGAGGTGTGTCGGCACGGCTGCTAGCAGTAGCACCAGAAATGGGCGGCGGCGACGACGATGGGGTGGGCCAGGGGTGGAAGAGGTTGACCAATGTGCAACGGACTAGCGGGTCAGGGGAGGAGTAGGCGCACGTCGCAGGCGTCCGCTTCTTGTCAGCGGTACGCAAATCAGGCTCAAAATTGGGTCGGAACTGGGTCGGCAGGCGGACGAAAAGCGAATTCACATTCATTTGGGCCGACACGTTGGCCAACTTTTCTGTTCGCGCCGACCTAAACGGACGCGTGCAGATGAAATGGGTTGACGTGTTGGAGGTGCTCTTATGCCCCGCGGGCCATGTAGGATCAGATATTAGGAAAACTATGTTCGGATGGTGTAACGGGATTCTTGGCAGGAGATGGATGCTTGAAGAGAGAAAATGTAATCCGGTGCATAAAGCTGAAAAAGTTGAAGTGGAGAGTAGGGATGCATGTGTAGTGAGAATCTACTTTATTTTTTTATAAAGCCCACTAATCATATCTTGCATTGAAAAAAAAAATCAATTTAAACAACTCAAATAATTTTTTGATGGGGCATCTGTATGTATCACCATTGGGCCTATTTGGATCCCTAAGTTAGAGTTAGTTTTAGTTAGTTGGGACTCAAATAACCCAAAAGTATCCAAACATGATGGGTTTGTTCGGATTAGTTGGATCTAACCCACCCAAAAAACTAGCCCACATTAGAGAAGCTTATTTGGGTTAGTTCTCCTAGGCCCACTAAAAAAATTAGTAAAAAAAGTTACCCCTCCCACACTAAAGTAGTCAAATGATGGAGAAAAAACATTTATTGTCAATCTAATCCTATCATCCAAACTGCTCTTTGGTTAAAGTTAGTTCAGTGTTAGAATCTAACTCTAACCTCTAACTCCTCTAACTGAGGCCCTATTTGGATTCATGGGTTAGAGTTAGTTTTGGTTAGTTTGGACTCAACTAACCCAAAAACATCCAAACGGGAGGGTCAGTTTGGGTTAGATGCATCTAACCCAGCCAAAAAATCTAACCCACCCAAGAGGTGCTTATTTGGATTAGTTTTTCTCGGAACCACTAAAAAATATATTTTTCTCTCGCTCTCGCCGCAGCAGATCCCTCCTCACTTCCTCGAAGCTTCACGTCCTCTTCCTCCCTCCCTCTCGCACCGCCCGTGAAGGAGCCTCGACGTATCAGCGCTTCGTCTAACCCTGCCATTCAAACACCTCTTTGGCTAGAGTTAGTTTAGGGTTAGTTTAGGGTTAAAATCTAACTCTAACCTCTAACCTAGTTAGAGTATCCAAACAGGGTCTGAGTTAGAGTATCAAAAAGGGACATTGTACGTGCCCCTGATAGCATGCAGCCAAAATGCGGGCGTGACATGTCTCTGTACCGTCTGGCTGTTTCTTAACAATGATGGTCATGGAACCATCGCATGTTTTCGAATTTGAATCATGGGACGGAACCGCTGGGACGTATGTGGGCCCCGATGCCTGACACGATGGGGACAAAAACAGGCTGCGGTCTTGGGGCTCTCTGTACTAATCCAAAAGGTACAAACCAAAACCCAAAAAGTTTTTCTTCTGATAAAAATAGCGCTAGCTCTCGTGCCAAACCAAGATCCAGAAAAATATTATAAAAGGTCACAGTCACTGACTGCGCGGGCCTGGGCCAGGTAGTACAAATCTGGGATCGGCAGCACACGTGACGCGACGCTTCTTTCCATGGTGCTGCCAAGGACTGCCGGTCAGGTCAGGCAGGCCATGAGCATCGCTTTACACTTCACCGGTCGTACCACCAGCAGTCCTCGGTTCCCGCAGCAGCCGCGGTTTTACTGTTCCCGTACCACGCCGCACCACACCTGGGCTCCCTTCCTCCCTCCGTCTCATGGATCATGCGCAAAGGTTTTTTTAGGTTATAATATTCCAATTTTTAATTTGGATGTTATCATATACTCCCTCCGTCCCAAAATTCTTGTCTTACATTTTTCTAGATACGGATGTATCTAACACTAAAGTGTAACTAGATACATCCGTATTTGGACAAATGTAAGACAAGAATTTTGGGACGGAGGGAGTATTATTCATATGCATTCATCATTCGAGTTTTTTTGAGCATGAGTTTATTTGCAAATAGATCCAAGACTTTAAGCAACTCAAAGACCCAAGTGAGAGAGTTGGACATTTTCCAAAGAGAAGCCCACTATTTTATTTATTTTCCAAGTGGGGTTGGATCAATAATATTTTTGTCAAATTTCATTTTTCCAATATATAAAATAAAAGAGAGAAGATAACATGACTTCTTCAAAAAGATAATAAAAATGTTGGAATTTGATTTTTGAGTAAAAATAATTATTATTGAATTTCTATTTGCAGTTTATTATTTTAAAAATTGCATTAAAAATTTATTTTATTTTTAGGCATTTTTATATCAGAAAAATGTTCACTTTGTTCCAAATATTAGGTTTAGACGGTGAAAATTGTTTCTGGTATTTTTAGAATTTTCTTATATTGTATTTGAAATTTTCTGTTCGGACAATTTTATATAAAAAACGTCTCGCCCGAGCCAACTGGGCCGAAGGCCCAGCCGCCCGAGCCGGCCCAACCGCATCCCGCAGCCTTCCTCCCGCCCGCCGCCGTGCATGGCACGGACGCCGAGGCGAGTCCGAGCCGGACTCTGCCCCGGGCTGGCCCCTCGCGCAAGTCAGCCCCCCGACGTCTTTATAAGCCGCCCGCCCCCGCCGCCTCTCGCCTTCTCCCACCGCCGCCGCCGCCCGCTACTGCTGCTTTTGCCGCACCGCCGCCGCCGAGCCACCGCCCCGCTCCGTCGTCCGCCGCCGGACGCACGCCGCCGGAGCCGCCACCCGTCGCCCGATCCGCCGCCCGCCGACCCGACCCGCGGACCGAACCCGATCCGTGAGGTAATAAACCACCCGTTTTTTAGTTTCATTTTTTTAGAAAAACCCTAGTACGTTTTTAGGTTTTATTATTTAACGAACCTTCCTCTGTTTAGTTACAGAAATAGAACGTTCGCAATTTAGTCTTTTCTTTTTCTCTTTATTTTCATCGAGGACCTATCAGCGGTGAATTTTTTTACAAATCAGTCACTGATCTTTAAACGCTCGTAACTTTTTACTCGTTAGTTGGACTTTGATGAAACCAATGCCAATTTCTTCGTTTTGATCTTATCTTTCCAGTAAAATAACTCAAATTTGATTTTGAAAGTTTTAAAATTTAAATTCAAACAGTTTTGTGTTTGAACTTCGTTTGATCGTAATTTGAGTTTCGTAACTCCGTTTGAGTTGATTCTTTTTGCAAATAGAAGCTCTTGACCTAAACTTTCTGATAAAGCCAAATTCACTTAATTTTGGTACTGTTAGAAATTGTTTTCTGTTGCAAGAGTGATTCGTTTGTTTTCGAAGTCTTTCGAGATCTGTTCTTTGATTATGTTGCATGATTGCTTATGCATGCTATTGTTTGATTGCGATAGAATTTTCGAAGTGCGAAGCGTGCTACTACGAGTCACTAGGTTTCAACGATCGTCAGCAAGGCAAGTTCTACTTTGATCATAATTTCTAATACCCAGTTTTATTGCATTAGTTCTATCCTCAAAGATTGCATGAGTTGGACTTGGTTACATGTGACATTGCTATGTAGTTCATGAGGTAGGAGCCCAATGACTTGAGATCAACCCAAGGGAATATACGCTTTGTTACTTATTGCTTAGCCATGCTTGTAGACGTGCATTGTATGAGTGATTTCATGAAAGTTGTGAGTGTAATAACAACTAAGAGTTTTGTCAGGCCCAAGATGCGATTCTATCCCGATCATGTGATACACCTCGTAATTGGGGCACAACCGCATTTCGGGCGCGTAGCAAGATGGATATCATTACATCGTACCATTACATAAATACATGGGGATACAACAATTCATACAAGTCACATAAATACAACAACATCAATGCAAGGCATTCAACTACGGATGCAAACATGAAAAGCACAAAGACATCCATCTGCAATCCCAGGCTGCCGACCAGGAACCTAACCCAAGACTGACGAAGAAGAAGAAGAAAGAACTCCAACACAAAGAACATCGCTCTCACGTCAAGTCATCGGAAACCTGCAGCTGCAACTGTTGTTGTAGTATCTGTGAGCCACGAGGAGTCAGCAATTCCATAACCATGGGTATCAAGACTAGCAAAGCTTAATGGTTAAGGAGAGGGTAAGTGGGGAGGTTGCAGCAGCGGCTAAGCATAAGTATGGTGGCTAACTTACGAGTACAAGAATAAGATGAACATCTATGCAAACGGTCGTGAACTAGTAAAGATCGCTAAAGATCCTGAACTACCTACGAGTCAAACATAACCCCACCGTGTTCTCTTCTCAAAGTGAAAAGAGACGGTCATGGTTACTCACACGGTTGTGTGTTTTATTTCAGATCCTCTGTCAAGTTTTCTACAACCGGACATTAACAAATTACAATATGCCACATAACCACGGGCACGGCTTTCGAAAGAATATAACCCTGCAGGGGTGTCCCAACTTATCCCATCACAAGCTCTCACGATCAACAGAGATAATAATAATATTACCCCTTATCTTAGGGACAACCTGATGAGACTCGGAATCTCGGTGCACAAGACATTTCGACAATGGTAAAACAAGTCTAGCCAGACCTCCCGGCGTGCCGACACCCTGATAGTAGCCGCGTGTATCTCGTCTCAGGCCACATCCGGATGGGTGATCCTATGGAAGCCAGATACCTCGAGTTTCAGCGTGGCGGCCCCGCATAACCCCCGTTTGGGACCAACACCATCAGCACTGCCCCCATGTTATGTAGAAAGAATCCTCGGGGACGCGACCCCCTATGCATATTAATTAATTAATTAAGTTATTATTATGTTGCAAATTAAAACCAATGTTGGGCCTTGCTGGAGGAGTTTTATTCAGAGACGAACTGTCAAGGGCTCCCCATATACCCAACCGCGTTAGGAACGCAAAAACAAGGAACATAACACCGGTTTATCGACTCCTAAGGTGGCATGAGTGGAACAAAACACCGAGCAAAAGGCCAAGCCTTCCACCCATTGCCAAGTATATAGGTGTGTTAATATATATAAGATATATTGTGATAATCCAACAACAAGTTCCAACATGGAGCAATCTTCATCTTCACCTGCAACTAACAGCGCTATAAGAGGGGCTGAGCGAGCGGGTAACATAGCCAAACAACGGTTTGCTGGGATGGTGTCAAAGGTTAGAGGTTTCATGGCAACAAGGAGAGGCTGACAACAAAAGATAGGTAGCACGACATATAGCGATAGCATCGAGACAACTAGCATAACAATGATAGTAAAGGTATCCAAGGAGATGGTCATCTTGCCTGAGATCCCGCAATGAAGAAGGACGAGTCCATGAAGAAGATGAAGAAGAAACCACGAAGTCAAACCAAGTGTAGTCGAACGAATCCTCACGATCACAACAGAACAAGCACTAACGAGAAGAAGCAAGCAACACGATAAACACACCACTCAAGAACATGACAAGATGCTCAACTAAGTATGATGCAAGACAAGTCTATATGATGCAAAACATGGCAAGGGATGATGCATACAAGAACAACAAAACAACAAGTTTAAATGAGGCTGGAAACAATATATAACAATTCCGGTAAGTCATCATATGCAAATTTCAAAATTGGTCCAGATCTGAACAAACCTTAAGTTAAAGTTGTTAAACAGCAAGTTAACATGCACCATGATGATCTACTCGAAATTCTAGTCAAGTTTCATATAAAGTCTAATTAATTCGGAGCTACGACCTAGAAGATATGAGCAAAACAAGACAAGCATAGCAAATATGCAAGATGCATCCAAACATCAAGCAAACACACTCCAAGCATGTAAACAACATGATATTATACATCTACATGCAAAACACACAAATTTCATATAGGGCACGCTCAAAAAGAAGCAACGGTTCATCACATACACATGAAACAAGATATAACAACAAGCTGTCCAAAAACAGCAACATGGCACTTAGTTGACATCAAAACAACATGATACAATAACACTTCATGGCAATGAAAGGGATGGCAAGCATGTACATGTCCAGCACTACAAGCATGACCAATGAGCTACTACAAAACATCACTATAACATGCTCAAAACATCATGGCAAGATTGCAAAAAGTTACAGATTCACAGACTTAGTGAAAATAAACTAGACATGGCAGCAACAACGACAAGTAGGCATGTTTGCAAGCTTGTGCAACTCATCTCAGAGCATATCATGGCAAGTGAATAATACCAACAGCAAGAAGACACATTTGTGAAGCTACTCATGGCAAGAACATGGTCATAGGATGCATAGATCACTAGAAATTCACATGGCAAAATTGAACTTATTGATAATAGGCTGACAGAAATATTTTATAGCAACTTGAGAGCAAGAAATAAATAAGCTACAACAACATATAATGGCAAACAAGGGCATGGACGGATAGAGCATAACATGGACAACAAGACATGATCATTGGGCATCTCAAAATAAGCATGGATTGGAGTGGGGCATCAAGCAAACATGGCATCAGGTTAATACAGTTTTAGACTTAGCAGTTTTCAACAAGTCTCAGGAAACAACAACAGCGAGTAGGCCACTTTGCAAGCTTGTTGCAAACACCTCAAGGCATATCATGAAAAATGGATTGCACCACAGCAAAGATGACATGATTGTTCTTCTAAAACATATTGACATGTTGCTCAAACTAAAATCACACATAAAGATACAAAAATGACCAATCATCATCTCATAACAAGTTTCAGCACTTAACAGCCACATGCACTTTTGCAACAGAGATTAACATGGCAATATGGTACCTAACATGAATGCTACAACAACCATCATGTAGAGCACTTTCACAATGAACATTTTGACATATCATACACTCCATTTGGACCAACATGCACAAAGTTATCATGACTCGAACATGCACACTTAATAACAGTTTTCACCAGTTTAAACATTTAGCACTCTTGCAACGATGATTAGGGCATCAAGATGAACTCAAACAAGCATGCCACAGTACAACAATATGAAGAGCATATCAAAATGAACATCTGGACATATCATTTGCTCAAATCGGACCATCACATAAAAAGTTATAGCACCACAAAGTATGCATCATGCTGAAGATTTCCTGGGACTTAGTCATACACTGAAAAAAACAGGGTGAGCGCTAGAACCTAAAATGCGCTACGGGCGTTGGATAGGGGGGGCTCACCAAAGGGCCTCTGGGCCGGAGGGCGGAGGAAGAGCTGGGACGGCTTCCGCCGCGGCTGGGCCGGCGGTTGGAGGGGCGAGGTGGGCCGGCCTGCGGGGCATGGGCCACGACCGGGCGACGGAGGCGTCGTCCTCCTCCCGATCGAGGACGACGGAGGTGGCGCAACAGCAGGTCAATGCGACGGCGGGAGGGGGGGTCTTCGGAGCGGGAGGAGGAGGTCTGGCAGGAGGCGGATCGGCGGCGTGGGTCTGGTCCGGCCGGGATCTGGCCGTGGTCGGGGTCGACGGTGCCCGGGGTGCGGGGTCCGGCGAGGTTGAGTGGCGGCGGCGTGCTCTAATGGCGGCGGCGATGCAGATCCAGGCGAGCTGCGGGCAGACCTGCGGTGCCGGCGGCTGGAGCGGGACCCTGGCGGAGGCGGGCGCGCGGGGCCCGCAGCGAGCTCCGGTGCGGAGGCACGAAGACGGCGGCGGGGAGCAGCGGCGAGGGCACGGGATCCGGACGGATCGGTCCCGGCGCGGCCCGGAGCGGGCTGGAGATGGGCTCCGTGGGCCCAGCGGCGAAGTGGGCGCGGGGCTGGGTGACGTGGCAGCCTCCGATTCGTCGGGACGGGGCGGTCGGCTGAGGTGGCGGCACGCGATTCGTCGGAGCGACGTGGCTGGCAGTGGTGGACGCGTCCGGCGGCGGGCGGACATATCCGGCTGTGCGAGGGAAGCGGGGCTAGGATTTCACCCGTGATTTGAGGAGGGGGAGGCAAATATATAGGTAGAGGGAGCTAGGAGTGTCCAAATGAGTAGCGGTTTTCGGCCACGCGATCATGATCCAACGTCCGAGAGCATGGAGGTGGTTGGGATGGGCTAGAGGGCTGTTGTGGAGGGGTGTTGGGCCAAAAGAGAAGGGGCTCCGGCGGTTAACACGGTTAACCGTTGGGCTATCAAACGAACTCCGAATGCGACGAAATTTGACAGACGGTCTACCTATGCTATAATAAGACTACACGCCAAGTTTCATCCCATTCCGAGAACATTTTCCGGCCACTCATAAAATAAATATTCGGAGGTGCCGCGGGTGCGTGCGAGTGTGTCTGCGCATAGAACGGACAACGGAAAGGACGGGCCAACTCGGACGGATGCAAGTTTTGGAAACATGCTGATGCAACACACATGATGACATGGCAAGATGCAACACGCGAGCAGATGACATGGCAACGAAGACGAATAACTGGCTGACACCTAGCGCATCGGTCTCGGGGTGTCACAACACTCCCCTACTAACAAGAGATCTCGTCCGGAGCTCTTAGGAATGAGACGGAAGAGAAAAGGAAGAACAAAGGAGTGAAACGAAAGAATCTTGAGAGGTTGATCCACTTGAAAGAAAGGATACAACATAGATGAACGAAGTTGCAAAGACTTCGTTAGGTAAGAGGAAGAAGGAATACGACGATAATCAAGGAGGTTGAAAAGGCACGAAACTAGAGCTGAAGGAACAAGAATGAATTCAAAACCACTTAGGTTAAAAGAGATAGATTAAAGGAATAGGAAGAAGAAAAAAATTAGATAGCACTCCGGTTGAGCGAGAACGAACTAGCATCATGAACTTAAGCATATGGAACGATATCTGACGAGATGAACACCCAATGCCTCCGGAAGAATTGAAAGATTGAAATAAAAGAACGAAGAAGAAGATTACATCCTTCAGCACGAATGAATTTGAAAGAGCATCTTCAAGAGAAAGGCTTGAACGGAGTTGTTGAGAAAATAAACAACAAAGAATAAGCTTGATGTGGACTTATGGGCATCATCCCAAAACTTGAGGTGAAATATGCCACAACAAAAAGATTGAATAGTTGAGGATGACGAATTGCAAAACTCCACTTCAAAAGAATACGGAGAATTATTTGCACCCGATAGGCAAAAGAATAATGCTTGAGCCGCTCCACAAGGATTTGATGAACTCTTGAAGAATGACTTAAAACATGAGGAACCACCATAAAGAACTCCGGTCACAAAAGGATGATGAGAGACGTGAGGGATGCAAGAATAAGAATAAAGCCTTGCGATGATTTAGACTGGTGTTCCGATGAGATAGCCGAGAAAACTTGAACTCCAGAAAGAAAAGAATAAACACTTGGGATTAGAATTTATTCATCAAGAATAAACTCTGAAGGAAGGGATTAATCAACTTCATGAAAATAATAAGAATTATGTTGTGCTTATCCTTCACCAATTAAATTGATGAACTCAATGGATTCGCATACTACTTATTCTCGTTAAAAAGATTAAAGAGGGATATATCGCGAACTTGCGAAAAACTTCATGAAACACCAGTAGGATTGGAATAAAAAATGAATGGATTGATATGATAACACCGGAAAAGAACTCTTGAGCGAACCACCGTAAGAATTGAAGCCGAGTGAAGAAAAAGAACGAACCACCAAGAATAATTGAAATTGAACGAAGAAAAGAGAATAAACCGCCGGAAGAATGAAAATCGAGTGATGAAAAAGAACAAACCACCATGAAGAATTAAAATCGAGTGAATACAAGAGACTGAATCACCGGGAAGAATAAGCACTTGGGGAATTTAGATACGAGAGAACGAAGATATCATGAACTGATTAAAGAATACTTGAACGAAGCACCAGACGAATGTGAGACGAACGAAGAGGCATCAATGAAGAATATTTGGAGGACGAAGTTGAAAACTGAGAACGAAGAAATCTTCTGAAATGATGGCCTTCGGAGGAACACAATGAAAAAAATTCATGAAATACTCCGGAAGAATGAAAAGAAGAAAGGTTGAATCAATGATGAAAAGAATTAAAAATGATCTTGGAGAAGGCATATGACTGATGGAATCCATACTTACGTCACACATTGAAAAGAATTTCGGAACACTCCGGGAAAATTAGAAAAGTCAGGTAAGATCCTGCGAAAGACCTGTGGGTTATGAGCCCACCGAAGAGAAAACACCGTTGGAAAGGATCGAAAAGAGATAATGCATCGGAACGATTAAAATACTCGAAGGAGGTAACAACCTCGAATTAATTTGAACACAGACGAATCTCCTGAGATGTCCTTGGAACTCCAGAATAATTAATTAGCGAGAGGTGAGCGAGCAAGGGGAAAACATTTGAGCAATGGAAAAGAATATGAACAACACAGAATACTTGAATTGAATCCACCAAAAAAGAAAAGAGATGAAGAATGATTAACCAAACGAGAAACCATCGGTTGAAATAGCTGAGGAAGGAATTCAAAACTTCACACGAGTAGGATGGATACTCGATTAAGGATTCCGGCTCAGAGAAGAAAAAGGGTGGGCGGGTGGGAAAAAGAAAGACCACATCGGACGGTGAAAAGACATCGGTTGGAAAGAACCGAGGATTGAACTTGAAGAGGATCGAATCAAGTCAACTAAAATTGCACCGGATGAAAAGAACTGACAACACAACGAACGAAAACTAACCGCGTGATCCTAAAAAAAATTGAAGGGGAAGAGGAGTAATTCAAAACACCTACGTCAAGATTCCTTACCAGAGCGACGAAGGGGCTCGGGAGTAAAAAGAATTCCTACTCTCCAATATAACTAGACTCCGAAAAAGTTTTCTACTAGACTCAACAACGGCCAAACTACGATCAATCAAGGGGGCTCCTATGGTCGGTCGAGGCTCTGATACCAACTTGTCAGGCCCAAGATGCGATTCTATCTCGATCACGTGATACACCTCGTGATTGGGGCACAACCGCATTTCGGGCGCTTAGCAAGATGGATATCATTACATCGTACCATTACATAAATACATGGGGATACAACAATTCATACAAGTCACATAAATACAACAACATCAATACATGGCATCCGACTACGGATGCAAACATGAAAAGCACGAAGACATCCATCTGCTATCCCAGGCTGCCGACCAGGAGCCTAACCCAAGACTGACGAAGAAGAATAAGAAGAAAGAACTCCAACATAAAGAACATCGCTCTCACGTCAAGTCATCGGAAACTTGCACCTGCAACTGTTGTTGTAGTATCTGTGAGTCACGATGACTCAGCAATCCCATAACCATGGGTACCAAGACTAGCAAAGCTTAATGGGTAAGGAGAGGGTAAGTGGTGAAGTTGCAGCAGCGGCTAAGCATAAGTATGGTGGCTAACTTACGAGTATAAGAATAAGATGAGCATCTACGCAAACGGTCGCGAACAAGTAAAGATCGCTAAAGATCCCGAACAACCTACGAGTCAAACATAACCCCACCGTGTTCTCTTCTCAAAGTGAAAAGAGACGGTCACAGTTACTCACACGGTTGTGTGTTTTATTTTGGATCCTCTGTCAAGTTTTCTACAACCAGACGTTAACAAATTCCAATCTACCACATAACCATGGGCACGGCTTTCGAAAGATTATAACCCTGCAGGGGTGTCCCAACTAGCCCATCACAAGCTCTCACGATCAGCAGAGATAATAATAATATTACCCCTTATCTTAGGGACAACCCGATCAGACTCGGAATCCCGGTGCACAAGACATTTCGACAATGGTAAAACAAGTCCAGCAAGACCTCCCGGCGTGCCGACACCCTGATAGTAGCCGCACGTATCTCGTCTCAGGCCACATCCGGATGAGTGATCCTACGGAAGCCAGATACCTCGAGTTTCCCCATTGCGGCCCCGCATAACTCCCGTTTGAAACCAACACCATCGGTACTGCCCCCCTGTTATGTAGAAAGAATCCTCGGGGACGCGACCCCCCAATGCATATTAATTAATTAATTGAGTTATTATTATGTTGCAAATTAAAACCAATGTTGGGCCTTGCTGGAGGAGTTTTATTCAAAGACGAATTGTCAAGGGCTCCCCATATACCCAACTGCGATAGGAACGCAAAAACAAGGAACATAACACCGGTTTATCGACTCCTAAGGTGGCATGAGTGGAACAAAACACCGAGAAAAAGGCCAAGCCTTCCACCCATTGCCAAGTATATAGGTGTGTTAATATATATAAGATATATTGTGATAATCCAACAACAAGTTCCAACATGGAGAAATCTTCATCTTCACCTGCAACTAACAACGCTATAAGAGGGGTTGAGCGAGCGGGTAACATAGCCAAACAACGGTTTGCTAGGATGGTGTCAAAGGTTATAGGTTTCATGGCAACAAGGAGAGGCTGACAACAAAAGATAGGTAGCGCGACATATAGCGATAACATCGAGACAACTAGCATAACAATGATAGTAAAGGTATCCAAGGAGACGGTCATCTTGGCTGAGATTCCGCAATGAAGAAGGACGAGTCCATGAAGAAGACGAAGAAGAAACCACGAAGTTGAACCAAGTGTAGTCGAACGAATCCTCACGATCATAACGGAACAAGTACTAACGAGAAGAAGCAAGCAACATGGTAAACACACCACTCAAGAACATGACAAGATGCTCAACCAAGTATGATGCAAGACAAGTCTATATGATGCAAAACATGGCAAGGGATGATGCATACAAGAACAACACAAAACAAGAAGTTTAAATGAGACCGAAAACAACATACAACAGTTCCGGTAAGTCCTCATATGAAAATTTAGAAATTGGTCCAGATCTGAAAAAACCTTATGTTAAAGTTGTTAAACAGCAAGTTAACATGCACCATGATGATCTACTCGAAATTCTTGTCAAGTTTCATATAAAGTCTAATTAATTCGGAGCTACGGCCTAGAAGATATGAGCAAAACAAGACAAGCATAGCAAATATGCAAGGTGCATCCAAACATAAAGCAAACACACTCGAAGCATGTAAACAACATGATATTATACATCTACATGCAAAACACACAAGTTTCATGTAGGGCACGCTAAAAAAGAAGCAACGGTTCCTCACATACACATGAAACAAGATATAACAACAAGCTGTCCAAAAACAGCAGCATGTCACTTAGTTGACATCAAAACAACATGATACAATAACACTTCATGGCAACGGAAGGCATGGCAAGCATGTACATGTCCAGCACTACAAGCATGACGAATGAGCAACTACAAAACACCACTAGAACATGCTCAAAACATCATGTCAAGATTGCAAAAAATTACAGATTCGCAGACTTAGTGAAAATAAACTAGACATGGCAGCAACAACGACAAGTAGGCATGTTTGCAAGCTTGTGCAACTCATCTCAGAGCATATCATGGCAAGTGAATAATACCAACAACAAGAAGACATGTTTGTGAAGTTACTCATGACAAGAACAGGGTCATAGGATGCATAGATCAGTAGCAATTCACATGCCAAAATTGAACTTACTGATAACAGGCGGACAGAAAAAATTTATAGCAACTTGAGAGCAAGAAATAAATAAGCTACAACAACCTATAATGGCAAACAAGGGCATGGATGGATAAAGCATAACATGGACAACAAGACATGATCATTGGGCATCTCAAAACAATCATGGATTGGAGTGGGGCATCAAGCAAACATGGCATCAGGTTTATACATTTTCAGACTTGGCAGTTTTCAACAAGTCTCAGGACACAACAACAACGAGTATTGCCACTTTGCAAGCTTGTTGCAAACACCTCAAGGCATATCATTAAAAGTGTATTTCGCCACAGCAAAGATGACATGATTGTGCATCTAAAACATATTGACATGTTTCTCAAACAAAAATCACACATAAAGATATAAAAATGACAAATCAACATCTCATAACAAGTTTCAGCACTTAACAGCGACATGCACTTTTGCAACAGAGATTAACATGGCAATATGGCACCTAACATGAATGCTACAGCAACCATCATGTAGAGCACTTCACAATGAACATTTTGACATATCATACACTCCATTTGGACCAACATGCACAAAGTTATTATCACTCGAACATGCACACTTAATAACAGTTTTTAGCAGTTTAAAACATTTAGCACTCTTGCAACGATGATTAGGGCATCAAGATGAACTCAAACAAGCATGCCACAGTACAACAATATGAAGATCATATCACAACGAATATCTGGACATATCATTTGCTCAAATCGGACCATCATACAAAAAGTTATAGCACCACAAAGTATGCATCATGCTGAAGATTTCCTGGGACTTAGTCATATACTGAAAAAAACAGGGTGAGCGCTAGAACCTAAAATGTGCTACGGGCGTTGGATAGCGGGGGCTCACCAAATGGCCTCTGGGCCGGAGGGGGGAGGTAGAGCTGGGCCGGCTTCAGCCGTGGCTGGGCCGGCGGTTGGAGGGGCGAGGTGGGCCGGCCTGCGGGGCATGGCCCACGACCGGGCGACGGAGGCGTCGTCCTCCTCCCGATCGAGGACGACGGAGGTGGCGCAACAGCAGGTCAATGGGACGGCGGGAGGGGGGGGGGTCTTCGGAGCGGGAGTGAGGAGGTCTGGCAGGAGGCGGATCGGCGGCGTGGGTCTGGTGCGGCCGGGATGTGGCCGTGGTCGGGGTCGACGACGCCCGGGTGAGGGGTGTGGCGAGGTTGAGGGCGGCGGCGTGCTCTAAGGGCGGCGGCGATGCAGATCCAGGCGAGCTGCGGGCAGAGCTGAGGCGCCGGCGGCTGGAGCGGGAGCCTATCGGAGGCAGGCGCGCGGGGCCCAGAGTGGCTGCCGGCGCCGAGCTCCGGCATGGAGGCACGAAGACAGCGGCGGGGAGGAGCGACGAGGGCACGGGATCCGAGCGGATTAGGCCCCCCGCGGCCCGGAGCGGGCCGGAGATAGGCTCGGTGGGTCCGGCGGCGAAGTGGGCGCGGGGCTGGGTGACGTGACAGCCTCCGATTCGTCGGGGCGGGGCGGTCGGCTGAGGTGGCGGCACGCGATTTGTCGGAGCGACGTGGCTGGCGGTGGTGGACGCGTCCGGCGGCGGGCGAACATGTCCGGGTGTGCGAGGGAAGCGGGGCTAGGGTTTCACCCGTGATTTGAGGAGGGGAGGCAAATATATAGGTAGAGGGAGCTAGGAGTGTCCAAATGAGGAGCGGTTTTCGGCCACACGATCATGATCCAACGACCGAGAGCATGGAGGTGGTTGGGATGGGCTAGCAGGCTGTTGTGGAGGGGTGCTGAGCCAAAAGAGAAGGGGCTCTGGCGGTTAATGCGGTTAACCGTTGGGCTATCAAACGAACTCCGAATGCGACGAAATTTGACACGCGGTCTACCTATGCTATAATAAGTCCACACGCCAAGTTTCATCCAATTCCAAGAATATTTTTTCCGGCCACTTATAAAATAAATATTCGGAGGTGTCGCGGGCGCGTGCGAGTGTGTCTGGGCTCAGAACGGACAACGGAAAGGACGAGCGGACTCAGATGGATGCAAGTTCTGGAAACATGCCGATGCAACACACATGATGACATGGCTAGATGCAACACGCGAGCAGATGACATGGCAATGATGATGAATAACTGGCTGACACCTGGCGCATCGGTCTCGGGGTGTCACAGGTTTCTTTAAGGTGGAAATTTAATACAGATCTGGGTGGATTGGTTGTGGCACCCTGGGGATGGACCAGTGGTTGTCACGGCACCTGGGAATATACCAGTGCTGCCCAAGGAATGCCACCCAGGCTCAAAGGGATCATATATCATTCATGCCTTGAAACTTCCGTGTGCAGCCACACGCCATTATGCGCTCTGGCATAGTTGAGTATGTCGTGTGACCTCTTTCAGTGGTAGACTAGTAGATGTAGCGGATGTAGGTGGTACGGTCTAATGTCTACTACGCAACCTTCTTCTTCTAGACGTTGTTGGGCCACCAAGTGCAGAGGTTTGTAGGATAGTAGCAAATTTCCCTCAAGTGGATGACCTATGGTTTATCAATCCGTGGGAGGCGTAGGATGAAGATGGTCTCTCTCAAACAACTCTGCAACCAAATAACAAAGAGTCTCTTGTGTCCCCAACACACCCAATACAATGGTAAATTGTATAGGTGCACTAGTTCGGCGAAGAGATGGTGATACAAGTGCAATATGGATGGTAGATATGGATTTTTGTAATCTGAAAACATAAAAACAGCAATGTAACTAAAGATAAAAGTGTGCATAAACGGTGTTGCAATGATAGGAAACAAGGCCTAGGGTTCATACTTTCACTAGTGCAAGTTCTCTCAACAATAATAACATAACTGGATCATATAACTATCCCTCAACATGCAACAAAGAGTCACTCCAAAGTCACTAATAGCGGAGAACAAACGAAGAGATTATGGTAGGGTACGAAACCACCCCAAAGTTATTCTTTCTGATCGATCTATTCAAGAGTCCGTAGAAAAATAACACGAAGCTATTCTTTCCGTTCGATCTGTCATAGAATTCATACTAGAATAACACCTTAAGACACAAATCAACCAAAACCCTAATGTCACCTAAATACTCCATTGTCACCTCAAGTACCTGCGGGCATGATTATACGATTATGCATCACACAATCTTAGTTTCATCTATTCAACCAACACAAAGAACTTCAAAGAGTGCCCAAAGTTTCTACCGGAGAGTCAAGACGAAAACGTGTGCCAACCCCTATGCATAGATTCCGAAGGTCACGGAACCCGCAAGTTGATCACCAAAACATACATCAAGTGAATCAATAGAATACCCCATTGTCACCACGGGTATCCCACGCAAGATATACATCAAGTGTTCTCAAATCCTTAAAGACTCAATCCGATAAGACAACTTCAAAGGGAAAACTCAATTCATCACAAGAGAGTAGAGGGGGAGAAACATCATAAGATCCAACTATAATTGCAAAGCTCGCGATACATCAAGATCGTGCCACCTCAAGAAAACAAGAGAGAGATCAAACACATAGCTACTGGTACATACCCTCAGCCCCGAGGGTGAACTACTCCTTCCTAGTCATGGAGAGCACCAGGATGATGAAGATGGCCACCGGAGAGGGATTCCCCCTCCGGGAGGGTGCCGAAACGAGGTCTAGAATGGTTTTCGGTGGCAAAAGAGGCTTTCGGCGGCGGAACTCCCTTCCTAGGGTATTTTCCGGAGGTTTCAGTATATATAGGAGGTGTTGGAGTCGGGGGCAAGTAATGGGGGTCTCCGGGCTGTCCACGAGGCAGGGTGCGCGCCCAGGGAGGGGGGCGCCCCCCACCCTCGTGGGCAGCCCGTGGATCTTCTGGTCCCCCTCCGACACTTCCTGGGCTTCTTCTGGTCCAACAATAAGCTCCGTTGAGTTTCAGGTCAATTGGGCTCCGTTTGATATTCCTTTTCTGCGATACTCTAAAACAGGAGAAAAACATAAACTGGCACTAGGCTCTGGGTTAATAGGTTAGTCCCAAAAATCATATAAAAGTGTATATAAAAAGCCCATAAAACATCCTAGAAGGATAATATAATAGCATGGAACAATAAGAAATTATAGATACGTTGGAGACGTATCAGCATCCCCAAGCTAAATTCCTGCTCGTCCTCGAGTAGGTAAATGATAAAAACAGAATTTTAGATGTGGAATGCTACCTAACATAACTCTCAATGTAATTTTTTATTGTGGCATGAATGTTCAGATCTGAAAGATTCAAGCAAAAGTCTATATTGAAATAAGAATAATAATACTTCAAGCATACTAACAAAGCAATCATGTCTTCTCAAAATAACATGGCCAAAGAAAGTTATCCCTACAAAATCATATAGTGTGGCTATGCTCCCTCTTCATCACACAAAATATTCATATCATGCACAACCCCGATTTCATCCAAGCAATTGTTTTCATACTCAAATTTTTTCAAACCTTTCAACTTTCACACAATACATGAGCGTGAGCCATGGATATAGCACTATAGCTGGAATAGAGTGGTGGTTGTGGAGAAGACAAAAAGGAGGAAGATAGTCTCACATCAACTAGGCGTATCAATGGGCTATGGGTATGCCCATCAATAGATATCAATGTGAGTGAGTAGGGATTGCCATGCAACGGATGCACTAGAGCTATAAGTGTATGAAAGCTCATCAAAAGAAACTAGGTGGGTGTGCATCCAACTTGCTTGCTCATGAAGACCTAGGGCATTTGAGGAAGCCCATCGTTGGAATATACAAGCGAAGTTCTATAATGAAAATTCCCACTAGTATATGAAAGTGAAAAAACAAGAGACTCTCTATCATGAGGATCATGGTGCTACTTTGAAGCACAAGTGTGGAAAAGGATAGTAGCATTGTCCCTTCTCTCTTTTCTCTCATCATTTTTTTGGAGGGGCTTTCTCTCTCTTTTTTAGCCCCTCTCTATATTTTTTTGGGCCATTTTTTATTTGGCCTTTCCTCACGTGGGACAATACTCTAATAATGAAGATCATCACAGTTTTATTGACTTACAACTCAAAGATTACAACTCAGAGCTAGAACAAAATATGACTCTATATGAATGCCTCGGGCGTTGTACCGGGATGTGCAATGAATCAAGAGTGACATGTATGAGAAATTATGCATGGTGGCCTAGCCACAAATACGATGTCAACTAAATGATCATGCATGGCAATATGACAATATGAAGCGTGTCATATGAACGGAACGGTGGAAAGTTGCATGGCAATATATCTCGGAATGGCTATGGAAATGCCATGATAGGTAGGTATGGTGGATGTTTTGAGGAAGGTATATGGTGGGTGTATGGTACCGACGAAAGTTGCGCGGTACAAGAGAGGCTAGCAATGGTGGAAGGGTGAGAGTGCGTATAATCCGTGGACTCAACATTAGTCATAAAGAACTCATGTACTTATTGGAAAAATCAAAGAGTCATCAAAACAAAGTATTGAACGCATGCTCCTAGGGGAAGGGTTGGTAGGAGTTAACCATCGCGCGATCCCGACCTTCACACAAAGGATGACAATCAATAAATACCTTATGCTCTAACTTCGTCACATAGCGGTTCACCATACGTGCATGCTACGGGAATCACAAACTTTAACACAAGTATTTCTTGAATTCATAATTATCCCGCTAGCATAACTCTAATATCACCATCCTCATATCTCAAAACAATCAACAAGTATCAAACTTCTCATAGTATTCAATGCACTTGTATGAAAGTTTTTACTATACCCAACTTGGATGCCTATCATATTAGGACGTTTTATAACCAAAGCACATTACCATGCTGTTCTAAAAGACTCTCAAAATAATATAAGTTAAGCATGAGAGTTCATCTATTTCTTCAAAATAAAACCACCGCCGTGCTCTAAAAAGATATAAGTGAAGCACTAGAGCAACCAAGAAACTACTCCAAAAGATATAATTGAAGATCGATGAGTAGTTGAATAATTATGTAACTATGTGAAGACTCTCTAACATTTAAGAATTTCAGATCTTGGTATATTATTCAAACAGCAAGAAAAATAAAATAACGCTCCAAGCAAAACACATATCATGTGGTGAATAAAAATATAGCATCGAGTAAAGTTACCGATAGACGAAGACGAAAGAGGGGATGCCATCCGGGGCATCCCCAAGCTTAGGCTCTTGGTTGTCCTTGAATTTTACCTTGGGGTGCCTTGGGCATCCCCAAGCTTAGGCTCTTGCCACTCCTTATTCCATAGTCCATCGAATCTTTACCCAAAACTTGAAAACTTCACAACACAAAACTTAACAGAAAACTCGTAAGCTCCGTTATTATAAGAAAATAAAACCACCACTTAAGTACTGTTATGAACTCATTGTAAATTCATATTGGTGTAATATACACTGTATTCCAACTTCTCTATGGTTCATACCCTACGATACTACTCAAAGATTCATCAAAATAAGCAAACAACACATAGAAAACAAAATCTGTCAAAAAACCAAATAGTTTGTAGCAATATGTAACTTCCGAATACTTATGTAACTCTAAAAATTCTGAAATAAATTGGTAGACCTGAGGAATTTGTCTATTGATCATCTGCAAAAAGAATCAACTAAAAAGCACTCTCCAGTAAAAAATGGTAGCTAATCTCGTGAGCGCTAAAGTTTCTGTTTTTTACAGCATGATTGCATAAACTTCACACAAGTCTTCCCAAAGGTTCTACTTGGCACAAACACTAATTAAAACACAAAACCACATCTAAACAGAAGCTAGATGAAATATTTATTCCTAAACAGAATCAAAAGCAAATAAAATAAAATTGGGTTGCCTCCCAACAAGCGCTATCGTTTAATGCCCCTAGCTAGGCATGACGATTTCAATGATGCTCACATAAAAAAAATAAGAATTGAAACATAAAGAGAGCATCATGAAGAATATGACTAGCACATTTAAGTCTAACCCACTTCCTATTCATAGGGATTTTGTGAGCAAACAACTTATGGGGACAATAATCAACTAGCATAAGAAAGCAAAACAAGCATAGCTTCAAAATTTTAAGCACATAGAGAGGAAACTTGATACTATTGCAATTCCTACAAGCATATGATCCTCTCTCATAATAATTTTCAGAGGCATAATGAATGAATTCAACAATATAACTATCACATAAAGAATTCTTTTCATGATCCCCAAGCATATAAATTTTATTACTCTCCACATAAGTGAATTTCTTCTCATTCGGAATAGTGGGAGTATCATAAGAGACTTGAATACTATAGATTGTTTCCACATTAAAGGAGAGTAATGTTCAGAAAAAGGGTAGTCATAATCATGACAAGTTTTATAAATATAATCATCATTACTTTTTATAGCATAAGTGTCATCACAATAATCATCATAAATAGGAGGCATGCTATCATCATAATAGATTTGCATATCAAAACTTGGAGGACTAAAAATATCATCTTCATTAAACGTAGCATCCCCAAGCTTGGGACAAACATTAATTGCAGCAAATATATTCTCAAACATGTCATCCTCATAAAACATAGCATCCCCAAGCTTGGGCCTTTTCATATCATAAGAATAATCACTCTCATCATTAATAGTATGGATATCACCGATAGTATAGCAATTATCATCGTCATAATGAGTAATAGGAGCAAAATCATTTGGGATGGATACCTTTATATCTTTGCTTCTCCGTCTTTTCTTTTTCTTCTTCACATTAAGTATGGGTTTAAGCTTCTTTTTGGAGCTCCTTATTAATGAGATTGGTAGAATAGAAGGCTCCTCCTCGTTACCTGATTCATCATAAGAAAGAATAGGAGGATATTGGGAAATCTCTTGCCCTTCATTAGTATTCGCTTCATCTTCTATTTGTTTTCTTGACTTTATGTAATTAGCAATATAAGGATTTTCAATGCAATTCACAGCACAATACATATAAATTTCCAACAGATCAAAATCAAGAACTTTATCAAGAACAAATTCTAGAAGATCCTTAGTTAAACGTTTCATTTCTTCATAACCCACAAGCAAACTAAGTTCATTATGATGTGCAAGAGAAATTAAGTCATCACAATTTTTGGACACGATTCGATCATGAAATAATTCACAATGGGGATTTAGATGATCACGTTCATTGCAAAGTTCACAAGGATGGCAAAGAAATTTTAAATTTCCAGCACAATCATCTAGCCTCTCTAGCAACCATTTAGTTTCTAAATACTTATGCCTGTTGCAAAATATATCTTCTCTATTTGGTATGTACTTGCAAACTCTATGCACTCCACAAAAATCGACATGCTTATATGAGATATTTTCATCATGACTAGTGCAATCATCATTAGTACTATGGATATTCGAAGAATTCACACTAACAATATTGCAATCATGCTCATCATTCATGTTCTTAGTGCCAAGCATTCTATGTAATTCTTCTTCTAGTACTTGAGCACAATTTTCCTTTCCATCATTTTCACGAAAGATATTAAAAAGACGAAACATAAGAGGTAACCTTAATTCCATTTTTTTGTAGCTTTCTTTTATAAACTAAACTAGTGATAAAACAAGAAACAAAAAGATTCAATTGCAAGATCTAAAGATATACCTTCAAGCACTAACCTCCCCTGCAACGGCGCCAGAAAAGAGCTTGATGTCTACTATGCAACCTTCTTCTTGTAGACATTGTTGGGCCTCCAAGTGCAGAGGTTTGTAGGACAGTAGAAAATTTCCCTCAAGTGAATGACCTAAGGTTTATCAATCCGTGGGAGGCGTAGGATGAAGATGGTCTCTCTCAAACAACCTTGCAACCAAATAACAAAGAGTCTCTTGTGTCCCCAACACACCCAATACAATGGTAAATTGTATAGGTGCACTAGTTCGGCGAAGAGATGGTGATACAAGTGCAATATGGATGGTAGATATTGATTTTTGTAATCTGAAAATACAAAAAACATCAAGTAACTAAAGATAAAAATGAGCATAAACGGTGTTGCAATGATAGGAAACAAGGCCTAGGGTTCATACTTTCACTAGTGCAAGCTCTCTCAACAATAATAACATAACTGGATCATATAACTATCCCTCAACATGCAACAAAGAGTCACTCCAAAGTCACTAATAGCGGAGAACAAACGAAGAGATTATGCTAGGGTACGAAACCACCTCAAAGTTATTCTTTCTGATCGATCTATTCAAGAGTCCGTAGTAAAATAACACGAAGCTATTCTTTCCGTTCAATCTATCATAGAGTTTGTACTAGAATAACACCTTAAGACACAAATCAACCAAAACCCTAATGTCACCTAGATACTCCATTGTCACCTCAAGTATCTGTGGGCATGATTACACGATTATGCATCACATGATCTCAGATTCATCTATTCAACCAACACAAAGAACTTCAAAGAGTGGCCCAAAGTTTCTACCGGAGAGTCAAGACGAAAACGTGTGCCAACCCCTATGCATAGATTCCCAAGGTCACGGAACCCGCAAGTTGATCACCAAAACATACATCAAGTGAATCAATAGAATACACCATTGTCACCACGGGTATCCCACGCAAGACATACATCAAGTGTTCTCAAATCCTTAAAGACTCAATACGATAAGATAACTTCAAAGGGAAAACTCAATTCATCACAAGAGAGTAGAGGGGGAGAAACATCATAAGATCCAACTATAATAGCAAAGCTCGCGATACATCAAGATCGTGCCACCTCAAGAACACGAGAGAGAGAGAGAGAGATCAAACACATAGCTACTGGTACATACCCTCAGCCCCGAGGGTGAACTACTCCTCCCTCATCATGGAGAGCGCCGGGATGATGAATATTGCCACCAGAGAGGGATTCCCCCTTCGGCAGGGTGCCGGAACGAGGTCTAGATTGGTTTTCGGTGGCAACAGTGGCTTTCAGCGGCGGAACTCCCGATCTAGGTTATTTTCTGGAGGTTTCAGTATATTAGGAGGTGTTGGAGTCGGGGGCAAGTAAAGAGGGTCTACGGGCTGTCCACGAGGCAGGGGGGCGCGCCCAGGGAGGGGGGCGCACCCCCACCCTCGTGGGCAGCCCGTGGATCTTCTGGTCCCCCTCCAGCACTTCCTGGGCTTCTTCTGGTCCAAAAATAAGCTCCGTTGAGTTTCAGGTCAATTGGGCTCCGTTTGATATTCCTTTTCTGCGATA
Source organism: Secale cereale (assembly GCA_902687465.1). Taxonomy (NCBI): domain Eukaryota; kingdom Viridiplantae; phylum Streptophyta; class Magnoliopsida; order Poales; family Poaceae; genus Secale; species Secale cereale. The sequence goes on from LR738710.1 coordinate 875,788,077, forward strand.
CTCTAAAACAGGAGAAAAACAGAAACTGGCACTGGGCTCTGGGTTAATAGGTTAATCCCAAAAATCATATAAAACTGTATATAAAAGCCCATAAAACATCCTAGAAGGATAATATAATAGCATGGAACAATCAAAAATTATAGATACGTTGGAGACGTATCACGGTCTACCCAGGGTAAAGAGTTAATGCTTCTGACAGACTATGTCTCGGTCATCCGTTTCTCAAACACCATGCAGTGCGAGGAATTAAACGGAGGCGATCGAGTTTCGTGGGGAAAAGTGCACAAGCCTCTGCAGAGTATACAAACTATTCATGAGTAGTCGTGTCCCTGGTTATGGACTTCTTGAGTATCATGATATTTGAATTATGGACTGATCTCAACACTTTATTTAACTTGTTGGCTTAATAATGACTTTGGTTTTGGGATCGAGATGGGGGTACCATTCGAAATGTTCATGCTTAAATTAAACTAAGTAGTTTATAAAATACATTCCTTTGTTGTAGGGAAAAACTAGCTTTATGCAAAATTAACCTTACAGCCTCCACCAGCCAAATATGCATATAGTTGTAGAAATTGCTCATTATCATTACAGTGTGTTCTTGCCAGCATATTCAATGTGCTGATCTACATGGCGGCAACGTATCATGTTTCAGAGTTTTCAGACGAAGATTAAGGTGCGATAGGTCGTTGTCATGCACTCAATGTTTGCCGTGGAGTTGGATGGACTCAACTACTCTTCGTAGCTTCCACAGTTTATTGTTTTAGATGGCATTCAGCCATTCTCGTGTAATGGATATTGCTTCTTCGAGGACTTTTCGATGTAAAAAAGTGTGATTGGACCTCTGTTATAAATCCTCGAGTATTGTGTGTGTCAGCATACCAATCCAGGGATGACACTGAGCACAGAGACTTCGGTTCATTGGAATCGTGGTCGCTACAAGATGGTATCAGGGCACACGTTGACTGTAGGACGCGACCATTAGGATAAGCCATAGGATGTTCTTGTCTACTCATTCTACTTCTTCTATACTCATTCTAATTCTTCTCTATTTCCTTTCTATAGATGTCGGACCCAGGGGGCAAGTTCACTTAGCCAGACAATGACACCCCTTTCGGAAAGCACTTGAAGGAAGTCACTAGATACTTACACATTGGAATACCAAGTATCACTGGAGATCTCTACGCAACATTGCCGGAAGAGGAGTGCTGGAAGATCAAAGTGAGTGTACCTCGGAGGACTATTGCACCATTCACGAAGCCACTGGAGCTAGCCTTTGACGCGCCGACATGGAACTTGGGAAAGAGTATGGCAGCTCATATCACATTTGGACGCATATGTGAAGTCTAAAACAAGGACCTTGAAGACACCATCTACCAGATTTGTGGATGTCAAGACGAGCAATGGGAGATGCTTCGCACCAGGAAGGACGGATCCATTGCAGCATACATCCAGGAGATGGACCAACACATTCGACGCTATGAGAATCAGATATGCACACTTATGCAGAAAACCAACATGGTTATAACCCAGAATGTGGAGCTAGAAGAAGAACTCAAGACAGTACGAGATGGATATGAAGAGGAAATGGCCATACTATTGGAGCAGAATGAAGCACTGAAGAAGAAGGCTGGAACTAGCACAGTAAAGCCGGAACCAGAGATGGGAATTACTATGGAGAACTACATTCTGATAGACGACACCGACAGTGATGAAAGTGACTATGAAGACGAAGCTAGAGCAGATATCATGGAGTCTTCAGATGATAGTGATTAGATGACCACCCTGTAAACATTAGTATTAATCCGAGTAGTTAGAATCGTTTCAATAGCTTTGTAATAGGATCTTTTGTGTGCCCTTGTTTGAATTGAGTGATATGATATGAAATTGTTTGTCTCATGTGCATATGGGTAGTGAATTCCCCTAGACCTCACTCCATTCTAATCTCTCCCCTCTAAACCTCTCAGATGCCTCCGAGACATGAGCCCGGATTTGAGTTTCCCCCTAAGCTCACCCAGTTGATCCAGCAGCAGAACACTTTGATGCAACTACTTGTCCAGAATCAGAACAACAACAACAACAACCCACCTCCGACTCCCCATGACAACCTGACCCGGTTCTTAAGGTTGCAACCGCTGGTGTTCTCTAGTAGCACCGAGCCGATTGTTGCAGATGACTGGCTCAGTAAGATGGACACAGAGCTAGCAACTGCAGGATGCACAGATGCAGAGAGAGTGCGCTTTGCTGCACATCAGCTTGAGGGACCAGCAGCCGCTTGGTGGGAGAACTACACTGCCACCAACCCACTTGCTGCGATTACTTGGGATCAGTTTCAGCAAGCTTTTCGCACAACACATGTCTCAGCAGGAGCCACGAGACTGAAGAAGCGTGAGTTTCGCAACTTGCGCCAAGGAAATCGTAGTGTGGGGCAGTACCTGGATGACTTTAGGCAGTTAGCTCGCTATGCGCCAGATGATGTGGCCACCAACGCCGCGAAGCAGGAGAAGTTTCTAGAAGGACTCAATGATGAGATGAGTATGCAGCTGATGCTAGCAACCTATAAAATTATAAAGAGCTAGTGGACAAAGCTATCATGATGGAAGGAAAGCAGCAACAGATTGACAACTGCAAGAGGAAGTATGGAGCTGGGAAATTTAATTCTGGAGCCCAACAGAAGCCCCGCTATACTCCATACTCAGGAGGACACAACCATCCCACCCATAACCATGGAGGCCATGCTAACAATGGAGGGAATGCACACAACCATAGTGGTACCATGAATGGCAATAGGAATGGGGGAAGCAACAGTCAGAATTGTTCCACTCCCTCAACGCATGCCAAGAAGGATCTAAGCCATGTTACTTGTTCCAAGTGTGGGAAGACCGGACATTATGCCAATTAATGTACCGAGTCAAAGAATGGGAATGGTAATGGAAACTCAGGGAAGAAGCCCGACCCGTTCACCAGAGGACAAGTGAATCACGTCAATGTGGAGGAGATTGATGATCAACCCGACGCAGTTGCCGGTAAGTTTTTGATTACTGCATTTACTTCCCTTTTTCTTTCTGACACTAGTGCATCGCATTCATACATATGAAGGGGTTTTGTGGAAAAGTATAAATTTCCCACCGTAGCCCTTAGGACGCCTATGTTAGTGAGTTCCCCTGGAGCAGAGTATATGGTTAGCCAAGGATGCTATCAAGTGCCATTGACCATTGGAAGACATGTATTTCCCACAAACCTTATTCTTTTGGAATCCCAGGGTTTGGATGTAATCATATGTATGGATTGGCTATCCAAGTTTGGAGAAAACATTGATTGCGCCAGTAGATCAATTCGTCTCACCACTCCGGAAGGAAAAAGGATCAAGTATGTGTCGAGGCACACACCCAGGAAAGAGCATGTGAATGCACTCATGAGAGTTGTTCAGGAAGAAGTGCCAGTTGTGAAGGATTACTCCAATGTATTCCCGGAGGAGTTACCCAGCATGCCACCGGATAGAAACATCGAGTTCTTAATTGAGCTATTACCCGGCACCGGACCAATATCTAAGAGACCATACCGGATGCCCGCTAATGATCTGGAGGAGATCAAGAAGCAAATCTAGGAGTTCATGGATAAGGGTTTCATACGGCCAAGTTCATCACCGTGGGGATCCCTAGTGCTCTTAGTCGGGAAGAAGGATGGATCATTGAGAATGATTGTTGATTATCGTGCACTGAACGAGGTGGCAATCAAGAATAAGTACCCACTGCCGATGATCAATGATCTGTTCGACCAGCTGCAAGGAGCCAAGGTGTTCTCTAAGATCGATTTGCGATCAGGATATCATCAGCTGAAGATCCGAGAACAAGATATACCTAAGACAACTTTTACCATACGGTACGGGCTTTATGAGTATACAGTTATGCCATTTGGTTTGACTAACGCTTCTGCCTATTTCATGAGTATGATGAACAAGGTATTCATGGAGTTCTTGGATAAGTTTGTGGTAGTATTCATTGATGACATATTGATATACTCCAAGGTTGAAGAGGAGCACAAGGAACATTTGCGTTTAGTTCTCGAGAAGCTCCGAGAGCATCAACTATATACCAAGTTCAGTAAATGTGAGTTTTGGTTGAAGGAAGTTGGATTCCTTGGACATGTCATATCAGGAGATGGTATATCCATAGACCCCTCCAAGGTTGAGGCAGTCACAGAATGGAAGGCACCCACCTCAGTTGGCGAAATTCATAGCTTTCTTGGACTTGCAGGATATTATCGGAGGTTTATTGAGAATTTCTCGAAGATTGCCAAGCCCGTGACGAAGTTATTAAAGAAGGAGACTAAGTATAAGTGGACCAAAGAGTGTGAGTCCAGTTTTCAGGAGCTGAAGAAACGTTTGGTTACAGCCCCAGTGCTGATTCTTCCGGATATACGCAAGGATTTCTAAGTGTATTGTGACGCTTCTCCTCAAGGACTTGGGGGTGTTCTCATGCAAGACGGAAGAGTTGTGTCGTACGCTTCACGACATCTTCGACCACATGAGTTGAATTATGCCACGCATGATTTGGAGTTAATAGCCATGGTGCACGCACTAAAAACCTGGAGACATTTTCTTATTGGAAACCGTTGTGATGTATACAAGGATCATAAGAGTTTGAAGTATATCTTCACACGGAAGGAGCTGAATCTCAGGCAAAGGAGATGGCTGGAGCTCATAAAGGATTACGACATGAGGTTGCATTATCATCCAGGAAAAGCCAATGTCATGGCAGATGCCCTAAGTCGCAAGAGTTATGTTAACACCAACATTTCCAGAGGTTTACCCCAGGAGTTAGCCGATGATCTTAGGGATTTGCTAATGGAGATAGTCCCTAGAGGTTATGTTGCCACCTTGGAAATTCAGTCCACTTTGTTGGGAAAGATTCAAGAAGCCCAGAAGATGGACAAAGAGATTGCATAAATAAAAGAAAGAATGGCCAAAGGAAAGGCAGAAGGATTTCATGAGGATGAATACGAAACACTTTGGTTTGAAAAGCGTATGTATGTGCCCAATGACCCCGAGATTAGGAAATTGATTCTCCAGGAGGCTCATGATTCACCGTATTCAATTCACCCAAGCAACACCAAGATGTACTTGGATTTGAAGCAGAATTTCTGGTGGACCGGAATGATGAAGGACATTGCCGAGTATGTAGAAGTATGCGATGTTTGTCAAAGAGTCAAGGCTAAACATCCGAAACCAGCAGGGTTATTGCAGCCGTTACCCATACCCGAATGGAAGTGGAATAAACTTGGAATGGATTTCATCACAGGACTACCCAGGACACGTTCAGGGTATGATTCCATTTGGGTGATAGTCGATCGTTTGACTAAAGTAGCTAACTTTATCACCATGAAGACCACCTACATGAGTGCTAAGTTGGCCAAGATATACATGACCAGGATCGTATGTCTGCATGGAGTTCCAAGGACTATTGTATCAGATAGAGAAACACAGTTTACCTCAAAGTTTTGGAAGCATTTGCACGAGACTTTGGGTACTAGGCTAGAGTTCAGTACAGCCTTTCATCCACAGACCGATGGACAGACCAAGAGAGCCAATCAGATCCTGGAGGACATGTTGAGAGCTTGTGCGCTCGATTATGGATCTAGTTGGGATGATAACTTGTCGTACGTAGAGTTTTCTTACAACAACAGTTATCAAACCATTTTGCAAATGGCCCCTTTCAAGGCTTTGTATGGAAGGAGGTGCAGAACACCGTTGATGTGGGATGAAGTTCGAGACCGTCAGTTATTTGGACCCGATTTGATCAAAGAGTTAGAAGAGAAGGTCAAATTAGTCGGCGACAGACTTAAGGTAGCACAGTCCAGGCATAAGAGTTATGCAGATAAGAAACGCAAGGAGGTGACCTACGAAGTGGGAGACAGAGCGTATCTTCGTGTGTCTCCGCTTCGAGGAGTTAAGCGTTTTGGAGTTAAGGGTAAATTGGCACCAAGATTTGTGGGACCGTACAAAGTTTTGGAGCGCAGAGGAGAAGTAGCTTATCAGCTAGAGTTACCCGAGACTTTGTCCGGAGTTCACGATGTGTTTCACGTTTTTCAGCTGAAGAAATGTCATGCAGAGATGGCCGATATTCCATTACGTGATACAGTGCCCCTGGAAGCAATTCAGTTAGAGAGTGACCTGACTTACGAGGAGAAGCCCGTTAAGATTCTCGAGTTTGCACACAGAGTTACCCGCAGCAAGGTTATCAAGTTCTGCAAAGTACAGTGGAGTCACCATACAGAGGACAAAGACACTTGGGAACGAGAGGATGATCTACGCCAGGACCACCCACACCTATTTTCTAGCCAACCCAAATCTCGAGGGCGAGATTCATCTTAAGTGGGGTAGGTTTGTAACATCCCAATTTTCAGTTTGGACGTTATCATAGATCATTCATGTGCATTCATCATTCGATCATTTTTGAGCATGATTTTATTTTTAAAATTGTTCCAAGACTTTAAGCAACTCAAGGACCCAAGTGAGAGTTGGAAGTTTTCCAAAGAGAAGCCCACTATTTTATTTATTTTCCAAGTGGGGTTGGATCAATAATATTTTTGCCAAATTTCATTTTTCCAATATTTAAAACAAATGAGAGAAGATAATACGACTTCTTCAAAAACATAATAAAAATGTTGGAATTTGATTTTTTAAGTAAAAATATTTTTATTGGATTTTTATTTGCAGTTTATTATTTTAAAAATTGCATTAAAAAGTTATTTTATTTTAGGCATTTTTATATCAGAAAAATGTTCACTTTGTTCTAAATATAAGGTTTAGACGGTAAAAATTGTTTTTGGTATTCTTTGATTTTTTTATATTTTATTTTGAATTTTCTGTTCAGGCGATTTTATAAAAAAACGTTTGGCCCGAGCCAACTGGGCCGAAGGGCCAGCCGCCCGAGCCGGCCCAGCCGCACCCCGCTGTCTTCCTCCCGCCCACCGTCGTGCATGGCACGGACGCCGAGGCTAGTCCGAGCCGGACTCTACCCCGGGTCGCCCCTCGCGCAAGTCAGCCCCCCCGAGGCCGTTATAAGCCGCCCGCTGCTGCTGCTGCTGTCGCGCCACCGCCGAGGCGCCGCCCCACTCCGTCGTCCGCCGCCGGCCGCATACCGCCGCCGTCGCCCAGTCCGGCGCCGGTCGAACCAACCCGCGGAACGAACCAGATCTGCGAGGTAATAAACCGCCCGTTATTTTTTTAGTTTCATTTTTTTAGGAAAACCCTAGTTCGTTTTTTAGGTTTTATTATTTAACGAACGTCCATTGTATAGTTACAGAAAACGAACGTTTGCAATTTAGTCTTTTCTTTTTCTGTTTAATTTCGTCGAGGACCTATCCGCGATGACAATTTTACAGATCAGTCCCTGATCTTTAAACCCTCGTAACTTTTTACTCGTTAGTCAGAATTTGATGAAACAACGCTAATTTCTTTGATTAGATCTTATCTTTACAGTAGCGCAACTCAAATTTGATTTTGAAAGTTTTAAAATTTGAATTCAAATAGTTTTGTGTTTGAACTTCGTTTGATCGTAATTTGAGTTTCCTAACTCTGTTTGAGTTGATTCTTTTTGCAAATCAAAGCTCTTGACCTAAACTTTCTGATAAGGCCAAATTCACTTAATTTTGGTACTGTTAGAAATTGTTTTCTGTTCCAAGAGTGATTCGTTTGTTTTCGAAGTCTTTCGAGATCCGTTCTTCGATTCTATTGCATGATTGCTTATGTATGCTATTGTTTGATTGCGATAGAATTTCCGAAATGCGAAGCGTGCTACTACGAGTCACTAGGTTTCAACGATCGTGAGCAAGGCAAGTTCATACTTTGATCATACTTTCAATGCCCCGTTTTATTGCATTAGTTCTATCCTCAAAGATTGCATGAGTAGGACTTGCTTACATGTGACATTGATATGTAGTTCTTGAGGTAGGAACCCAATGACTTGAGATCAACCGAAGGGAATATATGCTTTGTTACTTATTGCTTAGCCATGCTTGTAGACGTGGATTGGTATGAGTGATTTCATGAAAGTTTTGAGTGTAATAACAACTAAGGGTTTCTTTAAGGTGGAAATTTAATACACATCTGGGTGCACCCTGGGGATGGATCAGTGGTTGTCAGGGCACCTGGGGATATACCAGTGCTGCCCAAGGAATGCCACCCAGGCTCAAAGGGATCATATATCATTCATGCCTTGAAACTTCCATGTGCAGCCACAAGCCATTGCCGGCTCTGGCATAGTTGAGTATGTTGTGTGACATCTTTCAGTTGGAGACTAGCAGATGTAGCGGATGTAGGTGGTACGGTCTACCCATGGTAAAGAGTTAATGCTTCTTAAAGACCGTGTCTCGATCATCCGTTTCTCAAACACCATGCAGTGCGAGAAATTAAATGCAGGTGATCGAGTCTTGTGGGGAAAAGTGCACAAACCTCTGCAGAGTGTACAAACTATTCATGAGTAGCCGTGTCCCCGGTTATGGACTTCTTAAGTATCCTGGTATTTGAATTATGGACTGATCTCAACACTTTATTTAACTTGTTGGGTTAATAATGACTTTGGTTTTGGGATTGAGATGGGGTACCATTCCCAATGTTCATGCTTAAATTAAACTAAGTAGTTTATAAAATACATTCCTTTGTTGTAGGGAAAAAACTAGCCTTATGCAAAATTAACCTTACAGCCTCCACCAGCCAAATATACATATAGTTGTAGACATTGCTAATTATCATTACAATGTGTTCTTGCCAGCATATTCAATGTGCTGACCTACATGGCTGCAATGTATCATGTTGCAGAGTTTTCAGACAAAGATTAAGGTGCGATAGGTCGTTGTCATGCACTCAATGTTTGCCGTGGAGTTGGATGGACTCAACTACTCTTCATAGCTTCCGCAGTTTATTGTTTTAGATGGCCTTCAGTCATTCTCGTGTAATGGATATTGCTTCTTCGAGGACTTCTCGATGTAATAAAGTGTGATTGGACCTTTGTTATAAATCCTCGAGTACTGTGTGTGTCAGCATACCGATCTAGGGATGACACTGAGCACAGAGACTTTGGTTCATTGGAATCATGGTCGCTACAAGATGGTATCAGAGCACACGTTGACTGTAGGACGCAACCACTAGGATAAGCCATAGGATGTTCTTCTCTACTCATTCTACTTCTTCTCTACTCATTCTAATTCTTCTCTATTTCCTTTCTATAGATGTCGGACCACTAGTGCAGAACCGGGCAATAGCACCGATTCGTAAGGCCCTTTAGTGCCGGTTCCATAACCGGCACTAAAGTGTGGGCACTAAAGGCCCCCCCTTTAGTATCGGTTCAGCACGAACCGGTGCTAAAGGGCAACCACGTGGCACGAGCCAGCTCCGGGGGCCGGGAGCCCTTTAGTACCGTTTGGTAAAACCAACCGGTACTACAAGGTTTGGTTTTTTTTTTGTTTTATGATTTCTTTTTCATTTAATTTTGTGTTTTCCATTTAATTCTTTTTCGTTTGCTGGTATTTTACGATACTACACATTGTACACGTTATGCATATATATATATATATATATATATATATATATATAAATATAATTTCTAGTAGAACCAATCATATATATATTATCAAATGTCTCACAAACCACCAATTCACACATACACACATGTATAGCTATATACAATTTCTCCTACATGTTGCCTTCGGAGCCAGCGGCATTAGCCTAATTGGTGCCTTCGGAGCACGATGACAATTGAAGTGGTTCATGGGGGCGGTAGCGGGTAATGGTATTCTCCCTTCGGATCTATGACCTGGTCGAGCAAAAATCCCGCTATTTCCTCTTGATGTGCTTGTACGCGCTCCGTTTCTAGGAGCTTGTCCCGCACCTCTGTGAACTGTTAAGAAGGAGATCAATATGCATGTTTATTAGTTGTGTGACTAGATATCGATAATGGTGTAAAAACTGTGAATAGTGTTCTGACAAATGTACCCATTCCTGTCTTTGAGATCTGCTCCTTTTGGACGCCATCATGCGAATGTTCTCGCAAATGCAGTATGCACACAGATCAGTCCCCTGCGCCTGCTTCAGGGCCTTTATGAGAATGGAATTTGATCATATAATAATTAATCAAGCATGATAATTAAAGAGATAATGGCAGCTAGCTAGCTAGCTAGTACTACTTAATTACTTACCTTGGGTCGAAACCATTGCAGTCTTTGTTTCCATTCGCCTGGAGTGACGCTGATGAACCTTGCCCAAGCCCTGCCCGCCGACAAAGAAAATGAATAAATGGGTTATTAAATAGTTATATCAGGAAATGACGAACTAAATAGGCCGAGATATATAGTTAATAATGATTGAAATTACCTGTTGACTATCCCAAACTAGATGGTGTAGTCACTTTGTTTTTTAAGTAGTGAGTCGAGTACTTCAACTGTTCCGGCGTCAACTTTAATGATACACAAGATCCAGTGAAATCTGCATGCACACATGTTTGGATGTCTTAATTAAGCGGACATATGTAAGCAAAAACATGTAGCTAGCTAGTAGGCAAAAACAGAGAATTTGTAGTACAAGACAGTGTGACTCACTGGAAGTTGTAAGGAAGTAGTATATGTTCATTGTATGTGAGGCACTTCAAGAACTCTAGCATGCTGTCCTCTACATGCTTTACATGATATTTATCTATTTTCCATGTGTATTCATTAACGGTGTTTGGGTCAATGAACCCAATGCCATAGCATCCACCTTTTTTCATTTCATACATCTTCATCCTGCATAATACCATAGAAAAGAATATAGTGAGGATAATTACAGGTAATGATTGATCAAAAGGATCACTACAGCTAGCTTGAGACTTAAATTACAGAAAGAAATCACTTACAGACAATAGCAACTGACGATAGATTTGTCGAGTGCATCTTGATTGTATAACTGAAACAGTTCATTATACTCAACGACCACAACTTTCTGATGGTAGTAATGATCCTTCTTGACTTCCACCATGAGGGACTCTCGATTGGAACTCTTGGTAATGTCCATGTACCATTGATGCAATTCATACATTCTCGTTGGGAGCTTCTTGACCTCGTCTGGCTTGACCAAAGGTTCGCCCCGGACATATTTCCGTTTTATTTCCTCCTCTGTAAGCACAGGCATGCGCTCGATCTCGAGGAGTTGTCCAATAGTGATGTTGAGAATTTCAGCCTACGTTATATGCTCCTCGGTTATTACCACATTGCCCACCTCGAGAACGTAAACTGTTTGCCTACAATAATATTGGGCGCACGTACTCCCACGTGTTGTTGGCACAACAAGTGAGGGGATCGATTGCGCCGCCTGTTCTCCCAGCTGGGGAACGGTTTTCCCGCATTTTTTGATAGCTGCTTGTTGTTTGCTCGAGCTCGAGCTCGCCTCCTTCTGTAGACGTGCTCGATTTAACTTCCTGATGTGGCGCTCATAGTCTGTGTCAACAGGCTTGGGAGCTGGTGGTTGAGCCATACGAATGAAGTGGTCAATCTTTTCCTCAGGCACTTTCTCCCTTGGCGGCGGTGGCGGTTTCGGTCCAAAATGGGCGTCCACTTCTGCCCGCACTATGGCCTTGGTTTGCTCCTCGGTCATGTCATAAGCCCTCTGAGGATCAGTGAGGCTTGGACCATATTTATATCGCTTGCCTCCGCCTGTACTTCCTGTACTGCCTCGACTCGTACCGCTACGCTCCATAGCTGCGGGGTGTCTCTTCTGCGATTGCTGAGGCGGCGGAGACGGCTGACGGGGCTGAGTTGGACGAGGAGGAGTGGCCTGAAGCTGTGCCGGACTTGGAGGAGGAGTGGCCTGAAGTTGTGCCGGACTTGGATGAGGAGTGGACGTCTGACGTTGTGTCGGACTTGGAGGAGGAGTGGCCTGACGCTTTGCCGGACTTGGAGGAGGAGGAGTGGCCTGACACATTGGTGGACTTGCAGGAGCGGGAGTCTGCTGACTCGGTGGCGGACTTCGACGAGGAGTCGGCTGACGCGGTGTCGGTGGCCTTCGAAAGATGATGCAATCCTTTCTCCATAGGATGATACGATGTTTGGCCTCTCCGAGTGTGTGCTCCTCGTCACCTCCAGGAATGTCAAGCTCTAGCCCCGAATATTGGTCCACCACCTCATCAACCAAGACACGAGCATAGCCTGCTGGAATTAGGTTGCAATGGAAGGTTGCCTCGGGGGGATTTGTAAAAGCAACGGCGTCCGCCACCTTCATGGATATGTTCTTCGTTTTGAAGTGTAGCTCGCAGTTAGTGTTCTCCATGATGTCATCCACGGGGTATCTATCCAGCATTGCATCGCCCGGGGCGGTGATGGGCCTCGAACCCCTCATTGGTTACCCCAAGTGGAAGGTGTAAGATGCAGTAAGTAGAAGTGTTTTCCCCTAGCAAAGATGCCAAGGATCGAATCCCCAGAGACTCCTAGGTTCAACAAGTAGGTGTCAATTGCTAACGGCGCAATTAGCAATCAACGTGGACCTGCACACAGATACAAATAACTTTGCTCCCAACGAGTACAGAGAGGTTGTCAATCCCTCCGGCCTTGTACTTCACAAAGGGTTAAAAGCAATGATAGTAGTGATAGATAGTTTTTGCAATAGTAAGTAAATAGCGAAAAGTAAATAGTGGATGTGATCAATGATGGTAATATGGACCGGAGTCTCATGATGTTCACTAGTGATGTCTCTCTCCCAAAAGACGATAAAACAGCTATGTGAGGTAAACAAATTACAGCTGGGCAATTGACAGGACCACGAACGCAAACCAATGCTGACTACATTGCAAGAAAGGTTGAGGTTCAAAGCATGGGCGGTACGCCAAAGTAAGTAGACCGAAATCCATCAATATCTACTACTAATCATCCACCTTGAGATATCTATCCAGAACATCTCGCTGGTATTAAGTTGCGAGTCCCACCCATAGTGTAAACTCAATGCAACAGACAACTACATTAAAAGAACTTTGCGTAAAGTAAACAATCCTTGCACCCGCGGGCACAAGCACCGTTGTTTTCCCCCTTGTGGCAACAACACATCCCCTAGACTCATGTTTCTGTCACTCAAGCTAGTCATCGAGGGGCATGAACCCACAATCGAGCATAACGTTCCCTCTTGGAGTCACTACCTACTACTCGGCCAAAGCAATAAGTAACAACGGAGAACATGCAAGAATTACTTATGAACTAAAATATAAAAGAGGTGAATCAAATATATTACTCAAGATCAATCTGAACATAATCTCATAATCCATCGGATCCCAGCAAACTCAACATAGCAACAGCATAAGGATTACATAGGTGTCTCGATCATGTAGGGCAGCTCACGAGGACTAATTAGTGAAGCACAAGAACGGGAGGAGTACATCACATAGCTACTGGTCATGGACACATGGTCCAAGGGAGACTACTCACGAGTCATCCGGGAGGCGTCCATGGTGGTGGAGAAGCTCCCGGTGGTGATCCTCCCCTCCGGCAGGGTGCCGGGAAGAGTTCTCCTGGTGCTCCCGATCTTGGAAGCGGCGGCGGCGGCGGAACAGAGATGGGATCGCGAAAAGAGTTCCTCCTCTGAGTGTTTCGGAGGGTCCTTTAAATATATGCCAAAGTAGGGCATCGGGGGAGCCTCGGGGGGCCCAGGCGCCCCCCCGACGCGGCCCAGGGGGGGGGGGCGCCCACAGGGCGCCTGGAGCCCCTGTGGCCCCCCAGGCTGTCCTTCGGACGCAGTGTTGTTTCCGGATCGCTGATTTTTTATATAATTTTTCTGGATTTTTCTGGGCAGTTCTCGAAACGTGAAAACCTGAAATACAAAAACAGCCGAAAACAGAAACTGGCGCTGGGGTGCACTGGATTAGTAAGTTAGTCCAAATATGATCAAAAGTGTATGGAAGTGTATGAATATCATAGCAATATCACCCAAAAGTGGCATGGAGCAAGCAGAAATTATAGATACGTTTTGGACGTATCAGGCGGAACCCACACTGCTTCTCGGCATGGATGGGGCGGTGGTATCTAATGCTGGATCATCCGCTAGCTGCTGCAGCTGCTGAGACCCCCTTTGCTAGCTAAGTGAGTCGATGTGCTCCTGCTGCCGCTGGAATTTGACTACCAAGTCCGCGTGCTTTGATTCTAGGCCTTGAACGCGTTCATAGTCCAGCTTCCTCTGCTCCTCCTCCATCTTCCTCTGCTTCTCCTCCGCAATCTTCCTTCTCGCACGGGTTCTGTAGTCGGCGTTCCAGTCCGAAAACCCCTCATACCACGGAATAGCACCCTTGCCTCGTGTTCTTCCCGGGTGTTCAGGATTTCCCAGGGCACGCGTAAGCTCGTCGTTCTCTCTGTTGGGCTGGAACACCCCCGATCGAGCCTCTACTATTGCAACAAGTATCTTATCGTCGGCTCCGTTCAGACATGCCTTCGTCGAAACTTTGCCTGCCTTCGGGTCCAACTCCCCCCCATGCGCATAGAACCAAGTCCTGCACATGGGGGGCCAGCTCCTAGTAACCGGAGTGACACCTGCGTTCTCCATCTCTTTCTCAAACTTATCCCACTTAGGCATTGCCACCGCGTAGCCACCTGGCCCCAGCTTATGGAACTTATCCTTTTTTCGGCATTCTTCTTGTTTATTCTCGACCGTTCCTTAGCTAATTCTGAATCCTTGAATTTCACGAAATCGTCCCAATGAGCACTTTGCTTCTCTAGTGTTCCCTCGAATACTGGAGTCTTCCTTCCTCCCTTGACGTACTTGTCCCATTCACGATTCTTGTGGTTCTTGAATGCAACCGCCATCTTCCTAAGAGCAACGTCCTTGGCTTTCGGCACATCTGCTTCTGTGAAATGATCTGGTAGCGTGAAATGTTCCATGAGAGTATCCCAAAGCAGACTTTTTTGTCTGTCGTCGACAAAAGTAAGATCTGGACGTGGCTTTGCTGGCTCTCTCCATTCTTGAAGGGAGATCGGGAGTTGGTCCTTCACAAGAACTCCGCACCGACGAATGAACTTGTCCGCAATCTTCTTAGGCGCTAATGGTTCGCCATTAGGTCTGATTGCCTCGATATTGTACTTTACGCCCTCCTTCAACTTTTTGTTCGGGCCTCGTTTCGTCCTGTTTCCTGAAGATTTGCTCGATCCGGATGGCTGAAAGTAGAAAGATCGATTCATTAATATATCTTCAACTCATTTAAAACATGTGATGATCACCAGATGTGCCTGTTTATATAAATATACATACCTCGCCGGTCTTTGTTGTTTCAAGATCAACATTTTCTTCGTCATCATCATAATCGTAGTTCATGACTTCATCAATTCGGTCGTCGCGATCGAATATCATATCACCCTCTCCGGTGTTGTTTAGAAATTCGGAGCCGTCATAATCTTCTTCATTCTGATCATCATCTGGCCCGCGAGGATGGCGTATCATATCGAACAGGGTCTGTTCTCCCTCTCTGCCGGTATTGTCCGCCATAGCTTTTATTTAACTAATCCAAAAGAAATATAAAACAATTTAGTATTCAAATTACATCGTCTCGAATAATAGATATAATCTCGAATACATCGTCTCGAATAATAGATATAATCTCGAATACATCGTCTCGAATAATAGATATAATCTCGAATACATCGTCTCGAATAATAGATAATCTCGAATACATCGTCTCGAATAATATATAATATCGAATACATCACTGGCTAGGTAGCTAATAAAGATCGAATACTACAGAAGAATCCAGGACACTCGTGGTTCCTGCGGCGCGGGCGGTGGACACCCAAAGAGAAGAAACCCTCACAGGATCATAGCTGAAGTGAGATCCCTGAAGAAACTACCAGGTATTGGAGAACCTGCCGCCCTCTAACGCAACCATGTAGCGATGGACGTGCTCGTCCTCCTCCCTGACACGGCGACGTACCATCTCCGGCGGGGCCGGCTCCCTCCGCACCGAAACTGGCCCACACGAACGCCGCCAAACGAGATCAGGGTCGACGACGGGACCCGGGGCCGGGTTCCTCATCAAGCGGCGCGCCCCTCCAGGCAGCACCTCCCAGTGCCAGCCCGGCGGAGCCCAGTCCCGGACATGGGTCAGCCGGACGTCGTCGCAGACGGGTCGACGGCGAGGATGCGGGCCGGGCATCGTCGAGAACAAATACTAGCTATATGCCCGCAAAAAATAACATTTTTTAATGATTGGATTTTGATAACTAAAATTTCTAACATTTCTATATAACTAACATTTCTATAACAATTCTAACAATGCTATATAACTAACATTTCTATAACATTTCAAATATTTCTATAACTAAAAAACAGAAAAAAATTATAACATTTCTATATATATAACTACCATTTGTATAACATTTCTAATATTTCTAGAACAAAAAAAAAGGAAAATTTCTAACTTTTTTATAACTATTTCTATAACTAAAAAACAGAAAAATTTCTAACAATTCTAACTTTTTTATAACTATTTCTATAACTAAAAAAAATAAAAAAATGTATGTGTGTGTGTGTGCTCACCGGCGAGGCGAGAGGTGACGGGGGGCGGCGACAGGGACGGCGACGGGCGCGACGACGACGGGGATGGCGACAACGGGGACAGGGACGGGGCGGCGACGAAGGGGACGGG
>LR738710.1:875813722-875930090 GCA_902687465.1 Secale cereale
CGACAGCTGGCTGAGTCGCCGACAAAAATGGGAGGCGGCATTAGCGACGAAGGAGGCGGGCGAGGGTTGATGTTGGCTGGGGATGAGAGGGGAGGCCAATGTGCCATCGACCAACGGGCCCAAGGAGAGGAGAAGGCGAGCACACGCGTGTTTGTCGCGTGTCGACGCCGATGCAAATCTGGCGCAAAAATGGGCCGGGAATGGGTCGCCCGCGGACTAAAAGCGGATGCGCGTCTGTTTGGGTCGGCGCATTGGGCCGCCTTTTTTGTCCGCACCGACCCAAACGGACAGCGGTGGACCAAATGGGTCGCCCCATTGGAGTTGCTCTATGCTCGGAATGTCATCTGAAATTACATCAAGACCAAAATCCGGAGTGAGGGTGGCAACCAAACCTTATTTAGTTCATCTCCAACACCTACTTTAGCAAATTTATGCGCGGCAACATTAGCGGATCTTCTAACCCAAGACACTTTAAAAACCTCAAAAGAACTTAAGAGGCTTTTTATCTCCTCCACCCACGGTCCAGTAGCTCCCAGGTTCTTCGATGCCTGATTTAGCATGTGCACCACATTCTGGCTATCTAGTTCTACGTGAACTCTTCCTGGAACCACCTCCCTTGCCAGCTCCAGTGCCCTTTTGCATGCCATAATCTCCGTAGCTTCTGGGTCAGTAATATTTGGGAAAAAGTGGCACATGCCTGCCCTGAAAGCACCCTGGTGGTCTCTCATCACCGCTCCACCTCCTCCCTTATCTCCATTCTTTGACACAGCACCAACCGCATTGGCCTTGAACCAACCATCTTCAGGTGCCTGCCATGTTGGACGGGGCGTCGGCATCGCAGGTTGTCTCTGATGTGAGTGCGCCGCCTTTCACTCCTGCATGTGAGCTACAACCGTAGCTATGATTTCATGTGGGTTTGCAATCCTTCTCCCATCCCTCGCCTCGTTCCGTGCCAGCCATAATCCATATGTCGCCTGTATCATCGCCTCCCTCTCATCGCCAGAAGTGCCGGAAAACCTGTCAATCAGCTAGCTAGCCAATTTACTCCGGGAGCCTATCTCGACCGGTGGGATCGCCACCGATACTCCCATCTCCGAGTGTAGGAGCTGCCAAAATTGTACTGAATGCTAACACGACCAAAACCTGTGATGGATTGTTTCCTCCCGACCGCACACAACACAAAAAACTCCGGGTTTGATCTGACGACGATGCAGTTCGGCCCCAATAGCCAAGCCATTTTTGATAAGTCTCCACATGTGGATTTTGGCCTTAGCCGGCGCTTGAGTATCCCATAAAGACATGAAGACACGATGCTTAGCAATCAAAGATGAGGATTCCAGCTGTCCTGTCCCCGCCCTTAGCATAGCCATTTTCATATGATATGAAGACTTCACCATGAAGCACCCGTTCTTTGTAAAGTTCCACGCCGGGTAATCATCATGGCTCGGTCCTCCCACCGCAATTTGCTAGATGTCTTTCGCATCATCTGGCGATAACATTGTTTCTAGTATGCCCATGTTCCAGCGCTTCCCATCAAGGGAAAGAAGGTGGGCAACTCTTGTTACACCTGGCATATAAATCTGCCCCAACGGCTTCATGCTGCTGCTCCTCAGGATCCAGTTTGCGTGATGCATGTGAACCTGTGTTCCATCGCCTATGCGCCAAATCAGCCCCTCTCTAAGAAGATCCCTCCCATGTAATATGCTTCTAAAAGTATACGATGTCGTTGGGGGGCAGGATGCTGTGAGAATCGAGCCCCCCTTGAAATACCTTGCCAAAGGTTAGCGGGATTTGATCCTGATATAAAAATGTTTATAGATTTGACCATGTTTGGTACTGGTTGATAGTAGGGTTCATCCTCGCCCGCTTTGGTAGACGTCAACCGTCTCCTTCCGTCCACCCTACCGCCAGAGGCCTCGGCGGTAGGCTATGCAACCCTATCGCCGAAGACCCAGGCGGTAGGTGACCAATAGTTATAAACCCCTGAGGGCTAGGGAGCAGGGCCCACTGATAACCCACAAGTGTAGGGGATCGCAACAGTTTTCGAGGGTAAAGTATTCAACCCAAATTTATTGATTCGACACAAGGGGAGCCAAAGAATACTCTTAAGTATTAGCAGCTGAGTTGTAAATTCAACCACACCTGGAAGCTTAGTATCTGCAGCAAGGTAATTTAGTAGCAAAGTAATATGGAAATAGTGGTAACAACAATAAAAGTAACGATAATGTTTTTGTGGTTTTGTAACAGTAGCAGCAGAAAAGTAAATAAGCAACAAGCAATATGTGAAAAGCTCATAGGCATTGGATCGGTGATAGAGAATTATGTCGGATGCGATTCCTCATGTAAAAGTTATGACCTAGGGTGACACAGAACTAGCTCCAGTTCATCAATGTAATGTAGGCATGTATTTTGAATATAGTCATACATGCTTATGGAAAAGAACTTGCATGACATCTTTTGTCCTACCCTCCCGTGGCAGCGCGGTCCTAGTGGAAACTAAGGGATATTAAGGCCTCCTTTTAATAGAGTACCGGACCAAAGCATTAACACATAGTGAATACATGAACTCCTCAAACTACTATCATCACCGGGAGTGGTCCCGATTGTTGTCACTTCGGGGTTGCCAGATCATAACACATAGTAGGTGACTATTGACTTGCAAGATAGGATCAAGAACACACATATATTCATGAAAACATAATAGGTCCAGATCTGAAATCATGGCACTCGGGCCCTACTGACAAGCATTAAGCATGGCAAAGTCATAGCAACATCAATCTTAGAACATAGTGGATACTAGGGATCAAACCCTAACAAAACTAACTCGATTACATGGTAAATCTCATCCAACCCATCACCGTCCAACAAGCCTATGATGGGATTACTCACGCACGGTGGTGAGCATCATGGAATTTGTGATGGAGGAAGGTTGATGATGACAATGGCGACGATCTCCCATCTTTGGAGCCCCGAACGGACTCCAGATCAGCCCTCCCGAGAGAGATTAGGGTTTGGCGGCGGCTCCATATCATAAAACACGATAATTCTTCCTATCTTGTTTTTTTCTCCCCGAAAGTGAATATATAGAGTCCGGGGGTACGTCGGTGGAGCAATAGGGGGCCCACGAGGCAGGGGCCGCGCCCCCCACCCTCGTGGATAGGGTGTGGCCCCCCTAGCTTGGATCTTTCCGCAGATATTTTTTATATTTTCCAAAATAATTCTCCGTTGATTTTCAGGTCATTCCGAGAACTTTTATTTCTGCACAAAAATAACACCATGGCAATTATGTTGAAAACAGCGCCAGTCTGGGTTAGTTCCATTCAAATCATGCAAGTTAGAGTCCAAAACAAGGGCAAAAGTGTTTGGAAAAGTAGATACGTTGGATACGTATCAACTCCCCCATGCTTAAACCTTTGCTTGTCCTCAAGCAATTCAGTTCATAAACTGAAAGTGATAAAGAAAAACTTTGACAAACTCTGTTTGCTCTTGTTGTTGTAAATATGTAAAGCCAGCATTCAAGTTTTCAGCAAAGATCATGAACTAACCACATTCACAATAACTTTCAGGTCTCATGTCTACTCATATCAATAGCATAACCAACTAGCGAGCAATAATAATAAACCTCGGATGACAACACTTTCTCAAAACAATCATAATATGATAGAACAAGATGGTATCTCGCTAGCCCTTACTGAGACCACAAAACATAAATGCAGAGCACCTTTAAAGATCAAGGACTGACTAGACATTGTAATTCATGGTAAAAGAGATCCAGTCATAATTATACTCAATGCAAATTAATAGCAATACATGAAAATGACAGAGGTGCTCTCTAACAGGTGCTCTTTTATAAGAGGATGGTGACTCAGCATAAAAGTAAATAGATAGGCCCTTCGCAGAGGGAAGCATGGATTTGTAGAGGTGCCAGAGCTCGATTTTGAAATAAAGATGAATAATATTTTGAGCAATATACTCTCATTGTCAACATAACAACCAAGAATCTCGATATCTTCCATGCTACACACATTATAGGCGGTTCCCAAACAGAATGGTAAAGTTTATACTCCCCCAACCACCAACAAGCACACTCCATGGCCATCTGAATCCACGGGGTACCGTCCAAACAAGCAACAACCCTGGGGGAGTTTTGTTTAATTATTATGATTTGAGCATGGGACTGGGCATCCCGGTTACCAGCCATTTTCTCTTGAATGATGAGCGTAGTCCACTCATCGTGAGAATAACCCACCTAGCATGGAAGATATAGACAGCCCTAGTTGATACATGAGCTGTTCGAGGATACAAAACAGAATTTCATTTGAAAGTTTAGAGTTTGGCACATACAAATTTACTTGGAACGGCAGGTAGATACCGCATATAGGAAGGTATGGTGGACTCATGTGGAATAACTTTGGGGTTTATGGAACTGGATGCACAAGCAGTATTCCCGCTTAGTACAGGTGAAGGCTAGAAAGAGACTGGGAAGCGACCAGCTAGAGAGTGACAACAGTCATGAACATGCATTAAAATTAATCAACAATGAGTGCAAGCATGAGTAGGATATCAATCACCATGAACATAAATATCGTGGAGGCTATGTTGATTTTGTTTCAACTACATGCGTGAACATGTGCCAAGTCAGACCACTTGAATCGTTCAAAGGAGGATACCACCCTATCATACCACATCACAACCATTTTAATATCATGTTGGCACGTGATACGTCCAAAATGCAACACTATTTTATATCGTAATTCATCCTTATTCATTGATATATTTCACATTACGATGATGTTCTTATGTTGTTTTGGCCTATTTTACACAGTTTGCAACTTTCCGGTGCCGAAGCAGCAGACGCAGGATTCAGCGATAAAAAGTGGACGCTGAGTTGCTGAAGAAGAATACCTCCAAATTACCTGAAAATCGACGGAGGGTATTTTCCAGAAGGATCACGAAGATACGCAAAAGAGCAACCAAAGGGGGGCCACAGGGTGCCCAGGCGGTCACCTGGCGCGGCCCCCACCCTGGCCGCACCGGGAGGGCACCTGGAGCCCCTGGCCCACTCCAGGCTCCCCCCCTCTGGCCTATATACTCCTCGTCATCCAGAAACCCTAAAAAGGGGGAGAGTTTACGGAGTTCCGCCGCCGCTCCATGGCGGAAACCTACAGAGAAGAAAAGCCATCTCCGGCGGGCAGATTCCGCCGGGGGGATCACCTCCCGGAAGGGGAGATCATCGCCATCATCATCACCATCGTCACGGGCATCATCGAGATCATCATCAACATCATCCCCAACATCAGCACCATCTCCATCTTCATCCAATCTCATCTCACAATTGCAACTTGTGTTGTAATCCGTACTATCTATCCTCTCTACTCTATCGGTGTTGATTACTACTTTGCGGTGAATGCTATTGAGTTTTGTAGGAGAAATATCATTGTGTCCAGATTGTTTATCATCCATCTATCTCCACTGATCATGATCTCTTTTATGTCTTGTGAGTAGTTACTTTAGTTCTTGAGGACATGGGAGAAGTCTTGTTGTTAGTAGTCATATGATGTTGAAGTAATATGTGTTGTTTGATACTTAAGTTGTGTTGTTATTTTCCTAGTGGTGTTGTGTGAGTCGAACACTCAACACTTTGCCTTGTTAAGGACCTAGGGGAATACATTGTGTACAAAGAATGCTTACGGTGGGTTGCCGGAGTGACAGAAACCTGAACCCCAGTTCGCACGCTTTTGCACAAGGGAACAATAGATCATCGATCGTATTGCTATGGTTAGGCTTTTGCCTTAAATACTATCTTGTATTTGCGGATGCTTGCAAGGTGTTTTATCATAAGAGTGCACTCATCTTAGTCTAGAGGGTGTACTAGCATAGATCCACCCGCTCAACACTTATCAACACATCACATAGTACCGATACGGAATATGGCGAAAGCACATGACTACCTCTCCCGTGTGTCCTCAAGAACACTTTAGCCTTTATAAGTTCAGTTGCTAGGCCTCTCCTTTGCTCAGAAAGGATTGGGCCACTTGTTACTCTCCAGTGCCTTTTACTTTGCTCGCTTTTACTTTCCTGTTGCTTATATCAAGAAAACCCCTAAAAAGTTATCTTTCAGTGCTTGCCGTTATTGCTTGCTCAGAATCACTTATCAATACCTTCTGCTCCTCGTTGGGTTTGACACTCTTACTTATCGAAAACGCTGTAATAGATCCCTCACGGTTGTGGGTCATCAAGTACCGTTTTCTGGCGCCGTTGCCGGGGAGTGTAGCGCTATTGGTAAGTGAAGCTGGTAAGGAAGTTTTTATATTTCTGTTTTTATTTTGCTGTTGCTGCTCTTTTTCCTTATGGACAACTTTTCTATTAGATCGTTGCTTGTGGGAAGACGCCCCACATCTGTGGTGGTTGCTCCTCCCCCTACTGAAATTGTGCCCTATAAAATACCAGCTGGTATTATCGATTATGTTTTGGCTAATCGTTATGCAGGAGACAGACATCCCGGTGAACACTTGCTATATCTGTCACAACTATGTTCATTATTTAAGCTTGCAGGTGTATCAATGGAGTTTGTCATGAGGAAATTGTTCTCCGTATCGCTTATAGATAAAGCTTCAGATTGGTATAAGCTTCTCGATAACTCACACTTGCTTGATTGGCAAGAGCTTATGCCTCTCTTTTTTACCAAGTTTTATCCTCTTCATGAAATTCATCGAGATAGGAACTATATCTATAACTTTAGGTCTCGTGACGGAGAAAGCATTGCTCAAGCTTGGGGGAGATTGAAGTCCCTAATGCTCAAGTGTCCTATTCATGAGCTCCCCAAGAAAATTATACTTACAAATTTTTATGCCAGGCTTTCTCGTCAGGATAAGGAGATGCTGGATGCCTCCTCTAGTGGGGTATTTCAGACGAAGAGTGTTGAAGAAAGGTGGGATCTCATTGAAAGGATCCAGAGGAATACCGAAGATTGGGAAATCGATAAAGGTATTGAACCCGCTATAAATTATGAGCATGATTATATTGAGAGCTATGTGAAAACTGATTACTTCAATACCTTTTGCTCTAAGATTGGTCTTGATTCCCATCTAATGATTGATTTCTGTAAGGATTTTGCCTCTCACGTTGATGCTTTTAAAAAGAAGAGAGATCAGCATCATGAACCTTTCAAAGAGTTACCTGTTGATATTCATGTTGCTGACCCTATTTTGCCTGCAGTTATATATGAAAAGCCTCCTTTTCCCGCAAGGATAAGGGAGCACTCTCTTGTGACAGGCATAATAAATAAAAGTGAGAGAAGAATTGATGAGGCTGAGGACCAGATCAAGGTCGATCCTCAAGTTGCATTGGTTAAAGACCTTGTTACTAATGATGTTTTGGATTCCAATGTAAATTTTTGTGCTGTTTCCACTAACCTTGTCACAGCCAAGAATAAAGGCCCAATTTCAGGTACTCCAGTAGTATCTGTTAAAATAGGAGATCACAATTATTATGGGCTATGCGATTTGGGATCGAGTGCTAGTGCTATCCCCTATTCACTTTATCAAGAGATCATCGGTGAGATTTCACCTTGTGAACTTGAAGAAGTTGATGTTACCATTCATCTTGCAAACAGAGCAACTATCTCTCCTATCGGAATTGTGAGAGACGTTGAAGTCCTATGTGGAAAGGTAAAATACCCTACCGACTTTCTAGTACTTGGTTCAGTGAGGGACAATTTTTGTCCTATTATTTTTGGTAGACCTTTTCTCAGAACTTGTGGAGCTATAATAGATTGCTAGAAAGGTAAAGTTTCTATTGAATTCAATGGTGATCCATATGAATTTAACTTTTCTAAGTTCTCTAAGCAGACTCGTGGTACCGATTTACCTAGTGATGATAAAATTATTAAAAGTATTGCTTCTATTGCTATTCCCCCTAATGATCCTTTGTAGCAATATATGGAGGACCACGAGAATGATTTGCATATGCAGGAAAGAAATGAACTAGATGAAATATTCTTGAGACAACCTGCTATCCTAAAGCACAACCTTCTGGTTGAACCGTTGGGAATTTTATCAAAACCAAAAGAAGACCCGGTGTTCGATCTTAAACCTCTTCCGATACGCTCAAGTATGCTTATTTAGATGAAAAGAAAGTATATCTTGTTATTATCAACTCTAACCTTTCAGGATATGAAGAAGAGCGACTATTGGAAGTACTTCGTAAACACCGAGGTGCAATTGGCTATACCCTTGATGACCTTAAGGGGATTAGTCCATCTATCTGTCAACATACTATCAACCTTGAGCCCGATGCTAAACCAGTTGTTGATCATCAACGACGGTTGAACCCGAAGATGATGGATGTTGTAAGAACTGAGATTCTCAAGCTTCTAGCCGCAGGTATTATCTACCCTATAGCTGATAGTAAGTGGGTAAGCCCGGTACATTGTGTTCCTAAGAAAGGAGGTACAACTGTGGTTCCTAATGATAAGAATGAACTAAACCTCAGAGAATTATTATTGGATATAGAATGTGTATTGATTACAGGAAGCTGAACAAGGCAACCAGGAAGGATCACTACCTGTTGCCGTTCATCAACCAAATGCTTGAAAGGTTATCCAAAAATACCCACTTTTGTTACCTCGATGCTTATTCTGGCTTCTCTCAAATTCATGTTAACACTGCTGATCAAGAGAAGACCACTTTTACTTGTCCCTATGGTACTTATGCTTACAGGCGTATGCCTTTTGGTTTATGTAATGCCCCTGCTACTTTTCAAAGGTGTATGTCTGCTATCTTTCATGGTTTCTGTGAGGAGATTGTGGAAGTCTTCATGGACGATTTCTCCGTCTATGGAACTTCCTTTGACCATTGTTTCCACAACCTTAATAAAGTTTTGCAGAGATGTGAGGAGACAAATCTGGTACTCAACTGGGAGAAGTGCCACTTCATGGTTAACGAAGGAATTGTTCTTGGTCACAAGATTTCCGAAAGGGGAATTGAGGTGGACAAGGCCAAGATCGAAGCAATTGAGAGGATGCCCTATCCAAGGGACATCAAAGGTATTCGCAGTTTTCTCGATCATGTTGGTTTCTATAGAAGATTTATTAAAGACTTTTCTAAGACTTCGAGACCCCTCACTAATCTTCTCCAGAAGGACGTTCCTTTTGTATTTTATGAAGATTGTAAGGAGGCTTTTGAAGTTCTTAAGAAAGCTTTAATAACCGCTCCTACAGTACAACCACCTGACTGGAATTTACCTTTTGAGATTATGTGTGATGCTAGTGATTTTGCTGTTGGAGCTGTTTTAGGGCAAAGGGTTGATAAGAAATTGAATGTTATACATTATGCTAGTAAAACCCTTGATAGTGCTCAAAAGAATTATGCTACTACTGAGAAGGAATTCTTAGCTGTAGTGTTTGCTTGTGATAAGGTTAGGCAGTATATTGTTGATTCCAAAGTTACTATTCATACTGACCATGCTGCCATTAAGTACCTTATGACAAAGAAGGATGCCAAGCCAAGACTTATCAGATGGGTAGTCCTTCTTCAAGAATTTGATTTGCAGATTGTTGATAGGAAAGGAGAAGACAATCCGGTGGCGGACAATCTTTCAAGGATGGAAGATATACCGCATGATCCCATCCCAGTCAACGACGGTTTTCCAGACGAGCAACTTGCCGTTGTAAAAGTACAATCTCTTTCCGATCCTTGGTTTGCAGATTATGCTAATTTTATCGTTGCGAAGTATTTGCCTCCAGGTTTAACATTTCAGCAAAGGAAGAAGTTCTTTCATGATTTGAGGCACTACTTTTGGGATGACCCACATCTTTTCAAAGAAGGTCCAGACGGGATCGTGAGAAGATGCATACCGGAACATGAGCAGAAGGACATTCTCAGACAATGTCATGATAGTCCCTATGAAGGACATCATGCCGGTGAGAGGACCGCACATAAGGTTCTTCAATCAGGTTTTTATTGGCCTACTCTCTTTAAGGATGCTAGAAATTATGTTTTAGCCTGTGATAAATGTCAGAGAGTTGGTAACATTAGTAGAAGGAATGAGATGCCTATGAATTACTCACTAGTGATTGAACCTTTTGATTGCTGGGGTTTTGATTTTATGGGTCCTTTTCCTTCTTCGCACAAGTACACTCACAGTTTAGTAGCTGTTGATTATGTGACCAAGTGGGTTGAAGCAATCCCCACTGAAAGTGCTGATCACAAGACATCTTTGAAAATGCTCAAAGATGTGATTTTTCCTAGGTTTGGTGTACCTAGGTATCTCATGACTGATGGAGGATCACACTTCACGCATGGAGCTTTTAGAAAAGCTTTAGCCAAGTACGATGTCAATCATAGAATTGCTTCACCGTACCATCCTCAAACTAGTGGGCAAGTTGAGCTCACCAATAGAGAGATCAAGTTGATCTTACAGAAGACACTAAATAGAAATAGAAAGGACTGGTCAAATAAGTTAGGAGATGCTTTGTGGGCGTATAGAACTGCTTACAAAAACCCCATGGGCATGTCCCCCTATAAGATGGTTTATGGCAAGGCTTGCCATTTGCCATTAGAATTAGAGCACAAAGCTTTCTGGGCTGTTAGAGAGCTTAATGCTGACCCAAAGTTAGCTGGTGAGAAGCGTCTCATGAACTTGACTTCTCTAGATGAGTGCAGAAGTGAATCTTACGAGAGCGCTAAAATGTTCAAGGAAAAGGTAAAGAAGTGGCATGATAGGAGGATTCTGAAACGTGAATTTAATGTTGGTGATAAAGTTTTGTTGTTTAGACCCCGTTTCAGGTTTTCTCCAAGCAAACTACTTTCCAGGTGGGAAGGGCCATTTCATATTGAATAAGTCTATCGGTCTGGTGCAATCAAGATTAACAATTTTGAAGGCACCAAACCTCAAGTTGTGAATGGGCAAAGACTTAAGCATTACATAGCAGGAGACCCTGTCGATGTTGATGTGAATATGATATACACAACAACTCACGAAGAACATGTTGCAGCCCTGTTTCAGACACCAGCAGAAGCAGAATAAGAAAAGGTATGTATTACGGTAAGGAAACATCGCGAACCACCATAAAAGTTCCATATTATGAGTTTTTGCAAAATTAGGAAAATTCTAAGCCTAAGTGGAGCCGGAGACAAGCTCCAGGGGGCCCAGGCGCCCCCCTGGCGCGGCCTACCTCCTGGCCGCGCCGGGAGGCCGCCTCGGCACCCAGGAGTCCGTCTCCGACCCCACTTTAGCTTGTTACCTTCCTTTCTGTGCAGAATTTTTTGCTATATATTTGCCCGGATTGTTTCGACAACGTATCTCGCGATTTCGTGTGTTTTCTTTTCGGTCTGTTTCTGCCAGGAAATCTTTTAGCTAGACCTAGGTGCCATGGCTTCCCCAAGTTCCCCCAAGGACAAGTTCGTCATCAACCCTTACCTCGCTGAGGTGAAGAAGCACCCTCAGGTTGTTCGGATGGAGGATGGTGTCCTCCATCAAGAAGATCTGAAGGGACCTATCAAGGAGGGGAGCATCCAGGCCAGGCTAGAAGAAGTGGAGCAAGAAGTCTTCAAGTACAAGAAGATGATCGAGCGTGGTGTTGAAGCTAACTTTGACATCATCAACGAGCTGAAGACCTACTTCCCGAAGGAGATGAAGGAGATGTGGAAAAGCATCACCGCATCTGAAGAAAGAATTGAAGAGCTCCAAGGGCAAATTTATGATCTACATCACCAAAACTGTGAGTATGAACTAAGGTTCATGCGCATGGGTATGGGTGCTGCATGCAGGATTCAGGAGACAAACTTCTCATATGAGACTGGAGAACCCCTTCCATGGAAGCGCTTCGCCGAGGACTACGTGATCAACGTCAACAAGAATGAGGAGTGAAATCTCCTTGGGTAATGGTATCCCCTTGGCTAGTTCCAAGCTTGGGGGAGTGCCCGGTATCTTTATCTTTATCTTTTGTCTTTTAGAGTCAAGTAGAGTCGTATCATGTCTAGGGAGGTTATTTTATGAAATAGGTGTGTGCATTGAGGTCTATCACTCCTTCTGTGGAGAGATTGTATCCGTGAGTGTAGAGTCGTCTATGATGGAATATTAATGAGAAGTCCATTGGTTCCTCTGCTGCACTCGGTATTCTCTTCACGCAATCGACCTTATATGATGATTCTTATGGGGAGTATTGACCTTATATCAGGTATGGCTTTGAAAACTTTATTTAATCTTGGCAAACATAGCTTTGGTCATAACAACAAGCATGATTTTCTTAAAGTAGCGACATAGCCAAAACCTTTATGTTATTATGCTTGAAGTGTTATGCTGACAAGGAAGACAACTTGATGTGTTATGCTTATTTTAATGTTTATGCTTTATATTGCTTTGCATCTTAGTCATCATCAATTATCTGTTATCTCAAAGCCTTTGCTAGCCTAAACTTTGTACTAAGCGGAATTCTGCTTGTGCATCCATACCCTTAAACCAATACCTTCCATATGAGTCCACCATACCTTCCTATTCGTGGTATTCCACTACCACCTCCTAAAGTATAGAATTTATGTGTTATCCTTAAATGTTCAAAATCTTCTATTTTGTGCCCCTGTTTTAGCTCATGAGGAAGTAGTAGTTAATTCATGATCTTTATAAGTTGGATAAGTTTTACCCCGGGATTGCATGTCTAATCTGCAAACCCCTAATACGAGGAGGAACTGGCATGAGTGCGCCCGGCTCATAAAAGATAATACAACAAACAAACCCTCCTTCACGCTTTGTTCATGAGAAATCAGAAAACTTTGGCAGTGATAAACAAAGGAGATTAAGGGGATGTGATCGTCCCCGTGCGGGAGCCGTTCCTCGAAACTTGTCCAGTTTGAGAAGTAATTGAGTTATCTATTAGCATTCGTTGACAAAACATGCACCTCTCAAAACTTCTTTTCATTCTGTTTGATTTAAGGATAGCACATGAGTTTTCCCTACTTCCCTAGAGCAGGGCCTATCTCTTAGTTTTAGGTTGAGTCAGTTATTCCTACTTCCTTCTATTCTTAAAGAGAGCAGACATTTGATGTTGACGAGGATTCATTCATATAAAGTTGCATTAAGATTTGTCATATCATATCCTTGTTGACACTATAATTTGATAAGTAAGTTGTTTGTCAAGCCCAGCTAAAGCAAACATCTTCCTTTGTGTTAACACTTTCACTTCTTGCCTAATAACATGTTCTTTCAAAAGCTTCAATTAATCTCATCAAAACATAAAGAGAAAGAGCAAAAGTAAAAGCTATTAGTTGTTCTTTGACCAAAGGACATGTTTGCCATGATTTGATGAGTTTCCTTAGCCCTACTTTCGATTATAAGTGTTACCACTTTTTTATAAGGGCCTTATGAGTTGAAGATTGCTGTTGAGGATATTTGAGTTTGGTGAAGAAACTGTGACGCTTCTTGTCCGTATTCTATTTATCGACACTTCACTCTCTAAACTTGTGGACAGGTTTACCGAGCTCAGTATTCGCTTGGGGACAAGCGAGGTCTAAGCTTGGGGGTGTTGATACGTCCAAAATGCATCACTATTTTATATCGTAATTCATCCTTATTCATTGATATATTTCACATTACGATGATGTTCTTATGTTGTTTTGGCCTATTTTACACAGTTTGCAACTTTCCGATGCCGAAGCAGCAGACGCAGGATTCAGCGATAAAAAGTGGACGCTGAGTTGCTGAAGAAGAATACCTCCAAATTACCTGAAAATCGACGGAGGGTATTTTCCAGAAGGATCACGAAGATACGCAAAAGAGCAACCAGAGGGGGGCCACAGGGTGCCCAGGCGGCCACCTGGCGCGGCCCCCACCCTGGCCGCTTCGGGAGGGCGCCTCGAGCCCCTGGCCCACTCCAGGCTCCCTCCCCCTCTGGCCTATATACTCCTCGTCATCCAGAAACCCTAAAAAGGGGGAGAGTTTACGGAGTTCCGCCGCCACTCCGTGGCGGAAACCTACAGAGAAGAAAAGCCATCTCCGGCGGGCAGATTCCGCCGGGGAGATCACCTCCCGGAAGGGGAGATCATCGCCATCGTCATCACCATCGTCACGGGCATCATCGAGATCATCGTCAACATCATCCCCAACATCATCACCATCTCCATCTTCATCCAATCTCATCTCACAATTGCAACTTGTGTTGTAATCCGTACTATCTATCCTCTCTACTCTATCGGTGTTGATTACTACTTTGTGGTGAATGCTATTGAGTTTTGTTGGAGAAATATCATTGTGTCCAGATTTTTTATCATCCATCTATCTCCACTGATCATGATCTCTTTTATGTCTTGTGATTAGTTACTTTAGTTCTTGAGGACATGGGAGAAGTCTTGTTGTTAGTAGTCATATGATGTTGAAGTAATATGTGTTGTTTGATACTTAAGTTGTGTTGTTATTTTCCTAGTGGTGTTGTGTGAGTCGAACACTCAACACTTCGCCTTGTTAAGGACCTAGGGGAATACATTGTGTACAAAGAATGCTTACGGTGGGTTGCCGGAGTGACAGAAACTTGAACCCTAGTTCGCACGCTTTTGCACAAGGGAACAATGGATCATCGATCGTATTGCTATGGTTAGGCTTTTGCCTTAAATACTATCTTGTATTTGCGGATGCTTGCAAGGTGTTTAATCATAAGATTGCACTCATCTTAGTCTAGAGGGTGTACTAGCATAGATCCACCCACTCAACACTTATCAACACATCACATAGTACCGATACGGAATATGGCGAAAGCACATGACTACCTCTCCCGTGTGTCCTCAAGAACACTTTAGCCTTTATAAGTTCAGTTGCTAGGCCTATCCTTTGCTCAGAAAGGATTGGGCCACTTGTTACTCTCCAGTGCCTTTTACTTTGCTCGCTTTTACTTTCCGGTTGCTTATATCAAGAAAACCCCTAAAAAGTTATCTTTCAGTGCTTGCCGTTATTCCTTGCTCAGAATCACTTATCAATACCTTCTGCTCCTCGTTGGGTCCGACACTCTTACTTATCGAAAACGCTACAATAGATCCCTTACGGTTGTGGGTCATCAGCACGCAAGATAGACCATTATAAACTCCTAGCTAATTAAGCATGGCATAAGAAGCTATGATATCTAATTGTCATTGCAAGCATGTTTAATTCATAATAGGATGAATCTGGAACGATGAACTATCATATTTACAAAAACAAGAGAGGTCGAGTTCATACCAGCTTTTCTCATCTCAATCAATTCATCATATATCGTCATTATTACCTTTCACTCACAGGACCGAACGGTGTGGATAATAATAATGGTGAATGTGCATTGGACTAAGCTAGAATCTGCAAGCATTTAATACCAGAGAGAAGACAAGGTAATATAGCTCAAGGTTAAATCAACAATAAAGCATGTGAGAGCCACTAAGCATTTTCAATCATGGTCTTCTACTCCTGGCCCCAAGGAAAAGAAAAGAAACTATTTACACGGGAAAGCTCCCAACAAGCAAAAGAAGAACGAGAAATCTTTTTGGGTTTTCTTTTAATTACTACTACTACAGGCATGGAAAGTAAACTAGCTAAAAGCTACAACTAATTTTTTTTTGTTTTTCTTAAGGTTTTTTAACACACAAGAAAAATACTAAGAAAAGAAATG
Source organism: Secale cereale (assembly GCA_902687465.1). NCBI lineage: Eukaryota > Viridiplantae > Streptophyta > Magnoliopsida > Poales > Poaceae > Secale > Secale cereale. Next base: position 875,829,351 of record LR738710.1, read on the forward strand.
GAACTAGCATGGATGGTACAATGAAAGAGTGTGAGCACCGACAACCGGAATAAGTGTGTGAACATGAATGTAATGTCGGTGAGAAACACATACTCCCCCAAGCTTAGGCTTTTGGCCTAAGTGGGTCTATGGCCACAGATCGAAGCTACTCTCTCCGTTGTACTGAGAAGTGTCCTCTGGGTGCCACTAGTTGACAAGCTCATCCGGATCCTACCCATAAACAGACTGCCGGTAAAGATCAAGTGGTGGCTCCGGCTCCGGCCCTGAAGCTTGTGCCTGGCTCTGGTACTTGTAGAAGGCATCTGACGAAACGAGGTATATGCCTGCAAACAGATCAAACAGAGATGGTGCAGGTAAGGTGACAATCTCACAATATTTTTCATCAAACCTCAATTTATACTTAAGCAACTTCTCTTTGTCTTTAACAATAAAATCATGTGCTATCATACTCTTATAATCTAGATAAACAGGGGCCAGCAATTTTTCTTCCTTCTCATGACGCCTAACCTTTTGTGCGGTTCAAACTTAATCGTTTAGCAATGATGGCACCCAAGCTAAAAGTTGTGTCTCGAAACAAAGCATGGCGCAAAATGACAATATCAGGGGCACTAAGATTCCCACTGTTCCCGCGACCAATTAAACATCTACTAGCAAATATAGCAAAGTAGCGCAGAATAGGAAAATGTATACTAGTAATTCTTTCCCCTGAAACTTTCCTAGTTTCTCCTACAGCTATCATGTCAATGAACCCTTCAACATCTTCACGACGAGGTTCCTCAAGACTACCAGCAAAGGGTATCTTGCATACTTCACAAAATTCAAAGAATGACATCTCCATAACCTCATCATATAAACAAAACTCCACTGAAGGTGGTGATTTCTTAGCATGAAAATGAAAGTTTTGCGTGAAAATATTAGTGAGTAAGATATACTGTCCACGCTGGTCGTGGAGGAAGTCGGTGAGGCCTGCATTGTTCGCCAAATAATAAAAGTCTCCATGAATCCCGATGGCTTCCAAGAACTCATTACAAGGCCATTCGCACGGCCGAACTTCCGCAGTGCGAGGAAGATTATATTTGGGCTTCTTATTTTCTTCCTTCTTCTTATCCTCTGAACTTTTACTGGAGGAGCCTCTCAACAATCTCTTTATCATTTTCCTCCTCTGAAATTTTCTGAAATTTTTAGTAACTCAAAATAAAAGTGATCCAAACTCAACAAAGATTGATAGCAACAACTCCTACAAGTTCCTAGAGACTATATCATGCATTAGAACTACTTGGGGCCAAAGAAATTTGACATGCAAGATCAAGAACAAGGTCACCACAGCAGCAAAAAATTGCAATAAATAAAGCACTAGAACAAAAACCATTTGGACCAATGGAGGAGTCACATACCAAGGAACAATCGCCCCAAACAGTTTTGTGAATGGAGCTTTGAGCAAGGAGATCGAAATGGCAGCAGGATGAGCTAGAACTCGTGCTTGATCTAGATAGTGATTTTTTTGGGAGGAAGAAGGAGTGTGTGGGTGCAGGAATAAGTGGGGGGGCACGTGGGGCCCATGAGGCAGGGGCGCGCCCAGTGAGGGTGGGCGCGCCCTGGACCCTCGGGGCCAGGTGCTGGCTCCCCCTGATGTGTTGTCTGTGCCAAATATTCTCAAATATTCTAGAAAAAATCATATTTCATTTTCACGGCATTTGGAGAACTTTTATTTTCGGGGTATTTTTTATTGCATGGATAAGTCTGGAAACAGAAAGAAAATACTAATTTTGCTTTATTTAATCTAATTAACAGAAAGTAAAACGAGGGTACAGAAGGTTGTGCTATCTAGATTCACCCATCTCATGCTCATCAAAAGGAGTCCATTAACAAGGTTGATCAAGTCTTGTTAATAAAATCTTTCCGAATAACATGAAACCGGAGAATTTTCGAATAACACTAGGTTATTTCAATGGGGATATGTATGTCCCCAACAATAAGAATATCATACGTGTTCTTGACAGTAGGAAGAGGAAATTCAAAACCTCCAATAGTAATAGTTGAAATTTTTCCAATAGAATTGATACTATGGACCTGAGGTTGTTTCCTCGGAAAATGGACCGTATTCTCATTACCATTGACATGAAAAGTGACATTGCCTTTGTTGCAATCAATAACAGCCCCTGCAGTATTCAAAAAGGGTCTACCAAGGATAATAGACATACTATCGTCCTCGGGAATATCAAGGATAACAAAGTCCGTTAGAATAGTAACATTTGCAACCACAACAGGCACATCCTCACAAATACCGACAGGTATAGCAGTTGATTTATTGACCATTTGCAAAGATATTTCAGTAGGTGTCAACTTACTCAACTCAAGTCTACGATATAAAGAGAGAGGCATAACACTAACACCGGCTCCAAGATCACATAAAGCAGTTTTAACATAGTTTCCTTTGAAGCAGCAAGGTATAGTAGGTACTCCTGGATCTCCTAGTTTGTTAGGTATTCCACCCTTAAAAGTGTAATTGGCAAGCATGGTGGAAATCTCTACTTCAGGTATCTTTCTTTTATTGGTAATAATATCTATCATATACTTAGCATAAGGATTTGTTTTAACCATATCAGTCAAACACATACGCAAAAATATAGGTCTAATCATCTCAGCAAATCGCTCAAAATCCTCATCATCCTTTTTCTTGGATGGTTTAGGAGGAAAAGGCATGAGTTTCTGAACCCATGGTTCTCTTTCCTTACCGTGCTTCCTAGCAACAAAGTCTCTCTTATCATAACGTCGATTCTTTGATTGCGGGTTATCAAGATAAACAGCAGGTTCAATCTCTACATCATTATCATTGCTAGGTTGAGCATCATCATGAACATCATCATTAACATTATCACTAGGTTCATGTTCATTACTAGATTGTGTCATCAGAAACAGAGATATCATTGGGATTCTCAGGTGTGTCAGCTACCGGTTCACTAGAAGCATGCAAAGTCTTATCATTTTTCTTTTTCTTCTTCTTAGAAGAACTAGGTGCATCTAAATTGGCTCTCTGAGAATCTTGCTCAATTCTCTTAGGGTGGCCCTCAGGATACAAAGGTTCCTGAGTCACTTTACCACCTCTAGTTGCAACTCTAAGAGCAAAGTCATTATTCTTACTATTTAATTCACTGAGCAAATCAGTCTGAGCCTTAAGTACTTGTTCTACTTGAGTGGTAATCATAGAAACATGTTTACTAATGAGTTTCAATTCACCTTTAACTCTAGACATATAATCACTCAAGCGTTCAATCATATAAGCATTACGTTGCAATTGTCTACCAACATAAGCATTGAAGTTTTCTTGTTTAACAATAAAATTATCAAACTCATCTAAGCATTGGCTAGCAGACTTCTAACGAGGAATATCACCTTCATCAAATCTATAAAGAGAATTTACCTTTACTACCTATGTCGGGTTATCAAGACCATGTATTTCTTCAATAGGCGGTAAATTCTTAACATCTTCAGCTTTAATACCTTTTTCTTTCATAGATTTCTTTGCCTCTTGCATATCTTCAGGACTGAGAAATAGAACACCTCTTTTCTTCGGAGTTGGCTTAGGGACTGGTTCAGGAAGTGTCCAATTATTTTCTTTGGTCAGCATATTATTCAATAGTAATTCAGCTTGATCAACTGTTCTTTCCCTGAAAACACAACCAACACAACTATCCAGGTGGTTTCTGGAAGCATTGGTTAGTCCATTATAAAAGACATCAAGTATTTCATTCCTCTGAAGAGGATGATCAGGCAAAGCATTAAGTAATTGGAGAAGCCTCCCCCAAGCTTGTGGGAGACTCTCTTCTTCAATTTGCACAAAATTATATATTTCCCATAAGGCAGCTTGTTTCTTATGAGCGGGAAAATATTTAGCAGAGAAGTAATAAATCATATCCTGGGGACTACACACACAACCAGGATCAAGAGAATTAAACCATGTCTTAGCATCACCCTTTAACGAAAACGGAAATAGCTTAAGGATATAGTAATAACGAATCTTTTCATCGTTGGTAAACAGGGTGGCTATATCATTCAACTTAGTAAGATGTGCCACAACAGTATCAGATTCATAACCATGGAAAGGAGCCGATTCAACCAAAGTAATTAACTCAGGATCAACAGAGAAATCATAATCCTTATCAATAACAAAGATAGGTGAAGTAGCAAAAGCAGGCTCATATTTCATTCTAGCATTCAAAGACTTTTCTTTCAGCTTAGCTAATAATTTCTTAAGATCATATCTATCGTTGCAAGCAAGAAAGTCTCTGGCAATTTCTTCATCCATAACATAACCCTTAGGAATAACAGGAAATTCATATCTAGGGGGAGAATCTTCATCATCACTTTCATCTATATTATCAGTTTCAATATTTGCATTCTCCCTAACATTAGCAATTTGTTCATCTAGAAATTCACCTAGTGGCACAGTATTATCAAACATAGAAGTAGTTTCATCATACATAGCAGAAGTAGCATCATCAAGAACATGCGACATATCAGATTCAATAGCAGGAGTAGGTGTCGCAAATTTACTCATAACAGAGGGTGCATCAAGTGCAGAGCTAGATGGTAGTTCCTTACCTCCCCTCGTAGTTGAGGGAAAGATCTTGGTTTTTGAGTCCTTCAAATTCTTCATAGTGATTGGTACGTCCATTTTGCATCATGCATATAAGTCAATATTTATTTCATTATGGGTTGTTCATACATGTTTTGTCACAATACTTATGCCTTTTCTCTCTTATTTTGCAAGGTTTACATGAAGAGGGTGAATGCCGGCAGCTGGAATTCTGGGCTGGAAAAGGAGCAAACTCTGGAAACCTATTCTGCACAACTCCAAAAGCCCTGAAACTCCACAGAACATTGTTTCGGAAAATATAAAAAATATCTGGGGAAAGAAACCAACGAGAGGGGCCACTGGCTAGCCTCGAGGGTGGGGGCGCACCCCCCTTCCCAGGGCGCGCCCCCTGCCTCGAGGACCAGCCGGTGGGCCCTAGGTGCCCATCTTCTCCTATATGAAGCGTTTTGACCTGGAAAAAATAAGGAGGAGGCTTTCGGGACCAGACGCCGCCGTCTCGAGGCGGAACCGAGGTGGAAACCAATCTAGGGCTCCGGCAGAGCTGTTCTGCCGGGGATACTTCCCTCCAGGAGGGGGAAATCGTCACCGCCATCATCACCAACAACTCTCCCATCTTGGGGAGAGCTATCTTCATCAACATCTTCACCAGCACCATCTCCTCTCTAACCCTAGTTCATCTCTTGTATCCAATCTTTGTATCCAAACCTCAGATTGGTACCTGTGGGTTGCTAGTAGTGTTGATTACTCCTTGTAGTTGATGCTAGTTGGTTTATTTGGTGGAAGATCATATGTTCAGATCCATTATGCATATCAATATACCTCTGATCATGAATAATATTATGTCTTGTGAGTAGTTACTTTTTTTCTGAGGACATGGGAGAAGTCTTGCTATTAGTAGTCATGTGAATTTGGTCTTTGTTCGATATTTTGATGAGATGTATGTTGTCTCTCCTCTAGTGGTGTCATGTGAACGTCGACTACATGACACTTCACTATTATTTGGGCCTAGAGGAAGGCATTGGGAAGTAATAACTAGATGATGGGTTGCTAGAGTGACAGAAGCTTAAACCCTAGTTTATGCGTTGCTTCGTAAGGGGCTGATTTGGATCCATATGTTTCAGGCTATGGTTAGGTTTACCTTAATACTTCTTTTGTAGTTGTGGATGCTTGCATTAGAGGTTAATCATAAGTGGGAGGCTTGTCCAAGTAAGGGCAGCACCCAAGCACCGGTCCACCCACATACCAAATTATCAAAGTATCGAACGCGAATCAGATGATCATGATGAAAACTAGCTTGACGATAATTCCCATATGTCCTCGGGAGCGCTTTACCTTGCATAAGAGTTTGTCCAGGCTTGTCCTTTGCTACAAAAAGGATTGGGCCACCTTGCTGCACCTTATTTACTTTTACCTTAATTACTTGCTACCAATTATCTTATCACAAAACTGTTTGTTACCTATAATTTCAGTGCTTGCAGAAAATACCTTACTGAAAACTGCCTATCATTTCCTTCTGCTCCTCGTTGGGTTCGACACTCTTACTTATCGAAAGGACTACAATAGATCCCCTACACTTGTGGGTCATCAAGACTCTTTTCTGGCGCCGTTGTCGGGGAGTGAAGCGCCTTTGGTAAGGAAAAATTTATATAGTGTGGTGAAATTTATTGTCACTTGTTACTATGGCTCAAAATCCTTTGAGGGGCTTATTCGGGGTATCTTCACCCCGAACAGAAGAGCAAAGAGTTGCTCCTCAACCTAATGCACCTATTGAGAATGTTTGCTTTGAGATTCCTTCGGGTATGATTGAGAAACTGCTTGAAAATCCCTATACAGGAGACGGAACACTTCACCCTAATTTACACCTAATATATGTGGATGAAGTTTGTGGATTGTTTAAGCTTGCAGGTATGCCCGAGGATGTTATCAAGAAGAAGGTCATCCCTTTATCTTTGAAGGGAGATGCATTGACATGGTTTAGGCTATGCGATGATATGGGATCTTGGAACCATAATCGTCTGAAGTTGGAATTTCATCAAAAGTTCTACCCTATGCACCAGGTTCATCGTGATCGCAATTATATTTATAATTTCTGGCCTCGCGAAGGAGAAAGCATCGCTCAAGCTTGGGGGAGGCTTAAGTCAATGTTATATTCATGCCCCAATCATGAGCTTTCAAGAAAAATGAGCATCCAAATTTTTTATGCTCGGCTTTCTCTCAATAATCGCACCATGCTCGATAATTCTTGTTCTGGCTCTTTTATGATGAAGACTGTTGAATTCAAATTGGATTTATTGGAAAGAATTAAACGCAACTCCGAAGATTGGGATCTCGAAAAATGTAAGGAGTCAGGTATGACCCCTAAGTTTGATTGTGTTAAAGCTTTTATGGACACTAATGTTTTCCGTGAGTTTAGCACTAAATATGGACTTGACTCTGAGATAGTAGCTTTTTCTGTGAATCTTTTGCTACTCATCTTGATCACCCCAAGGAGAAGTGGTTTAAATATCATCTCCCTATTGAAGTAAAATTAGTTGAACCTATTAAAGTTGAAGAAAAGACTATCACTTATAATGTTGATCCTGTTATTCCTACCGCTTATATTGAGAAGCCACCTTTCCCTGTTGGGATAAAGGATCATGTTCAAGCTTCAACTGTAGTTCGTAAGAGTAATATTAGAACACCTACACTCTCTGAGCAAATTAAAGTTGAACCTAGTGTTGCTATGGTTAAAGATCTGTTGGTAGAAGATTTAGACGGACATGTTATTTACCTCCAAGAAGAGTCTGCTAGAATAGCCAAACCCAATGCTAGGAATAAATATAAACCTGTTGTAGGCTTGCCTGTCATCTCTGTTAAGATAGGAGATCGTTCCTATCATGGTTTATGTGACGTAGGTGCTAGTGCGAGTATTATCCCTCTTGACTTGTATAACGAAATCATGCATGATATTGCACCTGTTGAGTTAGAAGGGATTGATGTTACTATTAAGCTTGCTAATAGAGATACTATTTCACTAGTTGGGATTGTTAGAGATATTGAAGTCTTGTGTGGGAAGGTTAAATACCCTGCTGATTTTCTTATTCTTAGTTCCCCACAAGATGCATTCTGCCCCATTATATTTGGTAGACCCTCTTGAGTACCGTTAATACCAAGATAGACTGTGTGAAAGATATTGTTACTGTTGGATTAGGGGATACGTCTCATGATTTTAACTTTGCTAAATTCCGTAGACAACCCCTTGAAAAGGCACCACCCAGTAAGGATGAAATTATTGGTCTTGCTTCTATTGCCGTGCCACCTAATGATCCTTTAGAGCAATACTTGCTAGACCATGAAAATGATATGCATATGAATGAGAGAAGGGAAATAGATGAAATATTCCTTATACATGGACCTGTATTGAAAAACAACTTGCCTGTTGAAATCCTAGGGGATCCTCCTCCACCCAAGGGTGATCCCGTGTTTGAACTTAAACCTTTACCTGATAATCTTAAGTATGTTTATCTTGATGAAAAGAAGATATATCCTGCTATTATTAGTGTTAACCTTTCAGAGCAGGAAGAAGAAAGATTATTGAAAACTCTGAAGAAGCACCGAGCTGCTATTGGATATACTCTGGATGATCTTAAGGGCATTAGTCCCACTATATGTCAACACAAAATAAAATTGGAAGAAAATGCTAAACCAGTTATCGATCATCAGTGACGGTTAAATCCTAAGATGAAAGAAGTGGTAAGGAAGGAAATTCTAAAGCTTCTAGAGGCAGGTTTTATCTACCCCATTGCTGCTAGCCAGTGGGTAAGTCATGTCCATTGCGTTCCTAAGAAAGGAGGTATGACTGTCGTCCCTAATGATAAAGATGAATTGATCCCGCAAAGGATAGTTACAGGTTATAGGATGGTAATTGATTTCCGTAAGTTAAGTAAGGCTACTAAGAAAGATCATTACCCCTTACAATTTATTGATCAAATGCTAGAAAGGTTATCCAAACATACCCATTTCTGCTTTCTAGATGGTTATTCTGGTTTCTCTCAAATACCTATGTCAAAAGGGGATCAAGAGAAGACCACCTTCACTTGCTCTTTCGATACCTTTGCTTATAGACGTATGCCTTTTGGTTTATGTAATGCACCTGCTACCTTTCAAAGATGCATGATGGCTATATTCTCTGATTTTTGTGAAAAGATTGTTGAGGTATTCATGGATAATTTCTCCGTTTACGGAACTTCTTTTGATGACTGCTTAAGCAACCTTGATCGAGTTTTGCAGAGATGTGAAGACACTAACCTTGTCTTGAATTGGGAGAAGTGCCATTTTATGGTTAATGAAGGCATTGTCTTGGGACACAAAATTTCTTAAAGAGGTATTGAAGTTGACAAAGCTAAAGTTGATGCTATTGAAAAGATGCCATGCCCTAAGGATATCAAAGGTATACGAAGTTTCCTTGGTCATGTCGGGTTTTATAGGAGGTTCATTAAGGACTTCTCCAAAATCACCAGGCCTCTGACTAATCTTTTACAGAAAGATATTCCTTTTGTCTTTGATGATGATTGTCTAGAAGCATTTTAAATACTTAAGAAAGCATTGATCTCTGCACCTATTGTCCAGCCTCCTGACTGGAATTTACCCTTTGAGATTATGTGTGATGCTAGTGATTATGCTGTAGGAGCTGTTCTAGGGCAAAGAGTTGATAAGAAATTGAATGTTATCCAGTATGCTAGTAAAACTCTAGATAGTGCCCAAAGAAATTATGCTACCACTGAGAAAGAATTTTTAGCAGTTGTGTTTGCTTGTGATAAGTTTAGACCCTACATCGTTGATTCTAAAGTAACTATTCACACTGATCATGCTGCTATCAAATACCTTATGGAAAAGAAAGATGCTAAACCTAGACTTATTAGATGGGTTCTCTTGCTGCAAGAATTTGACTTGCATATTATTGATATAAAGGGAGTTGAGAACCCCGTAGCAGATAACTTGTCTAGGTTAGAGAATATACTTGATGACCCACAACCTATTGATGATAGCTTTCCTGATGAACAACTAGCTGTCATAAGTATTTCTCGTACTGCTCCTTGGTATGCTGATTATGATAATTACATTGTTGCTAAATTTATACCTCCTAGCTTCACATACCAGCAAAAGAAAAAGTTCTTCTATGATTTGAGACATTACTTCTGGGATGACCCACATCTTTATAAAGAAGGAGTAGAAGGTATTATTAGACGTTGTGTGCCTGAGCATGAACAGGAACAGATCCTATGCAAGTGCCACTCCGAAGCTTACGGAGGACACCATGCGGGAGACAGAACTGCACACAAGGTATTGCAATCTGGTTTTTATTGGCCTATTCTCTTCCAGGATGCCCGTAAGTTTATGTTATCATGTGATGAATGTCAAAGAATTGGTAATATTAGTAGACATCAAGAAATTCCTATGAATTACTCACTTGTTATTTTACCATTTGATGTTTGGGGCTTTGATTATATGGGACCTTTTCCTTCCTCTAATGGGTACACACATATCCTAGTTGTTGTTGATTACATTACTAAGTGGGTAGAAGCTATTCCAACTAGTAGTGCTGATCATAACACCTCTATTAAGATGCTTAAAGAAGTTATATTTCTGAGGTTTGGAGTCCCTAGATATCTAATGACTGATGGTGGTTCACACTTTATTCATGGTGCTTTCCGTAAGATGCTTGCTAAGTATGATGTCAACCATAGAATTGCATCACCTTATCACCCACATACTAGTGGTCAAGTAGAACTTAGTAATAGGGAGTTTAAATTAATCTTGCAAAAGACAGTTAATAGGTCTAGAAATAATTGGTCCAAGAAACTAGATGATGCATTATGGGCCTACAGAACTGCATAAAAAATCCTATGGGTATGTCTCCATATAAGATGGTATATGGAAAAGCTTGTCACTTACCTCTTGAGCCAGAACATAAGGCATATTGAACTATCAAAGAGCTCAATTATGATTTCAAACTTGCCGGTGAAAAGAGGTTATTTGACATTAGCTGTCTTGACGAATGGAGAACCCAGGCCTACGAGAATGCCAAGTTATTTAAAGAAAAACTTAAAAGATGGCATGACAAAAGGATACAAAAGCGTGAGTTTAACGTAGGTGATTATGTTTTGCTATTCAACTCTCATTTAAGATTTTTTGCAGGAAAACTTCTCTCCAAGTGGGAAGGACCCCACGTTAACGAGGAGGTCTATCGTTCCGGTGCCATAAAAATCAACAACTTCGAAGGCACAAATCCGAAGGTGGTGAATGGTCAAAGGATCAAACATTACATCTCAGGTAATCCTATAAATGTTGAAACTAATATTATTGAAACCATAACCCCGGAGGAATACATAAGGGACACTTTCCAGAATGATTCAGCCTCCGAAAAGGAAGAGGTACGTGATACGGTAAGTAAACCGACTCCAAAACAGTTCTAAAGGCAATTCTTCTCCGTTTTGGAATATTTAGAAAAACAGGAAAATAAACCGTAGTCCGGAGGAGACACGGGGCCTCCTCAAGGGTAGGGGCGCGCCCCCCTTCCCAGGGCGCGCCCCCCTGCCTCGAGGGCACCCCGTGTGTCCCCTGGACTCTGTTTTCTTGTGGGTTACTCCTTTTGTTCGGGAAAAATTCATTATATATACTCCCGAAGGTTTTGACCTCTGTATCATGCAAAATTCCTCTGTTTTCATTTCAAGCTATTTTCTGCTAGGGTTTGCGAAGCTAGGCATCATGTCGTCTCCCTCCTCCAACAATGAAGGCAATGATGCTTGGCTAATGAAGATAGATCTGAAGAGAGAAGGACCCAAGGAGATCCACAAGGAGAAGAAGATCAAGATGGAGGTGGAGGATCCGGCTCCGACAACAGGAGAAGAAGACACATCCAAATCCCTTCCTAATCTCTTTACCTCAACTGAGCTAGAAGCTTTCAGGATGCTTGAGTTAGCTCAGATCCGCAACAAGCATCTCACAAGTGAAAATCTTTTGTTGAAGGATTACATAGTTGCTCTCAAAGGTATTATCCACAAGCTGGAAGATCTCCTACGCTCGATATATGAGGATCCCCCGTCACTACTTGCAACTCCATCATCGCCAACCCCGAAGAAGGAGACATAATCATATGGGTATGGGCACTCCCCTTGGCAACTGCCAAGCTTGGGGGAGTGACCCCGGTATCGTAGCACCCTCACTCTTATCTTTACCATTTGCTTAGTTTGATCCTTCTGGTAGTAGCTTGATCTATTAGAATAAAGTCACTGATCTAGTTGTGAGCTTTTGCTTTGTGAGCTTTATCCTTTGTAATCAAGTCCGTGAGTTATATAATAAAGATTAGTGTTGAGTCAAGGGCTTGATTTCCTCACTTGGGTCATGATAAAAAGAAAGAAAACAAAAAGAGAATCAAAGAGATCATATCGATCTTATGGGAAGTAATGACTTCACATACAAGAGTATGATAAATAAAAGTTGTTGGGAGGTGACAAACATAGTTTTTGTCATCGTTGCAATTAATAGGAAGTAATAAAAGAAGAGAGGCTTCACATACAAATATACTATCTTGGACATCTTTTATGATTGTGAGCACTCATTAAAGTATGACATCCTAAAGAGTTGATGTTGGACAAGGAAGACAACATAATGGGTTATGTCTTCTTATATCCGAAATAAAGTATATTGTCACGGATCTTCCAACATGTTGAGCTTGCCTTTCTCCCTCATGCTAGCCAAAATTCCTTGCACTAAGTAGAGATACTACTTGTGCTTCCATTTATCCTTAAACCCAGTCTTGCCATGAGAGTCCACCATACCTACCTATGGATTGAGAAAGATCCTTCCAAGTAAGTTGTCATGTTGTAAATCCGCTAAATTATGTATGATTTATTAGTGTGGGAGAAATTAGCTTTATACGAGCTTGTGATATGGAAGTAATAAAAGCGACGGATTGCATAATAAATGTTCTTATCACAAGTGGCAATATAAAGCGAAGTTCTTCTATGCTAAGACTTTGCGCATCCAACCATAAAAACACATGACAACCTCTGCTTCCCTCTGCGAAGGGCCTATCTTTTATTCTTGTCTTATAAGTGTCAAGGTGAAATCCACCTTTCCTTTTTACATTTTATCCTTTGACAAGCACATTGTGTTGGAAAGATCCTGACATATATACCCACTTGGATGTAAGTTTTCATGATCTATTACTGTTGACGTTACCCTTGAGGTAAAAGGTTGGGAGGCAACACCATAAGCCCCTATCTTTCTCTATGTCCGATTAAAACTCCATAAACATAAGTATTGCATGAGTGTGAGCAATTGTGAAAGACTATATGATAGTTGAGTATGTAGGCTTGCTGAAAAGCTATTATATTGACTCTTTCCGATGTTACGATAAATTGCAATTGCTTCAATGACCGAGACCAAAGTTTGTTAGTTTCCAATGAAGTTTATGATGCATACTTGATATTGTGGATGAATTGTTACTTTAGCATAATGATCATATAACTATATTTATATAAGTTGCTTTTATAAGAATGATCATGATGCCCTCATGTCCGTATTCTGTTTTTATCAACACCCCTATCTCTAAACATGTGGACATATTTTTTGATATTGGCTTTCGCTTGAGGACAAGCGAGGTCTAAGCTTGGGGGAGTTGATACGTCCATTTTGCATCATGCATATAAGTTGATATTTATTGCATTATGGGATGTTCATACTTGTTTTGTCACAATACTTATGACTTTTCTCTCTTATTTTGCAAGGTTTGCATGAAAAGAGAGAATGCCGGCAGCCGGAATTATGGGCTGGAAAAGGAGCAAACTCTGAAAAACTATTCTGCACAACTCCAAAAGCCCTGCAACTCCACAGAACATTGTTTTGGAAAATATAAAAAATATCTGGCGAAAGAAACCCACGAGAGGGGCCACTGGCTGGCCTCGAGGGTGGGGGGCGTGCCCCCCTTCCCAGGGTGTGCCCCCCTGCCTCGAGGGCTAGCCGGTGGGCCCCAGGTGCCCATCTTCTCCTATATGAAGTGTTTTGACCTGGAAAAAATAAGGAGGAGGCTTTCGGGACCAGACGCCACCGTCTCGAGGCGGAACCGAGGCAGAAACCAATCTAGGGCTCCGGCAGAGCTGTTCTGCCGGGGATACTTCCCTCCGGGAGGGGGAAATCGTCATCGTCGTAATCACCAACAACTCTCCCATCTTGGGGAGAGCTATCTTCGTCAACATCTTCACCAGCACCATCTCCTCTCAAACCCTAGTTCATCTCTTGTATCCAATCTTTGTATCCAAACCTCAGATTGGTACCTGTGGGTTGCTAGTAGTGTTGATTACTCCTTGTAGTTGATGCTAGTTGGTTTATTTGGTGGAAGATCATATGTTCAGATCCATTATGCATATTAATATACCTCTGATCATGAATAATATTATGTCTTGTGAGTAGTTACTTTTGTTCCTGAGGACTTGGGAGAAGTCTTGCTATTAGTAGTCATGTGAATTTGGTCTTCGTTCGATATTTTGATGAGATGTATGTTGTCTCTCCTCTAGTGGTGTCATGTGAACATCGACTACATGACACTTCACCATTATTTGGGCCTAGAGGAAGGCATTGGGAAGTAATAAGTAGATGATGGGTTGCTAGAGTGACAGAAGCTTAAACCCTAGTTTATGCGTTGCTTCATAAGGGGATGATTTGGATCCATATGTTTCAGGCTATGGTTAGGTTTACCTTAATACTTCTTTTGTAGTTGCGGATGCTTGCATTAGAGGTTAATCATAAGTGGGAGGCTTGTCCAAGTAAGGGCAGCACCCAAGCACCGGTCCACCCACATACCAAATTATCAAAGTACCGAACGCGAATCAGATGATCGTGATGAAAACTAGCTTGACGATAATTCCCATATGTCCTCGGGAGCGCTTTACCTTGCATAAGAGTTTGTCCAGGCTTGTCCTTTGCTACAAAAAGGATTGGGCCACCTTGCTGCACCTTATTTACTTTTACCTTTTATTACTTTCTACCAATTATCTTATCACAAAACTATCGGTTACCTATAATTTCAGTGCTTGCAGAAAATACCTTAATGAAAACTGCCTATCATTTCCTTCTGCTTCTCGTTGGGTTCGACACTCTTACTTATCGAAAGGACTACGATAGATCCCCTACACTTGTGGGTCATCAGTGATCAACATATATAAATCCCAAGTGACTTAAAGAATGTAGCTATGCTCCCCGGCAATGGCGCCATAAAATATTCTTGATAACCCACAAGTGTAGGGGATCACAAGAGTTTTCGAGGGTAAAGTATTCAACCCAAATTTATTGATTCAACACAAGGGGAGCCAAAGAATACACTTAAGTATTATCAGCTGAGTTGTCAATTCAACCACACCTGGAAGCTTAGTATCTGCAGCAAGGTAATTTAGTAGCAAAGTAATATGGAAATAGTGCTAACAGCAATAAAAGTAACGGTAGTGTTTTTGTAGTTTTCGTAACAGTAGCAGCGGAAAAGTAAATAAGCAACAAGCAATATGTGAAAAGCTCGTAGGCATTGGATCGGTGATGGAGAATTATGTCGGATGCGATTCCTCATGTAAAAGTTATAACCTAGGGTGACACATAACTAGCTCCAGTTCATCAATGTAATGTAGGCATGTATTCCGAATATAGTCATACGTGCTTATGGAAAAGAACTTGCATGACATCTTTTGTCCTACCCTCCCGTGGTAGCGGGGTCCTAGTGGAAACTAAGGGATATTAAGGCCTCCTTTTAATAGAGTACCAGACCAAAGCATTAACACATAGTGAATACATGAACTCCTCAAACTACGGTCATCACCCGGAGTGGTCCCGACTGTTGTCACTTCGAGGTTGCCGGATCATACACATAGTAGGTGACTATTGACTTGCAAGATAGGATCAAGAACACACATATAATCATGAAAACATAATAGGTCCAGATCTGAAATCATGGCACTCGGGCCCTAGTGACAAGCATTAAGCATGGCAAAGTCATAGCAACATCAATCTTAGAACATAGTGGATACTAGGGATCAAACCCTAACAAAACTAACTCGATTACATGGTAAATCTCATCCAACCCATCACTGTCCAGCAAGCCTACGATGTAATTACTCACGCACGTCGGTGAGCATCATGGAATTGGTGATGGAGGAAGGTTGATGATGACGACGGCGATGTTCTCCCCTCTCCGGAGCCCCAAACGGACTCCAGATCAGCCCTCCCGAGAGAGTTAGGGTTTGGCGGTGGCTCCGTATCATAAAACACGATAATTCTTCCTCTCTGGTTTTTTCTCCCCGAAAGTGAATATATGGAGTACGGGGGTACGTCGGTGGAGCAACAGGGGGCCCACGGGCGCGCCCCCCACTCATGGACAGGGTGTGGGCCCCTGGCTTGGATCTTTTCCGCAGATATTTTTTATATTTTCCAAAATAATTCTCCGTTGATTTTCAGGTCATTCCGAGAACTTTTATTTCTGACAAAAATAACACCATGGCAATTCCGCTGAAAACAGCGTCAGTCCGGGTTAGTTCCTTTCAAATCATGCAAGTTAGAGTCCAAAACAAGGGCAAAAGTGTTTGGAAAAGTAGATACGTTGGAGACGTATCACCCACCCATCTTATTCGTTGCGTCGCGCCACGCCGCAATAACGCAGAGGAACCCCTCTCTCATCCCCTCCACACCCCCCGATCTTCTTCGTTGTTTGGCACAAGATCGAGATGGCTCCAAAACGAGAAAACTAATCTCTCTCAATCCCTCCAAAAAATTAGTTAAGAAGATTTCAATTTGATGCATTATTTGGCACAAGATGAACCCTATTTCATCTAGTAAATTTTGATTTTTGTTGTTGTTAGGTTTGTTTAGTTAAGAGTAATACGATGTTTGATGTGATTGAATATGATAGAACACTATTTCATCTAGTAAATGAACCCTAGTTCATGTTTCTATATAGTATCAACATGAATCCTTGTTCATGTTCATTTTTTGTTGAATTTTTCATTGATGTTTGATGTGGTTGAATATGATTGAATTTGATAGAAATCTACCTCATCTAGTAGATGAATCCTAGTTGATGTTTCTATATAGTATCAACATGAACCCTATTTCATGTTTCTATATACTCGTTCCGTTCCCAAATATTTGTCTTTCTAGACATTTCAAATGGCTACAACATACGGATGTATGTCGACATATTTTAGAGTGTATATTCACTCATTTTGCTTTGTATGTAGTCACTTGTTGACATCTCTAGAAAGACAAATATTTAGGAACAGAGGAGTAGTACCAACATGAATGCTAGTTCATGTTCTTTTTAATTGTTCATTGATGTTTGATGTGGTTGAATATGATTGAATTTGGTAGAACCCCATTTCATCTAATTGATGAATCCTCGTTCATGTTTCCATATAGTATCAACATTATTATTATTTTGAATTGTTCATTGATGTGTCGATGTGGTTGAATACGCTTGAATTTGATAGAACCCTATTTCTTCTAGTAGATGAATCCTAGTTCATGTTACTATATAGTATCAAAACATCTATAGTGACAGACGAGGGCGAATCATAACTAGAAGAAGGCCTCTGAACTGCTTCAAATCAAGAAATTGTGGGGAGCTTTTGGTCAAGTCTTGGAAGGGATTCCCATGCCAGAGTCTGAAAGCTCTTTGGAGATGGGGTTCATGTTCATTTTTTTAATGAGAAAAGTATACTTTCCGTCCCCCAACTGTTGACGAAGTCTAGATTTGGTCCTTCAACTTCAAATCCGGACAATTTGCACCCCTAACTACTAAAACCGGACAAGGTTCATCCATGTACTAGATTTTGACCGGTATTGGTGCTGACTCACCCCTGTTTTGACCGTGCTGACTCAAATTCATGTACTTTTAAAATTCGTGTACTCTTTGTATGTTTGTGTATTTTTTCTAATTCACATATTGTTCCACATCCGCGTAGTTATTTGGGAAAGAAATCATCAATTGGAAAAAATACACAAACTAGAATAAAATTACGTGGATTTGAAGAAAAACTCAAGCTTGAAAAACGTACATCGTTTTGTAAAACAAATACGTGAATTATAAAAATTACAAAATAATTACAAGAACAATACGCAAACAGTACATGAATTACCAAATTTATAAATGTACGTCAAACAGTATGCTAACTTAAAACAGTATGCGAATTTGAAAAAAATTACACGAACTGGGAAATGCATGCAGATTATAAATAAGTATAGAAATTTTAAAAGAGTTCAGGGATTTGAAACATTACGTTAATTTGAAAAAAAATTACGTGAATTTGAAACAATTACACGAACTTGAAAAGAGTACGTGAATTTCAGAAAAGTTCATGGATTTGAAAAAGTAAGCGCTTGTATATAAAGTACATGTATTTGAAAAACAAACGGATATATAAAAGTACATGAATTTCAAAAAACATCATGGATTTAGAAAAATTATGTGAATTCGAGTCAGCGCCGGTCAAAACCAAGGTGAGTCAGCACCAAAACCATTCAAAACCGAGACCAGGGACAAAACATGTCCGGTTTCGCTAGTTGGGGGTGCAAGTTGTCTGGTTTAAAGTTGAGGGACCAAATCTAGACTCGGCCAAGAGTTGAGGGACGAAAAGTGTACTTTTTTTTTAATAGTTCGTTGATGTTTGATGTGGTTGAATATGATTCATGCGGCGATGAGGTTGAGGTTGTTGAATATGATTGGTTAATCTCATATGATGGATAAAAAAAATTCATTATTAGCGATATGATGGATATATATGATTGTTGATTCAATATAAATTTTAGTTTGATTAAATATCATTCTTTCACATTGATATAGTAACTAGGTTTTTTAGTTTGACTAACATGATTCATTTGCATATTTTGTTGTTGGCTATATCTTTTATGATATATTTATTGATTGATGTAAGTTGAATATGTGAGAATTGATTAATATGATATGATGCATGTTGGTTCAATAAGACATGATTCATTTGCAAAAAAATCAGGAGGTCCCACCTTGCGCCCACCATCGACACTAAGTACACCATGCTTGACCATGCGTTACTCAACGGTCATTGTGCCCATTTTTATGGAGAATGCAGTGGTAATAACTATGATCAAGTTGTTGCACCCAAAATTGCTTATTATGAGAAATCAAGTTACTAATTATTTTTATGTACATTTTGACACATGCTACCCCCATTGCAGATGAGGGGCCACACCAAGGCCGTGCAGATGTAGTAAGACGATCGCTACACACCATACTTCAGGAGAGCACGTGCCGATTTTCGTGCTTCAGTTCAAGCGAAAGCCGCAGATGCTTGTCCACTCACCTCTCACAGCATTGAGCGACTGGTGACGCCCTGAGACACATAGTTTATATCTCCCATGTGGTGAGATGACGGTGACACTCGAGGACCTCGCCATGATCACGACCCTACAGATCCAGGGTCAGACTCTCACTGGGTGAGTGGACAAGAAGAACTGGCAGGAGAGGGTCACCGCCCTCATCAGCGACTGGCCCTGCCACCCAAGATAACCGAACATCCGGTGTACTAGTCATGTGGATCTAGAACAACCAGGTCATATGCCCGGAAGATGCCGATGCGCGGACCATGGAGCAGTACGCGAGGGCCTACTTGTGGTACTTTCTGATGGAGGTCGTGTTTCCGGACTGCTCAGTGGACACCTCCCTATGGATGTATGTGGACTTCATGGCCGACTAGGATGCATGGTGCAGCTAGGAGTCTGTCGACCTCGCATACCTATACCGCTCGGTACGATAAATATCTCAATATTCGTTAATGGACGTATGTATGCTGCTATAGATTGTGTTATATGATCATCAATTGGTGTTTCTAGATGGACGACGCAATGCAGGGGACCGAAGAGAAGTCCGGCATGTGTGCATTTGTCTGGTCCCTCTCTGTTCGAATGTGGGAACAGTTGCTGGTCGGCCTTCTTGAGAAAGATGGTCGGCTTACATGGATGGAGTATGGCGAAGAAGGCAACAATGCTTGATACCTGACCGCGCATACGCTTGGGACAATGTGAAGCTCTACACGGGCAAGGCCAGTGCGCCATACAAGGTCGTCACCAATGAGCTGGACAACCTGATAGCTTACCAGGTATACCAACTAGCTTACAAATCATTTTGTAGCCACTTTCACGGTTCTTACCAATCTTTTTGTAGGTTAACTGATGGCCGTACTATGACTGAGAATGGGGGTTCGAGCTCAATGCGAAGTGCTACGAGGACAGGCTTGCCTGGGGTGCATTGTGCCAATGATATGCGTGTACGCCATCGAGTGGCACTTACCATAGTGTGTGGCCATGCAATTTGATATGTTCCAAAAGACCCCACTAGCGCGCTCCACCGGCACCAGTGGCTTTGAACTTCACTGGTGAGGGCATTATTCTCTATTGCCATGTTTTCGTTCTGTTTGACGTTATCATGATGTTTTATGTTTTATTGTTTCTTATGTCTTGTAGGAAGAGTAGGAAGAATAGTCAGTCGATCGCCGACTGGGGGCATGAGCACGCGGAGCACGTGAAAGTGTGGGACAAGAGGAGGTATCGCAAAGATGGCGAGAGGAGAGCGGTTGACTGGGATGCATACAATGAACACATGAAGTGCTATGACGATGGCGTGAAGTGTCGTGTGCGCCTGAGGACATAGTGGACGTTAGCCGATATTACATCATTGGAGGAGGAGGACGCCGAGGATGAAGCCTACCGTGACAGCCTCAGAGAGCTCAAAGGTGAATTCAGGGAGTATGCACCCCTAATGAACATAGTTTTAAGTTGTGTTCTCTATTGTATTGAGCTCTCAATGGTTGGATGAAAACCGCTTTAGTCAGTGTCACTGACTTACAAATGATGCTCAGATTTGTAGGCTTCGACGCGCTTGTGTTGTTGGGGAACGTAGTATTTTAAAATTTTCCTACGATCACGCAAGATCTATCTACCAGATGCATAGCAACGAGAGGGAAGAGTGTATCTACGTACCCTCGTAGACCGGAAGCGGAAGCGTCAAGTGACGCGGTTGATGTAGTCGAACTTCTTCGCGATTCAACCGATCAAGCACCGAACGTACGGCACCTCCGTGTTCAGCACACGTTCAGCTTGATGACGTCCCACGAGCTCTTGATCCATTTGAGCTTCACGGGAGAGTTTCGTCAGCACGACGGCGTGGTGACGGATATGATGTATCTACCGGCGCAGGGCTTCTCCTAAGTACTGCGATGGTATGACCAAGGTATGTTTCTGTGGAGGGGGGCACCGCACACGGCTGGAACAATTCAACTTGTGTGTCATTGGGTGCCCCCCTGCCCCCGTATATAAAGGAGCAAGAGGGGAGGGCCGGCCGGCCTCCTATGGTGCGGCTAGGGCAATCCTACTAGGAATAGGATTGCAATCCTATTCCTAGTAGGAGTCCACCAAGAAGGAAGAGAGGGAAAAAGAAAGAGAGGAAGAGGTGGCGTCCCCCAATCCTAGTCCAACTAGGATCCCCTGGTGGGGCGCCGGCCAGCCTCTATGGGCTGCCTCTCTCCTTTCCTCAAGGCCCACTATGGACCATCCCCCCTCGTAGGGGGTTCCGGTAACCCCCTCTGGCAATCCAGTTAAATCCGAAACTTTTCCGGAACACTTCTGGTGTCCGAATATAGTCGTCCAATATATCAATCTTTATGTCTCGGACATTCCGAGACTCCTCGTCATGTCCGTGATCTCACCCGGGACTCCGAACTACCTTCGGTACATCAAAACTCACAAACTCATAATACCGATCGTCATCAAACGTTAAGCGTGCGGACCCTACGGGTTCGAGAACTATGTAGACATGACCGAGACTCATCTCCGGTCAATAACCAATAGCGGAACCTGGATGTTCATATTGGCTCCTACATATTCTACGAAGATCTTTATCGGTCAAACCGCATAACAACATACGTTGTTCCTTTTGTCATCGGTATGTTACTTGCCCGAGATTCTATCGTCGGTATCTCTATACCTAGTTCAATCTCGTTACCGGCAAGTCTCTTTACTCGTTCCGTAACACATCATATCGTGACTAACTCATTAGTATTTTGCTTGCAAGGCTTATTATGATGTGTGTTACCGAGAGGGCCCAGAGATACCTCTCCGACACTCGGAGTGACAAATCCTAATCTTGATCTTTGCCAACACCACGAATACTTTCGGAGACACCTGTAGAGCATCTTTATGGTCACCCAGTTACGTTGTGACGTTTGATAGCACACAAGGTGTTCCTACGGTATTCGGGAGTTGCATAATCTCATAGTCATAGGAACATGTATAAGTCATGAAGAAAGCAATAGCAGTAAAACTAAACAATCATAGTGCTATGCTAACGGATGGGTCTTGTCCATCACATCATTCTCCTAATGATGTGACCCCGTTGATCAAATGACAACTCATGTCTATGGCTAGGAAACATAACCATCTTTGATCAATGAGCTAGTCTAGTAGAGGCATACTAGGGACATATTGTTTTGTCTATGTATCCACACATGTACTAAGTTTCCGGTTAATACAATTCTAGCATGAATAATAAACATTTATCATGATATAAGGAAATATAAATAACAACTTTATTATTGCCTCTAGGGCATATTTCCTTCAGTCTCCCACTTGCACTAGAGTCAATAATCTAGCTCACATCGCCATGTGATTTAATACCGATAGTTCACATCGTTATGTGAATAACACCCATAGTTCACATCACCATGTGACCAACACCCAAAGGGTTTACTAGAGTCAATAATCTAGTTCACATCGCTATGTGATTAATACCCAAGAGTAATAAGGTGTGATCATGTTTTGCTTGTGAGAGAAGTTTAGTCAACGGGTCTGTCACATTCAGATCCGTATGTATTTCGCAAATTTCTATGTCTACAATGCTCTGCATGGAGCTACTCTAGCTAATTGCTCCCACTTTCAATACGCATCTAGATTGATACTTAGAGTCATCTGGATTTAGTGTCAAAGCTTGCATCAGCGTAACCCTTTACGACGAACTCTTTATCACCTCCATAATCGAGAAATATTTCCTTAGTCATCCCGTTACTAAGGATAATTTTGACCGCTGTCCAGTGATCTACTCCTAGATCACTATTGTACCTCCTTGCCAGACTCATGGCAAGGTACACAACATGTTTGGTACATAGCATGGCATACTTTATAGAACCTATGGCTGAGGCATGGGGAATGACTTTCATTCTCTCTATATTTTTCTGCCGTGGTCTGGCTTTGAGTCTTACTCAACTTCACACCTTACAAGTCAGGCAAGAACTCCTTCTTTGACTGATCCATTTTGAACTACTTCAAAATCTTATCAAGGTATGTACTCATCGAAAGTCTTATCAAGCGTCTTGATCTATCTCTATAGATCTTGATGCCCAATATGTAAGCAGCTTCACCAAGGTCTTTCTTTGAAAAACTCATTTCAAACACTCCTTTATGCTTTCCAGAAAATTCTACATCATTTCCGATCGACAATATGTCATTCACATATACTTATCAGAAAGGTTGTAGTGATCCCACTCACTTCCTGTAAATACAGGCTTCACCGCAAGTCTGTATAAATCTATATGCTTTGATCAACTTATCAAAGCGTATATTCCAACTCCGAGATGCTTGCACCAGTCCATAGATGGATCGCTGGAGCTTGCACATTTTGTTAGCACCTTTAGGATTGACAAAACCTTCTGGTTGCATCATATACAAGTCTTCTTTAATAAACCCATTAAAGAATGCAGTTTTGTTATCCATTTGCCAAATTTCATAAAATGCGGCAATTACTAACATGATTCGGACAGACTTAAGCATCGCTACAGGTGAGAAAGTCTCATCGTAGTCAACTCCTTGAACTTGTCGAAACCCTTTCGCAACAAGTCGAGCTTTGTAAACAGTAACATTACGGTTTGCGTCGGTCTTCCTCTTAAAGATCCATTTATTTTCGATGGCCTGCCGATCATCGGGCAAGTCAACCAAAGTCCACACTTTGTTCTCATACATGGATCCCATCTCAGATTTCATGGCCTCAAGCCATTTTGCGGAATCTGGGCTCATCATCGCTTCCTCATAGTTCGCAGGTTCATCATGGTCTAGTAACATGATTTCCAGAACTGGGTTGCCGTACCACTCTGGTGCGGAACGTACTCTGGTTGATCTACGACGTTCAGCAGAAACTTGATCCGAAGTTTCATGATCATCATCATTAACTTCCTCACTAATTGGTGTAGGAATCACTGGAACGAGTTTCTGTGATGTACTACCTTCCAATTCGGGAGAAGGTACAATTACCTCATCAAGTTCTACTTTCCTCCCACTCACTTCTTTCGAGAGAAACTCCTTCTCTAGAAAGGATCCACTCTTAGCAACAAAGACCTTGCCTTAGGATATGTGATAAAAGGTGTACCCAACAATTTCTTTTTGGGTATCCTATGAAGATTTACTTCTCCGATTTGGGTTCGAGCTTATCATGTTGAAACTTTTTCACATAAGCATCGCAGTCCCAAACTTAAAGAAATGACAGCTTAGGTTTCTTGTCAAACCACAGTTCATACGGTGTCATCTCCACGGATTTAGATGGTGCCCTATTTAACGTGAATGTAGCTGTCTCTAATGCATAACCCCAAAAGCAATAGTGGTAGATCGGTAAGAGACATCATCGATCGCACCATATCTAATAAAGTACAGTTATGACGTTCGGACACACCATTACACTGTGGTGTTCCAGGTGGCGTGAGTAGTGAAACTATTTCACATTGTTTTTATTGAACTCCAAACTCGCTAACTCAAATATTTTACCTCTACGATCATATCGTAGAAACTCTTATATTCTTGTTACGATTATTTTTCCACTTCACTCTGAAATTCTTTGAACTTTTCAAATGTTTCAGACTTGTGCTTCATTAAGTAGATATACCCATATCTGCTCAAATCATCAGTGAAGGTTAGAAAATAACGATACCTGCCGCGAGCTTCAACACTCATTGGTCCGATACATCAGTATGTATGATTTCCAACAACTCTGTTGCTCGCTCCACGGTTCCGGAGAACGGAGTTTTAGTCATCTTGCCCATGAGGCATGGTTCGCAAGCACCAAGTGATTCATAATCAAGTGATTCCAAAAAGTCCATCACTATGGAGTTTCTTCATGCGCTTTACACTAATATGACCTAAACGGCAGTGCCACAAATAAGTTGCAATATCATTATTAACCTTGCATCTTTTGGCTTCAATATTATGAATATGTGTATCACACGATCGAGATCCAACAAACTATTTTCATTGGGTGTATGACCATAGAAGGTTTTATTTATGTAAACAGAACAACAATTATTCTCTAACTTACATGAATAACCGTATTGCAATAAACATGATCAAATCATATTCATGCTCAACACAAACACCAAATAACACTTATTTAGGTTCAACACTAATCCCGAAAGTATAGGGAGTGTGCGATGATGATCATATCAATCTTGGAACTGCTTCCAATACACATCGTCACTTCATCCTTTAACTAGTTTCTGTTCATTATGCAACTCCCATTTCGAGTTACTACTCTTTAGCAACTGAACCAGTATCAAATACCGAGGGGTTGCTATGAACTCTAGTAAAATACACATCAATAATCTGTATATCAAATATACCTTTGTTCACTTTGCCATCCTTCTTATCCGCCAAGTATCTAGGGCAGTTCCACTTCCGGTGACCATTTCCTTTGCAGTAGAAGCACTTAGTTTCAGGCTTGAGTTTAGCTTTGGGTTTCTTCACGGGAGTGACAAGTTGCTTGTCATTCTTCTTGAAGTTCCCCTTCTATCCCTTTGCCCTTTACTTGAAACAAGTGGTCTGGTTAACCATCAACACTTGATGTTCTTTCTTGATTTCTACCTTCGCCGATTACAGCATCGTGAAGAGCTCGGGAATTACTTTCGTCATCCCTTGCATATTATAGTTCATCACGAAGTTCTACTAACTTGGTGATAGTGTCTAGAGAACTTTGTCAATTACTATCTTATCTGGAAGATTAACTCCCACTTGATTCAAGCAATTGTACTACCCAGACAATCTGAGCACATGCTCACTGGTTGAGCTATTCTCCTCCATCTTGTAGGCAAAGTACTGTCAGAGGTCTTATACCTCTCAACACGGGCATGAGTATGAAATACTAATTTCAACTCTTGGAACATCTCATATGCTCCGTGGCGTTTCAAAACGTTTTTGAAGTCCCGGTTATAAGCCGTAAAGCATGGTGCACTAAACTATCAAGTAGTCATCATATCGAGCTTTTGTCAAAACGTTCATAACGTCTACATCTGCTCCTGCAATAGGTCTGTCACCTAGCGGTGCATCAAGGACATAATTCTTCTGTGCAGCAATGAGGATAATCCTCAGATCACGGAACAATTCCGCATCATTGCTACTAACATCTTTCAACTTGGTTTTCTCTAGGAACATATAAAATAAACGTGGAGCAACATCCTGAGCTATTGATCTACAACAAAGATATGCTAATACTACGAGGTCTAAGTTCATGATAAGTTAAAGTTCAATTTAATCATATTAATTAAAGAACTCCCACTTAGATAGACATCCCTCCGGTCATCTAAATGATCACGTGATCCAAATCAACTAAACCATGTCCGATCATCACGTGAGATGGAGTAGTTTCAATGGTGAACATCTTATGTTGATCATATCTACTATATGATTCACGCTCGACCTTTCGATCTCCAGTGTTCCGAGGCCATATCTGCATATGCTAGGCTCGTCAAGTTTAACCCGAGTATTCTGCGTGTGCAAAACTGGCTTACACCCGTTGTATTTGAACGTAGAGCTTATCACACCCGATCATCACGTGGTGTCTCGGCACGACGAACTTTTGCAACGGTGCATACTCAGGGAGAACACTTATACCTTGAAATTTAGTAAGGGATCATCTTATAATGCTACCGTCGTTCTAAGCAAAATAAGAAGCATAATAAGATAAACATCACATGCAATCAAAATATGTGACATGATATGGCCATCATCATCTTGTGCTTTTGATCTCCATCTCCAAAGCACCGTCATGATCACCTTCGTCACCGGCGCGACACCTTGATCTCCATCGCAGCATCGTTGTCGTCTCGCCAACTATTGCTTCTACGACTATCGCTACCGCTTAGTGATAAAGTAAAGCAATTACATGGCGATTGCATTTCATAAAATAAAGCGACAGCCATATGGCTCCTGCCAGTTGCCGATAACATTACAAAACATGATCATCTCATACAAAACCGTATAACTCATCATGTCTTAACCATATCACATCACAACATGCCCTGCAAAAACAAGTTAGACATCCTCTACTTTGTTGTTGCAAGTTTTACGTGGCTGCTACGGGCTTAGCAAGAACCGTTCTTACCTACGCATACAAAACCACAACGATGGTTCGTCAAGTATGTGCTGTTTTAACCTTCACAAGGACCGGGCGTAGCCACGCTTGATTCAGCTAAAGTGAGAGAGACAGACACCCGCCAGTCACCTTTAAGCATCGAGTGCTCGTAACGGTGAAACCAGTCTCGCGTAAGCGTACGCGTAATGTCGGTCCGGGCCGCTTCATCTCACAATACCGCCGACGCAAAGTATGACATGCTGGTAAGCAGTATGACTAGTATCGCCCACAACTCATTGTGTTCTACTCGTGCATATCATCTACGCATAGACCTGGCTCATGATGCCACTGTTGGGGAACGTAGTATTTTAAAATTTTCCTACGATCAGGCAAGATCTATCTACCAGATGCATAGCAACGAGAGGGAAGAGTGTGTCTACATACCCTCGTAGACCGGAAGCGGAAGCGTCAAGTGACGCGGTTGATGTAGTCGAACTTCTTCGCGATTCAACCGATCAAGCACCGAACGTACGACACCTCCGTGTTCAGCACACGTTCAGCTTGATGACGTCCCACGAGCTCTTGATCCAGTTGAGTTTCACGGGAGAGTTTCGTCAGCACGACGGCGTGGTGACGGATATGATGTATCTACCGGCGCAGGGCTTCTCCTAAGTACTGCGATGGTATGACCGAGGTGTGTTTCTGTGGAGGGGGGCACCGCACACGGCTGGAACAATTCAACTTGTGTGTCTTTGGGTGCCCCCCTGCCCCCGTATATAAAGGAGCAAGAGGGGAGGGCCGGCCGGCCTCCTATGGTGCGGCTAGGGCAATCCTACTAGGAATAGGATTGCAATCCTATTCCTAGTAGGAGTCCACCAAGAAGGAAGAGAGGGAAAAAGAAAGAGAGGGAGAGGTGGCGCCCCCCAATCCTAGTCCAACTAGGATCCCCTGGTGGGGCGCCGGCCAGCCTCTATGGGCTGCCTCTCTCGTTTCCTCAAGGCCCACTATGGACCATTCCCCCTCGTAGGGGGTTCCGGTAACCCCCTCCGGCAATCCAGTTAAATCCGAAACTTTTCCGGAACACTTTCGGTGTCCGAATATAGTCGTCCAATATATCAATCTTTATGTCTCGGACATTCCGAGACTCCTCGTCATGTCCGTGATCTCATCCGGGACTCTGAACTACCTTCCGTACATCAAAACTCACAAACTCATAATACCGATCGTCATCAAACGTTAAGCGTGCGGACCCTACGGGTTCGAGAACTATGTAGACATGACCGAGACTCATCTCCGGTCAATAACCAATAGCGGAACCTGGATGTTCATATTGGCTCCTACATATTCTAGGAAGATCTTTATCGGTCAAACCGCATAACAACATACGTTGTTCCTTTTGTCATCGGTATGTTACTTGCCCGAGATTCGATCGTCGGTATCTCTATACCTAGTTCAATCTCGTTACCGGCAAGTCTCTTTACTCGTTCCGTAACACATAATCTCGTGACTAACTCATTAGTCTTTTGCTTGCAAGGCTTATTATGATGTGTGTTACCGAGAGGGCCCAGAGATACCTCTCCGACACTCGGAGTGACAAATCCTAATCTTGATCTATGCCAACACCATGAATACTTTCGGAGACACCTGTAGAGCATCTTTATGATCACCCAGTTACGTTGTGACGTTTGATAGCACACAAGGTGTTCCTACGGTATTCGGGAGTTGCATAATCTCATAGTCATAGGAACATGTATAAGTCATGAAGAAAGCAATAGCAGTAAAACTAAACGATCATAGTGCTATGCTAACAGATGTGTCTTGTCCATCACATCATTCTCCTAATGATGTGATCCCGTTGATCAAATGACAACTCATGTCTATGGCTAGGAAACATAACCATCTTTGATCAATGAGCTAGTCTAGTAGAGGCATACTAGGGACATACTGTTTTGTCTATGTATCCACACATGTACTAAGTTTCCGGTTAATACAATTCTAGCATGAATAATAAACATTTATCATGATATAAGGAAATATAAATAACAACTTTATTATTGCCTCTAGGGCATATTTCCTTCATGTGTATGACCCCGGGACTGTGGAATCCGACAACAAGCTGAGGGAAATGGTGAAGGTAACATTGAAATTCCTAGCTGTATTATAGTTTAATTGTAACTCTAAAGTTGATCCATATTATGTTCTTGGTTGTTTGTTATTGCAGAAGCTCATGACCCGTTGCCGTAAGATAGTGGGCAGGCTTGGGTGCACTAGCGCGGCCGATGTCCATGTTCCTATTCATGGAGGGTCGATGCGTGCCATCGCTTCATCAAGCCACATCAGCGGAGCTTCCTCTACCCATGCCGTCTCGTCGTCTCACGTTGTTGAGGATGAGGGAGAGATGACAAGGAAGAAGAGGATGAGGAGCAAGCCGGGGAAGGAGGTGATGATGAGGAGTACGACGATGATGACGGACCTCCACCGACTCAGCCAACCAAGGACAAGAGGGGCAGATAGCCGAAGAAGGATTGGAAGAGTCCATCGCCGTTTCAGAAAGTTAGAAAGAGCGTCCTCGTCGCACGAAAAAGGTGGATGAAACTCAGTCGAAGAGAAACAAGGAGCGTATCGCCAAGAGCGGAAGGAACAAATGATATGGTAGTGTTGAACTTGCTTAGTTAAACTAGTTGTGTTGAGTTGTGAACGAGAACTTGTTTGCTATTGATGGAAATATGCCCTAGAGGCAATAATAAAATGGTTATTATTATATTTCCTTAATCCTGATAAAGGTTTATTATTCATGCTAGAATTGTATTGACCATAAACTTAAATACATGTGTGGATACATAAATCAATACCGTGTCCCTAGTGAGCCTCTACTAGACTAGCCCGTTGATCAAAGATGGTTAAGGTTTCCTAACCATAGACATGAGTTGTCATTTGATAACGGGATCACATCATTAGGAGAATGATGTGATGGACAAGACCCATCTGTTAGCATAGCATATGATCGTTCAATTTATTGCTACTAATTTCTTAATGTCAAATACATGTTTCTTCGACCATGAGATCATGCAACTCCCGGGTACCGGAGGAATACCTTGTGTGCTATCAAACGTCACAACGTAACTGGGTGATCATAAAGATGCTCTACATGTATCTCCAAAGGTGTTTGTTGGTTTGGCATGGACCGAGACTGGGAATTGTCACTCCATGTGACGGAGAGGTATCTCTGGGCCCTCTCGTATTACAACATCAGAAGAAGGTTGCAATCAAAGTGATTAAGGAGTTAGTTGCAAGATGATGTATTACGAAACGAGTAAAGAGACTTGCTGGTGACAAGATTGAACTAGGTATGGAGATACCAATGATCGAATCTCAGGCAAGTAACATACCGACAGACATAGGGAACTACGTATGTTGTCATAAAGGTTCGACCAATAAAGATCTTCATAGAATATGTAGGAATCAATATCGGCATCCAGGTCCCGCTATTGGTTATTGACCGGAGAAATGTATCGGTCATGTCTACATCATTCTCGAACCCGTAGGGTTCGCACGCTTAACGTTCGTGGACGATATAGTATTATATGAGTTATGTATGTTGGTGAACGAATGTTTTTCGGAGTCCCGGGTGAGATCACAGACGTGATGAGGAGCTCCGGAATGGTCCGGAGGTAAAAATGATATATTGGATGATATGGTTGGGCCAAAGGGTAAGGCCCATAGAGCTTTAGGTCGTGCAAAAGGAAGTTTTGCGGAGGTCGGTACCAGACGTCGAGGACCCGGGCGTCTGGTCCTAGAAGTCCGAGAAGGACTCTTCCTTGCGGGCTATACCGACTTTGATGAGGCTCTTTCTCCAATAAACGACCTCAGGGCTCAACATATAAATAGAGTGGCAGGGCTAGCACTCGGAACACATCAAGATTCACCAAGCCGTGTGCCTGCAACCCTGTCCCCTCTAGTTTATCCTCCGTCATAGTTTCCGTTGTGCTTGGCGAATCCCTGCGGATATTGTTCTTCACCACCACGTCATCGTGCTGTCGAAACTCATCTACTACTTCACCCCTCTTGCTGGATCAAGAAGGAGAGGACGTCATCGAGCTGAACGTGTGCTAGACACGGAGGTACTGTACGTTCAGTACTTCGGGACGGACCATGAAGTTGTACGACTACATCAACCGCATTGATAAACACTTTCGCTTAGCAATCTTCAAGGGTATAAAGATGCTCCCCCTCTCGTAGCTATGCATCTCCATGGATAGATCTTGCGTGTGCCTTTCCATGCAACGTTCCCCAACAGCTACTGTCGAACTACTTGGTGTTGTCAATTTGCTACCTATTTACTATGTTGAACATGTAAACCTATTTGACATGTTTAACTATCATTTACATCGATGTGTGATGCATATTATAATGTGTGAGATCGGGGTTGACGTTGTGGCTCTCAGGAGCATATGCTCCCACGTGAATAGTAACATGAAAAAACATATTAATATTTTTTAAAAAAGTTCTAATTATTTTGTACATGATAGTATTTGTGTCGCAAACATGCATGACAAATTTCATGCGAACCGGAGCGGTGGTGTTTCGTCGAAGAAAACAAATTTGGAGTGACATTTGGTGTTCGATTTGTTTTTTTTTTGGCACATGCCAAAATGTTTAATTTTTTTGCCTCAAAATTTGTAGGTAGCATTTGGATGTGACTAAGTACAAAAAAATATTTTTTCTTGATTTCTTGCATTTCAAAAAAATTTGGCCTCGGGAGCATATGCTCGTGGGAGCTAAACTATCTTTCCGTGCGAGATCATCATATTTTGATTTGCAAACACTATTACTTCTATGTTGAACTATCATTCATATTTGTAATTGAAATGATCAAGATCTGCTAAAAAAAATAGCACTAGAGATTGCGGCGGTAGGTTCTCACAGCTTACCGCAAAATCTTTGCAATTTGAAATTACAAAGGAACCTACCGCCAGACCGCCCAACGGTTGGGTGTGGAACCGTACGGCAAATTACCGTCGAGTTTCTATTACAGAACCTGACACACACGCAGGACCTGGCACACCTTACCGTCGAGAAGGGCGACGTTAGTGCCGTTAGGCCACGTCAGCCCCAATACGGTTGGTTGACGGTGGCTGCTGTTTGCCTACCGCCTGAAGGCCCGTCGATAGGCTATGCAACTCTATCATTGTTGACTCCTGACAGTAGAAAAAATGTTAGATCCCAAAATACTCTTTCAAATGAAGGTTAGATACGGCTAAACTGTGAAAACGCGAAAATTGGCCTCGTAGCCTCGTCGGCCACTCGAAGCTCGGTGACGACGACGCGCCGGCACGGTGGACAAACTGCGCTGCCCAGAACGGAAATGTATGCGCCACCGATCGATCACGCATGGCACAAGGGGACACGAGCAGTGAAAGCGGCCACTCGCCGCCTGCCGACGAAAGTGTGCACTGCTGTGCAGTACACCGATGTGTTTTACCACGAGGCGGGAGAAGCAGGCCGATTGGCCCCACCCACGGGGCAGTGCCGTAGTAAAGCTCAGGAACGTTAACGGTTAAACCAGCCAGCATCATCAACGGCTATTTTTCAAAGTTGGCCGTGGCGGCCATGGGTGCTCGCCACTAGTATTCGTTTCCCTGGTTCGGCCGTTGGATGTACTCCCACTGCACTGCCAGCGCCCGGGCGCAGCAGGTAGAATGTTGGTGGCGGTGAGCCGGTGACGCGCTCAAATGCAAGCGACCGATGTACTCTTAACCCACCTTGCATCACGTGAAAATCGTCCAATCTGATGAATTACTTCCTCTGATCGATGATTCCAGCACGTTACCGTTAGTACTTTCTACAGTGCCCTAGCGTGTAGTTTAGCCACCTGCGTCGTACCGTAACTGCGTTTAAACTCCAAAGCAATGGTTTTATTGTGTCCGTACGTTTATTCCCGAGGATACCAACACTCGACACCACGTGCCACGGCCCACGGCGACCGCCCCTCTGACCCCTCACTCGGGAGTCACACCTACCCACACCCACACCTCGTCACCCCACTCCACTCCACCGCGCACTGCACGCAGCCCGCAATCCACCACCTCCCCAGCCCGAAAAACCCCAAACGGACCCCGAAAATGCCGGCGCCGGCGCTCCACCCCCTCCCCATCCTCCTCCTCCTCGCCGCCGCCGTCGCCACCGCGTCCGCGGCGGTTCCGCCCGCCGCGTCGCACTCCCAGCCCACGCTGCCCACGAAAGGGGCGGGCGCGGGCGCGGGCGCGGCGCACTCCCAGCCGACGAAGCCCGCGGCGCCGCCGTCCGCCGCGCTGGCCTCAGCCCCGCCGGCGGAGGGGGCGCTGCTGGCGGCCTTCCTCGCCAAGGCCGACCCGACCGGCCACCTGCGCTCCCCCCTCGCCTCCACCCCCTGCGCGCACCCGGGCGTGACCTGCGGCGGCGCGGCGGGGATCACGCACCTCGTGCTCGAGCAGGCCG
Organism: Secale cereale; assembly: GCA_902687465.1. NCBI lineage: Eukaryota > Viridiplantae > Streptophyta > Magnoliopsida > Poales > Poaceae > Secale > Secale cereale. The sequence goes on from LR738710.1 coordinate 875,862,857, forward strand.
GCCTCAACGGCACCTTCGCGCCGGACACGCTCTCGGGCCTCGCCGGGCTGCGCGTGCTCAGCCTCAAGTCCAACGCGCTCCACGGGCCCGTCCCCGACCTCTCCGCGCTCGGCAACCTCAAGGCGCTCTTCCTCGCCGGCAACCGCTTCTCCGGCCCCTTCCCGGCCTCGCTCGCCTCGCTGCGCCGCCTCCGCTCCATCGACCTCTCCGGGAACCGGCTCTCCGGCGCGCTCCCGCCCGGCATCGAGGCCGCGTTCCCGCATCTCACGGCCCTGCGCCTCGACTCCAACCACTTCAACGGCTCCGTCCCGGCCTGGAACCAGTCGTCGCTCAAGCTGCTCAATGTCTCCTACAACGACTTCTCCGGCCCCGTGCCCGTCACCGCCTCCATGGCGCTCATGGGCGCCGACGCGTTCGCCGGGAACCCCGGCCTCTGCGGCGAGGTCGTCCGCCGCGAGTGCAGCGGCTCCCCCCTCGTTTTCTTCCCCGGCGACGGCAGCAGAGGCTCCGCCACTCCCCCCGCGCAGAGCGCCGGTGTCACTGGCGATGGCCCGCAGCGCCAGGGCTTGCCGAGCTCGTCGGCACCACGCGCGCACAAAGTGAAGAAGAAGACGGCAATGACTGTCGCGATTGCTTTGGCAGCCGTCCTGGCCGTGCTTCTCGTTTGCGCCATAGTTGCCGCAACGAGGGGCAAGAAGCGGAGGCGGCCAAGCACGGCGGCATACCCGAGCCCAAAGAAGAGCGCGGCCGCCTCGCAGCTCAGCAGGGAGATGGACAACGCCGACATTGGCTATGTCGAGTGTGTGCCGGACGAGGAGGCAGCGGCAATGATGATGCCGGAGGAGAAGGCTCGCCGGCTGGGCCGGAGCGGCTGCCTGACGTTCTGCGCGGGCGAGGCCACGAGCTACAGTCTGGAGCAGCTGATGCGCGCGTCGGCGGAGGTGCTCGGCCGCGGGAGCGTGGGCACGACGTACAAGGCGGTGCTCGACGGCCGGCTCGTCGTCATTGTCAAGAGGCTGGACGCGGCCAAAATCGGCCCGGCGGCTTCGGAGCCAGAGACCTTCGAGCAGAACATGGATGTGATTGGGCGGCTGCGGCATCCGAACCTCGTGCCGCTGCGCTCATTCTTCCAGGCCAAGGAGGAGCGGCTGCTGGTGTACGACTACCAGCCCAACGGCAGCCTCCATTCTCTCATCCACGGTAAGCTCCATTGCTCGACCCGTTGCTCCTCAGAGTAGATTCTTGGATTGCAATTAACACTTAGTGCTAGGAACACTTCTGATTGCTGCCATTATACTTGAATCTGCAACTCTAAGCTCCATTGCTTGACTTGTTGCTCCTCAGAGTAGATTCTTGGGTTGCAATTAACATTTTCTGCAAGGAACACTTCTGATTGCTGCCATTTATACTTGAATCTGCAACCCTAGTGGACAATTTATCAGTAGAGTGGGCTTGGCTAACTTTAACTTTATCAATCTTCATCCTCACATGGCAACGAATTGAAATTCAGAAGACTTGCCACGTGAAACTCTGCCAGCAGAATGAGTGTACCTTGGGTGGAACGATGTGTGCAGTACTTTCTGCTGTATGGGTTGATTGCTAGTGCTTTTTCTGCCTGAAGTCAATAAACAAAGCAAAGCAGATGTACATTGAGTGATCACCAATCTAGCACGCGACCATGTCTTGTGGGATTGAACATTAGAGCATCTCCAACAGCCGCGCTATACTAGCGCCGCGCCTGAAAAAACGCCATTTTAGCGCGCGCGCAACGCGTCGCACCGCTCCAGCGGGCGCCCAAAAAACGCGCGCGCGCGAAAACGAGTTGGGCGCGCTGGTGAATGCCCCATCCCGCGCTGTTGATTTGGAGCGTTCACTTCCGCGCGCGGCACACTCTCGCGCGCGCGCGAACTCTCATTTTTCTACCGCGCTCGTTGCTCTCCCGCTCTCTCCCCCCATCCGGCCGCGCCGCCGCCGCCGCTCGCGCCCCCGCGCCCGCCGGCGACTCGAGCTTCCTGGTCTGCCTCCGCTGGCGCCCGCCTCCCGCGCCCGCCGGCGACCGTTCAGTTGCTTCGCCGGCCTCCCCGCGCCGCTGCGCTTCCGCCCCACCCCCTCCTAGTCCGACCCGGACCTCGCGCGCCTCCGACGTCCTCCGCACAGCGCCGACGGCTCGCTTCCGCGCCGCGCCCGCAAGGTGTTCGACAAAAAACCTACAAGGTATGTATTGCTTCAAACTGAATTTGGTGCATATTTTGAATTGTAGTTTTGATAGTATAGTATTGAACATTGTAGATGAGTTCGTCGCATGATTCATCCGAAGATGAATTTGATATGGAAGAGGAGGAGGATCTTGCAATGATCATAGCAATGCATATCAATAAAAAACCGAAGCACGGTGGTTCGGTTATGGGTCGGGAAAATTTTTGGAGAGATAGGATTGATGCCCATAACAGATTGATGAAGAACTATTTCGTGGAGAATCCCACATATCCGGAGTCATATTTTCGTCGCCGGTTTAGGATGAGCACAGACTTGTTCAAGCGCATTGCAGAGAAACTAGCGATTCATGACCGTTTTTTCCAGCAAAGGAGGAATGCTGCGGGGGAGCTCGGGCATAGCACCTTTCTGAAGGTGACAGCCGCTTTGCGTATGTTGGCATACGGTATCCCGGCCGATCTAGTTGATGATCACTTGGCTATGGGTGAGAGCCAAGCCATCATGTGTGTCAAGCGCTTTGCAGTGGGAATTGTGCAAGTGTTTGGCGAGGAGTATTTGAGATCTCCTACTGCTGAAGACGCCGCAAGGCTATTGGCGATGAACAAATCTCGCGGCTTTCCTGGCATGCTTGGCTCAATAGATTGCATGCATTGGAGTTGGAAGAATTGTCCAAAGGCATGGCATGGGCAATTCCACGGCCAAAAAAAGGGTTCCACTATAATCCTTGAAGCGGTGGCCGATCAGGAGACTTGGATATGGCATGCATTCTTTGGAATGCCTGGATCTTTGAATGACATCAATGTTGTCAACCGGTCACCACTGATGAATAAGATTGCGAATGGTGAGTTGCCACCGGTTCAGTTTGTAGCAAATGGCCATACGTACAACTATGGCTATTATCTAGCGGATGACATCTATCCAAAGTGGCAAACCTTCGTGAAGCCGTTGAAAAAGCCAGAAGGTAAGAAAAATCTTGATTTCCACAATGCTCAGGCAGCTGCTAGAAAAGATGTCGAGAGAGCATTTGGGATTTTGCAAGCCCAATTTGCTATTGTGAGAGGACCGGCTAGATTTTGGGATCAAAAAATGCTTTGGTACATAATGCACGCTTGTGTGATCATGCACAACATGATCATCGAGGATGAGCGTGGCCAAGATTTAGACTACTCACAGTATGAGCTCTTGGGACATCCTGTGCGAGTGCGACGGAGGGCTGAAAGGGTAGCCCGTTTTGTTGCCTCCTATCATGCCATTCGGCGTCCCGCAACGCACAATGATCTTCAGAAGGATCTGATTGAAGAGTGGTGGGCATGGAATGGACAACAACGAGCATGATTTCATTGCATTTTATGTATTGTATTGTATTGTTCATGAACTATTGGTTGTGTTTATTTATTGCATTATTTGTTGTACTGTGAGATAAAACTATTTGTTTCAGTTGTAAACTATTTATTGTTGATTTATTTGTTTGTTTAATCGTTTTTCTTCTGTTTGTTGAACTATATATGTGCTTTGCGCGCGCTGCATTTTTGCGCACCGCTGGAGCGGCGCGCGCGCGCTGCATTTTTGCGCTGCTGCTGGAGCCAGCGCTGCGCGGCGCGGAAAAACAGCCTAAGCGCGCGCGCTATATGGTTTTTTTGGGCGCGGCGCGTCGCGCGCCTGTTGGAGATGCTCTTAGTAGGGCCTCATCCTTTGTCTGGAATGGACCCCTTGCAGTAGCATGTGATCAAACATCAATGTAAATTCATGAAAAGGAAACCATGAATAAAGATATCAACTCTGTAGGAGTCAAGGAGAACACAACAATAAATATTGCCAACCTTGATTTGAGAAAGTGAAATTGGAAAGTGGAAATTGGAAGAACATGTGATTGCCGAAGAGCAACCGGTAACTTCTCATGTGATGTTTTACAGTTATTTTTCTAAAGGCATTTTTTTACAGTTTTTTTTATTGAACTTTGTGTCACCATCAAGAATTACAATTGCTTGTTAATTACAGTTTTGGGTCCTCCGCTATTTTTCTTACAGTTTTGGGTGATAAATTATGTAATAATATCTGAGATTGTAGATGTACCATTCGATTTGGTTCCAACAGAAGTACGCAAAATTGATGAGTTGATCTTCCACAATGCTGGTTGTTGGGAACAGTAGTACAACACAGTACATACTTCATGTTTGTAGGCTGGTTGTTGGGATCAACACAGTAAACTATTTTGATTTCCCCTTTATTATACCAGTAGAAATTGGTGTGAGCCTTCCAGAATACAGTGATATCAAGTTTATTTGTGTGATATCTTGGTTGCCTTGGTTATGAATCTCCTATCTGTTTATGCACTCTAGCCAAATAATAAAGTACTGCCTCTGTCCAATAATATAAGACTTTTTTTAGACTGATCATAAGTCTAAAAATGTCTTATATTAATGAACAGAGGGAGTATCTTGTGAGTAAGCATGTTATACAGAACTCTCCCAAGTCCCAAGTGGTAGATATCAGGATATCAACATAGCCTTTACACATTCATAGGATAGCACGTAATTGCATAGCTAATAGCATTAGAACCTTTTGCTGCTGTGCTTGACAAACTCAAACCAATTGCAGGTTCAAGATCATCTCGGGGAAAACCGCTGCACTGGACTTCATGCCTGAAGATAGCAGAAGATGTTGCACAGGGCCTTGCCTACATTCATCAAGCATCTCGGCTTGTTCATGGAAACATCAAGTCCTCCAACGTCCTGCTTGGTTCAGACTTCGAGGCCTGCCTTACCGACAACTGCTTGTCATTCCTTCTGGAATCAGCAGAAGTCAAAGACGACGCCGCATACAGAGCACCAGAAAACATGAAGTCCAACAGAAGGCTCACACCTAAATCAGACGTCTATGCTTTTGGGATCCTTCTCCTTGAGCTCCTTAGTGGCAAGGCACCGCTGGAGCACTCGGTCCTGGCGGCAACCAATCTCCAGACGTATGCGCTGTCGGGGAGGGAAGACGAAGGAGTGGACAGAGAGCGCCTCTCGATGATCGTCGACATTGCGTCTGCCTGTGTCCGGTCGTCGCCGGAGAGTCGGCCAACTGCGTGGCAAGTCCTCAAGATGATTCAGGAGGTGAAGGAAGCAGATGACACCGGTGACAATGAGGACGGCGATCTTACTAGCGACTCCTAGACCCTGTTCCTATTCGTCCTTGGGTGAAATGGATCATGTCCACTGGGTGATGCATTATCCCAAGTGAGCAATCGTAGTTAAATGCAGTTTGCTATGCCTAGAAAAGCTAATGGAAGGGTGTTACTTGTTAGTGGTGTAGGAGAATGGATTTGGGGTCATGATCTCTCTGACTTGTGTGTCTTGAGCTCCGAATTCTGTAGCATATGTTAGGTTTTCTCCCCTGGTGTATGGATGTTGTGGTGATGTGGTCATGGTGCTGTCTTTTTAGCATCAATCTTCCTTGGAGAGTTATATTATAGTGAGATTAAAGGCCAAAGTCACATATTACTGGTTAAGCACCAATCTTCCATGTGGTTAAAGACCAAAGTAATGTAGCGTGTTGAATCAACTCTGCAGCTGGCAGTTTGGCTTCATATATTTTGAATGCATGATGCCAAGGTTGCTGGGAAAGTGTGTTCTGGGCACCATGTGGTTGCCCGTTTTAGCTGCAGAATTGTCGACCACCTTTGCAAGACAGTTGTCCACTGCACTGCACATGATCACAATTCACAAGACCATTGTCTGTAGCAATAATGGTGTGGGCACCAGTAATTTGGGCTGAATCTAACATTTTTGGTCTTGGAATGTGATGAGGCTCATGGAACATGGTCCAATGTCCTAAGGTGGATCTGGCCACAACAATGGGGCCGAAAAAACACATATTGTTTTTAAGTTCTCTATTTTTGTGGCAAAGAACTGTTTGCTTGATATTTTTCTGATGATGTGTAATACGCACATACACACCACTTGACCACTACGCATACATTCAACTAGAATTGTATTGTGTTAAAAGAAACACGGATCGCATCTCCTATGACAGTGAAAGATAAGTCGGCCAAGGGCCAACCTCACTAAGATCCTACTAAATGTATGAGCTAGTGTGTACAGTAGATACGAGCTCCTGGATTTGAACTTTGATTGCCGACGGGTAGAGTAATGTCCCCGCGACTCTGCCACCACACAACTACTATGTGTTGGAAGATAGATTACTTGATTGGTCAATAGCCGGATTTTGACGCTCTTTTCCAAGAATTTTATGCATGCCAAGCAAAATAAAATAAAATGGCGAAACAAATCGGTCGGCACAATAATGGCAAGATCCGCTAAGAAAAGTGCGAGTACATGGCAAGTGAGATAGGTTGTTACATAAGTGAGGCATCTAATCCCATGAGTATCAATAAACACAAACATGGAAGATGTTGTATAATCTAATACGGGTGAGACGGGGACAAATCAGGTGTGTGCAACCACAACATCAAGAATTCAAGATACAACGGAGACGAGGTGCCCGTGGTGAGCAGGTGGTAGTGTGACATGACTTGCGCCCATGGATCGCGCCCAGGGGGCAGAGTGAACAAAATTCACCAGCCATGAAATATTTAGCCATTGCCACCACACGTGCATTTCTTGATTTTCTTTAGCAATGTGTCTACGACGCTCTGCTAGTGGTTAATCGCCAGTCGCTGATACATTTTGGATTGTTGAACCTACACGAGTCATCCGTAGTGGTATTGCGCTATGTGATATATCATGCCTTCAGATTACCGAAGCCTCTCAGTCCTAGACATGCTACCTGTAGCTCAATATGCATGGATTGATGCTAATACACATGAACTCAGAAATGTTTCTCTCCTCCCGGGCTTTGTTGCTTCATTATATAGCTCCTCGATCTGTACTGATGTACGGATATCATACTACTGGCTACGGCTGTGCTAATTATCTCGACCAATTTCTAAGATTTGGCTGTACCAGTTGGTAGGTACATGGCATGCATACTGATGTAGCTCTCCTAGAGCAACTATACACGCGATATGAATGCCCAAATTTACATATTAAGCAACATAAATATAGTAAGAGAGAATCATGAATTATAATTTGGCAAAGCGGATATGTTGATGACATGGATAAACTAGAGGGTAGAGAAAGATGAGTAATTGATGATAGTGCGGATCACCTATACAATATAGATGGAATACTATGTCACAAATAATTTGCCTAAATTCCCTCAAAATTAACCCCCAATGTCCAAGTATGACACCATTTTTTTTGCAATAGATACAAATCAACCACCACCATCACCTATCCATTAGTTTACCATCACACGCACGCACGCACACAACTATGATGTTTAAATTTATTTCTAATTTATTTATCCAAATGAAAAAGAAATTAGAGCTATAAGGGCATCTTCAGCCGTTGGCCCCCAGGAGGGGCTAAAAATCGCCCCTGGGGGCGCACCGGGGGCATGATGCCCCCCAGTCGCGGCCCCTCCACGGTTTTTTAAAAAGTTCAAATTCGGCGCAAACACGGCTCAAATTTAACGCAAACACCGGCGAGTTCGTTCAAATTTAAACATATTTTACAAAAAAAGAAAAAACTAGCGCGGGCTACCCCCGCCGTCTACCTCGCCGCCCGCCTCGCCGCCCGCCCACGCGGTTCTACATGCCGAGGAGGTTGTAGAACCGCGTGTAGTCACCGCCGCCGTCGTCGTCGTCATCGTCGTCGTCCCCGCCCCCGCCTCCGCCGTCCCTGCTGCATCCCTCTCCCGGTTGGCGCGCGGGCTGGACCGTCCGAGGGCGTCGTCGTCGTCGCTATCGAGGACGACGACACCGTTCTCGTCCTCGCGCCCACGTTTGCGGGCGGCGATCTCCTCCAGGGCCTGGCACTGCCGGACCATCTCCTCGCGCAGGTAGTCGTCACGCGACCACCGCATGGCGTCCTCGTCGGAGAAGCCGCGCCGGGCTATCTCCTCGTACTCTGGGGGGGAGGCCGGGCTCCGCCTTGGGCTCGACGAGGGCGCCGGAGCTGCGGGTATGCGCGCTGACATGCGTGTCCTGGGGCTCCGGCTTGACGGGGCGGAGGTGGAGGCAGGGAGAGCCACTGGACGAGGAGGAGGATGCCCTGGGCCCCATGCGCCTCGGCGTCCAGGAGCTTCCACGGCGGCGTGAGAAGGACGGGGGAGCGGGGTACTCGAGGCGCGGCGTGTTGCCGCCCTCGATGTACTCGAGGACGGACTCCAACGTGCGGCCGGGCACGCCCCACCATCGGCGCCGGCCGTCGGCGTTGAACCTGACGGAGGGCACGACGCCGTTGGTGGCCTCGAGCTGCTCGACGTGCCGGCGGCGGAAGTAGGGCTCCCAGATTGGGTTGTCGGGGACGTACCGAGGCCCCTCCCTCGCCGCACGCGGCAGTGACGAGCGGATACGTGCGATCTCCACACGCCGCGCCGCGCCGCGCCGGTGGGTAGCGATGGCACCGACACGCCGTCGGCGCTGATCCTCCACGCCCTGGGCACCCGCATGTCCGGCGGGACCGGGTACTCGACCTCAAAAAGGAGGCGAGTCTCGTCTTCGTGCAGATGACGGCGCCCGAATCCATTCGCCGCCGCGCTGTCGCCTGGGAAACGCTCGGCCATGCTTCTCAACTGGGGACGGCGAGAGAAGGAAAGGGGGAGAAATGGCGCGTCGGCGGTGGATGATCTGCGCGAGTCTCCAGCGCGCTTGCGGTCGGCTTTTATAGGCGGAGGTGCCACGTGGTAGGCTTGGCCGGCGCGTTACGCATGGCGTGATTGCGTGGCGGCCGAGGGACGTGTCGCCCAGCCTTCACTGCGCCGCCCGTGAGGCATCAATGGAGGCTGACCGGCGCGGCAGCGCGCGCAGCTTTGGCATTGATTCGCCGTGAGAAACGAGGCGATGAGGACGACGAAGCGGCGAGAAGAGAGTCGAGTCGCTGACGCGGCGGGCCCGCGGCTCTTCGCGCCAAAAACGATTCGCCCGGCGCCCCCGAGCGACCCCAGCGCGCCGGGTTCGGGTTGGGTCCGCTGGCGCCAATTTCGGCCCGAGCCGGCGAGACCTGTGCCCTTGGGGGCGCGACTGGGCTGATTTTTGGCGCCGGCGGACGAAAAAAACGCCTGGGGGGCCTTCTTGGGGGTGCGGCTGGAGATGCTCTAACTATTGGAATAATTTATTATGCCCCGTAGTTGGGTCACACTCGATAGTTTTACCCCTAGTTGCCAAAAATCCTCAGCCCTACCTAAGCCGCTTCGCTTCTCTTATACTTTTGCCCTTTGACCATCATTTTCACTACACCACAACACTGAATTGGGGGCAATTAACTGCCGGGAGAAATACAAGAATGAGGGCAAACCATCTGTCGTGGATCTTGTTACTGCCGGTAGAAGTGCATAATGGCGGGGAAACTGCCGGTATAAGTTAAGCAACAAGGGCATGCACACTGCCAGCAATGATGTACACATCTTAGGTCATAAAAACTGCCGGGAGAACTAAACTACGGCCCACTATCTGCCGGGCCTGCCTGTGGCGCGAGCCCAAAATAATATTTGGCCCAAACGCACGCTGGCGCGGGAGAGCGCGCGACATATTAAAACTTTTCACTCAAAAGAATTACAGCCACCGCTAAAAAAAAAATTACAGCCACCACACGACCTCTTCTCCCCCAAATCGAACCCTCCTAGACCTCCTCCTTGACCGCCGCCGCCGCCGCCGCCCCCTCTGCCATTGACCACCCCCTTGGTTGACCTGTGTGACCCCATCGGGATCTATGGCGGCGGTGCTTGGATCTCGGCGTCGCCTCCCTCGAGACGCCTCTGATGTGCGAGGTCGTCGTCGCCTCCCTTCCTTCGACACCACCACCAAAACTGGCAGACGATGCCGGTCGCCTCCATCTCTTCTTTACGGCCCATCACGCCGACGAGCATAGGCGGACTCCCCACCACGGCTTCCTCCCCGCCAACGGCGAGCGTGGTGTCCCATCTCTACTATGCTGGTACAATACTTTCCTTAGATCCGTCTTGTTGGAAACCCGATTCAGGCGAGATCTTCCTTACCAAGGTTGTTAATCTTTTCTTCTCTACATTGTCCAGTTGTCCGTACGAAGGCATATTTCCCCTTCCACCGAGTTACTACTGGGCGTCTTCCTTATTTTTTTCATTTTCCTACCAAATTGATGCAGGTTCTATTAGGGAAAGGATTGGAGACTGGTTCTAGCAGTGGTTGGTTTGTTCGAGGAATTCCTGGTGCTCGTGATTTGTAAAGGGTTTCAGCCAGGTTAGATATGTGCCTATTTCATTTGCTTGTATCCATCCTTTTTATGTACATGGATCAGTCTTTATTTATTCAGGTTCAGACATTGCGCAACTGAAGACTGTGTATACTAGTCGAAGGCACGACCTATGCACTTGTTCTTCACTCACTCATCCGTTTATTTGAGCAACATTTATTTTCTGACGGGAGTAGTATGTATGCTGTTGAGTGTTAAATCCCGTCTAAAGGATTGGCAGGTTGCTGCTTCGAAACTTGGTACATACAAACGATTAGTGTTCTATACAAGCTAGTTGTTTACGAAGTAGAAGGAAGGTTACTCTAGTCATCGTTGTTTCCCGATCATAGCCACAAAAGACCTTGAATAGCAGGGTTTCACCAGTGGGCCCATTTGGAGCCTTCAGGATTCCAGAAAGGTCCTGGAGTTGTTTTGGCGCCTGCCCATACATAGTGAATCCAAGAAATGTCAACCATTAGATCTCTTGGGCAAGGTACTGATGAACGCTGGATATTCATTTTATGGAACAAATCGATGACTTTTATTTGCTCTGGAGTCTTGGCGGACTGCTAATCCAAATTCAAAAAAATTGTGTACTGTAGTAGTAGAGAAATGTAGCGCTCTGTAAAGTTTTTGGTGCCTCCATCTGAAAGAGCTAAATTTATGGACATGAGTGTGGATTTGATATTAAAAATTTCTCTACAAAAGTAGCTACTTTTCCTGCCCTGATTTACCATAGCTAATTGTCTCATAGGAGTTCAATACTGAGGTAACATATTTTTCTCTCAAACTTGTGCTTGAATGTACCAATGAAGACGCTCTTCACAACTCTAATTCTTGGTGCCAATGGGTATTCTTCCATTTACTATGATTAAGTGGTCTTTGTGCTAATTCTGGATGTTAAAAGAAAATGAACTTTGACTAATGAACATGTAGTTGGAATGAACAAGTTTATCTCCATTGATCGATTTATGTGAGATCATTTAGTTCACTCGTCATCACGCACATATACTTGTACATGTAAGAAAAGCAATCAGATAGAGAATCTCTTTCTGCCTCTTCTCTGTTTGCTACAAATATAGACTGAAAGTGGAGTACTGCTTCTAGAGTTTAAAGATTTGAACTTGCAGAAGTGTTGTTCTCTGATATGAAGTTTATTATTTATGTTTTGTGAAGGTTGTTTTTTGAATGTGATATACCCATATATTATATAAAGAACAAGCTCACGTCGGTACCAAAAATTAGCCTTAAACTTTCATGCCATCTAATAGATAATAGTTTCTGTATACTTTTCAACTTCAAGGATCATCCTTATCGATTTAGCATTGTAATAGCTATTTGCACTACTAGGAGTATCTCCTGGAAAAAAATCTTCTATTGACAAACTTGACTAATGTATGTGTGTTGTGTTAGATATAGATTTGGCTATGAGTTACTGCTTTTTGTGGTCATGGGGAAATTAATCATTCCAGGATCTCAACATTGTAGTATTTTGCGCAAATTTGTGAAGTTCAAGGTATTAGTGTCATGGCTCAGGACTAAATGTTCTTGAGCTATCATAGCAAAACTTGAGATGTGAAAATCAAACTACTTTTGCTTACTTGATTCTTTTGAGCGTGCATATGAAACAATGGTTATTTATGTTGCTTGCCTGTGCTATCAGCTACTGTGATCTATCTTTCATACTTATATACACATTATGCTTGGATGTGTGTTGTTTGTGCGAAAGGAAACATCTAGTATTTTGTAATGCTTGAACTCGAGGTAGTCACTACTTAAATATTTCTCCATTTAATTGAGTAAGAACAGTTCTTCAGAACATTTTATCGTTTTAATCTTCAGACATCTTGACAGGAAGCATATGGGACTGTTTGCAGTTTAAATTTATATAGTACGTAAAGGTTAAATGATCTATGCACTATGGCAGTGCCGCAGTGGATACCTTCTAAATGACTGCACATACGTTTTATTAAGTCTTATCAGTATAGGGAGTTCAATAATCTTTTGGTGCTAAACAAGTGGATACTACAACTGAATACTAAATCAGTAAAACATTGTAGGAGCTTTACAAGCAAGCTTTGGTTAAAAATATTTTTGTATTGTGCTGTTTATTCCCATTGGTCGATCGATGTGAGATCATCTAGTTCAACTGTCATCACACACATATACTGTTACATGGAAGAAAAATAACTAGCTAGAAAACTTATTTATGTCTCCTTTATTTTGCTGCAAAGACAGACTCAAAGTGGAGTACTCTTCTAGAGTTTAATTGTCATAGCGTGCTGCTTTTATAAGGTTGGGGTCTTCAATCTAGTTTTTACTCAATAAGTTACTGTTTCTTAAGAATAACATGAAGCATGGATTCTTATATGTTCCATGTATTATGTCAGGACAAGTAATTATCAGCTGAGCAAAGGCTACAACATGCTAGGAGGAGAAGTTTGAATGGCGACAGAGAGTACACTTGGTAAGTCATATATCCAACCTGAACTTATTTACTCATTTTTTAATTTTTGTTCTAGTCGAGTCCAAAAAGATGGTTTGACAAATGGGGGTGCCATTCTGTACACACGTGCGCATCTACCATTCATGCTTGTGAAGCATTTTAAAAAAATTGAATATGGCCAAATTTGGGTTTCAAGTTTTGCCATGCTGTCATGACTTTGTATTAGTTAGCGCCCTTCAACATGTAAAACTATGAACCCGACCATATTTTATTTGGAACATTTAGATGATGTGTCGGAAGGAAAACGAAAGGAAATGATGAGAAGGAAAACAAACGCCAATCTACTTACATCTGATGTGTAAATTCTAATGTGCCAAAAATTTCTCTTTTCAGGAAATAGAATGGAAAAAGGAAGAGGAGACAATGCTGAAGCACAAGAGCGAAAGGCTAGCGAAAGTTCAAGCAATACACTATACACATTTTGAATGATTAGGGCCTCGTGTTGTTGGGAACATTACAACCATGGGGAAAGCTAATTTTGGTTGCTTGTTTAGCATAGAAGCCACTATATGCTCATTTTGGTCGTGTGTCGCATCCAAAAACATTTGTAATTTTCCTTTTGTTGCACAACACCCTTATATATAGGCGTTTCTAGAAACATATGTATTTGGTTGTTAATCTTATTGAATGGAGTCAAGTTTTACGATGAGGCCCATATGTGATTTATGAAATAGTGTCATTTGTCTTGATTGCCTGAACAAAATGAATGCATATTAAATTAGCGATTTGTTGCCTAGATCAATTTGCTTTTGCTAGTGAAATCAACATGATGGCATACTTACTGCCGGGTAAAGAAGCTTGTGCCGGCAGTTACATTGTCGGTAACTGTAGTTTATATGCCATGGCCAATCTGCCGGGAGAAAATAAACTGCCGGCAAATAAATGTGTGAGGGCAGTAAAACTGCCGGGAGAAGTTTATCTGCCGGGAGACGTAATTCCCGGCAGCCGTTCTTGTGGCAGTTCTATCTGCCGGGAGAATTGCTCTCCCGGCAGTTTATCTGCCCTCTTAAGGGGTTTCTCCTGGCAGACTACATGCCATTGCATTGGTGTTGTGGTGTAGTGTTTGAAAACTTCATAAAAATTTCATACTAAGCTACTAACTCAGATAAATGCAAATAAGATATCAAAATGTTTAGAAAAACATCACCTATATGTGCATGCCATTAGCATTCATGAACAACATGAATAGAAAATATGGAAAAATAATCTTAAAAAAATCTAAAGCAAAATGTGGCAAACATCGATTAATGTTTTGAGTTCATGAAAAGTTTCATTAGGGGATGACCTTCCTGGAATTTGTGGCAAAAAAAAAAATCAACACTACAAAATGCTTTTACTTTGGAGCATCGATTTTTTTTTTGCCACGACTTCCATAAATGTCATTCCCCGATGAAACTTGGCAAGAACTCAAAACATTGGTTAATATTTCCCAGCAAAAAATTGTAGATTTTTTCAACAAAAAATTGTAGATTTTTTCAACAAAAAAAATCTTCATTTTTCTCTCTCCAGATTTTACTGTTCATGCTAAGATCATATGACCTCAAACTGAGACAGTGACTTTACAACACTTTTGTCATGAATGCAAATGACATGCACATATAGGTGATTTTTTTAGAACATTTTGATATCTTATTTGCATTTTCCCGAGTTAGTATAAATTTGTGTTGAAGTTTCCAAAGTGACAGTCAAACGGTCAAAAGGCAAAAGCATAAGAGGAGCGAAGTGGTTTGGGCATAACAAAGGGTTTTTGGAAACAATGGGCAAAACTGGCGAATGTGATCCAACTAGGGGCATACGATTAATTATCCCACAACTATTCGATGATTGTGTGGAATATACTACCGGTTAATATACTACCTAGTTGGGGGAGGGAACACGAAGGAGTGGACAGCAGGAGACTCTTGATGATCATTGATATTGCGTATTCTTGCGTCCGGTCATCGCCGGAGAGTTGTTGGCCGGAACGGAGTCGGGCTCTGCCGAGAACTTCTTTGTTCCCGCTATAATTGCAAAAGGACCGGTCGGGGTAGCAAGACCGCCCGCGCCCAAGTCGAGAAAATCGGTTATTTGCCACTTTGAATACCGGGTTTCGCAAAATTGCCACTCTGAAGACCGGCTTCGTAAAAATGCCACCCAGATCGTGTGCACCTTGATTAACATGCCATTTTCCTCCTTTTATTGATTTCCTTTTTTTTTTCCCATTTATAGGCGTACAAAAATACCAAACTGGCCTTGATTCTATCTTCACGTACTTGGACATCAGATCAGCACTTCAAGCAGAGACCAGTGCGTGCTGCCCGCCGAGAAAACTGTTCTTGCCGCATCCTCTCTTGCCTGCCTGGAAGTCTTGCATCTTGCATCAATCGCTGGATGTCGGCCCCATCTCCTGGACGCCCCGCCGCTGTCGATTTCCTTGATGCCGTCTCCCCAACGTCGTGTGGTGCGCTGTCTCGTGCAGGCTTCCGCAGCGAGCTGTGGTGGCTCGCGCAGGTATCCGCAAAGCAAGGACGAGGTGCGCCAGCGTGTGCAGACCTGGACGAGCATCGACGGCGAGCTGCGCCGGCGCGTCCGAAGACTAGCTGCAGTGGCTCGTGCGAGCGTTACCAAGGCGAGGGCGAGCTGTTCTGGTGCGCACAAGCATGGGCGAGCACCGGCGCAGAGCTAGGCTAGGACAGAGAGCTGCGGCGGCTTGTGTATGCATCAGTAAGGTACGGCGGCGAGCAACCGGGACAACCACGACAAGCTAGCCTTCACGGCAATCCCGATCCAGCCAGTCCATAAACGCATGAGATAAGGTTAAAAGATTCAGGGGTACTTTGGTCCTTTCAGGTGCCAAAAAAGATAGGAAAAAGAAAATTAATGGAAAACAAAAAAAGACATGATAATCAAAGTGCACATGATTTGGGTGGCATTTTTACGAAGCCAATCTTGAGAATGACAATTTTGCGAAGCCCCGTATTGAAAGTGGCAAATATCTAATTTTCTCGCCCAAGTCCATCTCGTCATCACTGGCCGTCTCCGCGTCAGCCCTCTCCACAGCTGCCTTCCCCGCTGCTTCCGCCTCGCCGCTTCATGCTCACGCCGTCCGGCGGTGCTCCTCGGGGCGACGTTCAATTGACCACCACAGCCGGGATCCTCACGGATCCTGCCGAGGCATCATCTATGCTGATGGTGGCGGACAGGGTGGTCGATGACGACATCTACAACTGCGGACAAGGGTGGTCGGGAGTATTACACTGAAACAGGCCATCGGCAGCAGTAAAACAGCTCAGCAAACTATTACGACAGATCGTCTTTACCCAATTTCTCCTAGATAATACTGTAGCACGTTGTAGTGTTGTTCTTCCTCAGGTAGTAACTTGTCTGTGTCCCTAACATCCCGATAGACGCAGCAAAATCACACGAGCGGGCGGGGGACGAATCACCATTTTTGCTTGCAAGGCAAAGGGCACGTGTGTGATTATAACCTGTCTGCCTAATAGGGATGAAAATGAAATGGTAACTTTCCGTTTTTTCAGAGAAAAAATATAAACAGAGAGAAAATATGAAAACAGAAATAGAAATTTGCAAAACGAAAATAGAAATGAAATATCTTATGAGGAAACAAAAAGAAAGATAGAATGGTGTTTTCCGTGAACATGAAATTTCCGTTTTAGTATAAGCCTATAGTTAATTTGTAGCACAAACAACAAACAACACACAATGACACAATGAGCAGAATGAAACATTTAGGCCCAAGTTCTACGCAATTGTCTAGTACTGCTACAATACTACGCTAACGGCATTTATAACCGATCCCTTATAACCGATTAGACGAGTAAAAATGCGGTTTTACTTCTCTAGTCGGGACCTAACCGATTCCTTATTCGATGTAAGGGCATCTTCAAGGCAGACCCGCAAACCTTCCGCAACCGTCCAGACCGCAGAAGCCATCCAACACAAACCTCTATCGGTCCGCGGGATGGTCCGGATGCGATTTCTCCCGCAAATTGAAGGTAAAAGTGTGGAAGATTTGCGGGAGTCCGGACATCCGAACGTAGGATTCTGACACCCCCGACCACCCAATCCCCCTTCCGGTCTCATTTCCTACCACTCCGCCCCTTGCCCCTGGCTTTGCATCCTCACTCTCCACCTCCTTGCCGGACATCCGCAACCAACACCGACGTGCCCGCTCGCCATTCCAGCAGAGCTTTACGCCTTGGAGCCATTTGTACCCAGGTACACTCCGCCCCCTGTCGACGACCTTCATGGCGGACACCACGCCCGACAGGTGTTCGGTCAAATGTCATTGAGCTTATTTTCAAATGCTATGTCGTTTTTTAGAGTACGAAGTATGGTGAGCTACTCGACCGTGGAGAATAACTTGTTGTGCGATGCGTGGGCTGGCCATATCCACGGATTTCATTGGCAAGAGCAGAGGGCCACCCTTCTGGGAGCAAGTGCATGAAAAGTTTCACGCTGGAAAGCATATTACGCTCGTAAGTAGCGAGTCAGCCATCGTGGCTGACATTACCTGGATAGCGTGGCTGGCATGTACATCATTCAACCACGCAACATGAGGCCATTATCGTATCGTTGGCACGCTATCCAGATCAGCATCATCAAGTTTTGCAACTTGGTTAGTCAGCTCGAGGCAAGGTGGCCATTACACACGAACTTGGAGGAGATGGTACGTTTTACTTCCTCTTGCTCAACGTGTTGATTGATTCATTCACTAGTGTTAGTCTACACATTATATGTTGCCCGCACGCGCCGTCGTGGTGTACCACCGGTCAGAGGGATGAACATTTACGTGCACACATTGTTGGATAAAGCTGAAGGGGAAGTATGTGTGGAACGTCATGTTCCGTTCATGAAAAACTTATTGGACATCCGGGATCTAGTCGAATCTAAGACCTTGTTATACTAGACTTAATTTGCATGCTATGTGTGGATGATTTGTTCTATTTTTATCTGAACTTTGATGAATATGGACTGTTTTGCATGAATTTTGTCTGATTTGTTAGAATGCGAGTTGAAATTTATGTGGCTAGTGTTGGATGGCATTCTCCCGCATCCGTGTCCGCGGACTAGTCCCCCTATGTGCGGACGGATGCGGGGGTGATTTTTACGTATTACCGTTGGAGATGTAGTGAAAAATTACTCTAGGCCCCAACCATTTTCTTAAATATACTCCATCGAAACAGGCTAGAGCAAATTTTCTGCTCTCTCTCGCCTCCCTGCTGCACCTACGCGTCGCCGTCGCTCGCCGCCGCCTCCCCGCGTGCGGCCGCTGCAAGGAAAACAATGATTGACGCGTCGCTACCAGCGCGCTATATGACGAGGAGGAGCTAATCCAGGTGCTCACTACTAGAAAAACGGTTGTTAGTGGCGCATCTATTTTGGCTATTAATGACGCATTATAGGTGCGCCACTATTACCATGATATTATTATTTTTTAGTAATGGCGCACCTCTGGTGCGCCATTAGTATCCCAGACACTAATGGCGCACCACCTGGTGCGTCATTACTATCCAAGAAACTAATGGCGCACCTGCAGTGCGCCATTACTAGGCATCGTAGTGCGCCATTAAAGGAGCCATCTGTACCTTGTACTATGGGTTACTAATGGCGCACTAACTGACAATGCGTCACTGTTGTGTTTATCTCTGTGCGTCACTATTATGCAATATGGTGCACCACTACTATGAATATTAGGATTTTTTTTTTGCTTTTCTGATATTTGCACAGGTTACAAAATACATTACAGCGCACAATATAAACAGCACAACATATAAACAACATATTTATCGAATATAATAGAAAATTAGTCTCCGAATACAATTCATCATATTAGTCTCCGAATTCAAAATACCAAACAAAGTTAGAACATTACAAGTCTCGAGACCGCGAGTAGCGAGTTTGTCTTCGCATTACAAGTCGATATCTAAACTACCATCACATGGAAGAGGGTTGCGGTCACGATGAGCATCATCGCGATGAAACTGATCTTCATCCGGCTCCTCCTCCGCTCCCTCCTCTCTCCCGCTAGATAGCGCGCGTATCTAGCTTCCGCCTCCGCCCTAGTGGTGTACCCTTTGTAACTGTTACCGCTGAAACGGTGAACCTGTCTCCGACACTCCTCCCAGTCGTCGTAGACTCCGGGAACCTCACCCTTGTACACGACATATGACGGCATCTCTATGCACTAGACAAACAAAACGTTAGCAGCAATTCACAGATAATATATAAGAAATATATAAGTATGCAACAAAAGGATAGGAAGAGAAAAGCAACACATTAATAACACGATTCATGGAATAAATAGCATGGATTACATATAAGTTGAACGACTGCCCAAACTAAGGAGACATACAAGTTCATTAAAGTTTAATTACAACATGAGCTAATCGATATTTCAGAACTACATAGCATCAATACTGCTTTCGACTCGGCTCAGGGACCGACGCATGGATGAAGCCACCGTCTTTCGTGATGGTCATGAATGTGCGGTCGTTGTCTTCCTGTATTTGTAGTGTTGTATCTATTTCACTGTTGGACGGTTGACATTTGAGGTGGAACTGCCCCGAGGTACTAAGGACATCTTTATAGATGATTTCCGCAAACTCCGACTGGATGCGAAAGAATTCTTGTCTGATGTCCTTGTCCTGGATTTTTGACAAGCGTGCGGCCCATGCTTTGATATCATTTGGTAGCATAAGGTGATTATGGTTTCGTACGATCGCCCGCATGTGATGGAGGGCGTAGTAGGCATCCTTCTGACTGCCAGGCGGCTGCTTGACGCAGGGGAACGTCGTTACGTGGGTGAACACGTGCCTGCCGTACCTACAAATTGGCCTCTTGAAGGTGCCTCCAGATTTGGCGTAGCCGAGGAGAACATCATCAAGAACTTTCTTCACATTTGAGTTGTCTTTCTTCGACTGACGGTCCGAGTCGAAATACGTGGCCATGGAATATTTCGGGCTTAAGAGGATGAGTGTGCAATGTGTGTCATTGCACAAAACACGGAATGTTAGAGAAAAAAAAGAACGATCGAAATCTAAGAAATCATATTTTACGGGGCGGTGAGGGGATGACTTACTCGGAAAAGTAAGGCACGAGGAAGTTATCCTTTTCTGGGTTCGCCAGAATGACGCCTTCGAGGTATGAACTCGCGACTTGCCGGTCCCCAGCGCTGACCAAGATCTTGGCACGCATGTAGAAGGGGTCGACTATCACGATGTTCGAGGTCTGGTCTCTAATGAACCGCATCTCCATACTGAGCGAAAATAGCCGAATGAAGGTGTAGTGCAGCTGATGAAGGTTAAACATAGCGAAGATGTCATCAAACCGCAGGACAATCATACGCCCGATGGAGCTATCGACAAAGCCCTTGCCCTCTGGCACCTTGGCCACGAAAACCGGGTATGCCACATCATTCTCGGAGAGACGCCGCTTCTCCATATAAAGAAGACAGTCATGCAGACTCCGCATAGCGTTGGTTGCAGCATTGAGTAGATTAGTCGGTAGCATCGACCTACCCACCACATGCACCCTCCTCGAGATATCCTTAGGTATTGGTGGCCCGTCCTGAGCACAGATCGTACTCGGTGCCGGCTAGCTCGCACCCTTGTTGTTTTTTTCTTTTCCGCCCCTTCTGCTTCTTCTGCTGTAATGGGATCGAGTTCTGCTCAGAGACCACCTTCTTGAGTGTGTTGGGGCTGATAATATTTCGCACCTCGGCTATTTGAGTCTCGGTGAAGGCGGCAGCTGGAGGCGTCTCCTGAGAACTGAACGCTAGACGACGCCTGTTGCAATTGGGTTTCTTCGCGGTACCAGCTAGATCGCGATCATCTTTTGCAGGGTTGGGTTCTTGAGAAGGAGGCCCCAAGAATTCGTCACCGTACCCATGTTCGTTGATGTACTTATCGATGTTGGCAAATGTACCGTCGTCGTCGTCGTCATCCGGATCCTGTGCCATATGCATGTCCGGATCAGCTGACGGCGGTAGCATTGCGGCGGTCTTGCCATGGCTTGGCGCTGGCACGACTGGCGGTGTTGTCTGTGGGGTGGTGTCCCCCGCCCCCAAACAAATCTGGCTCTTCGGCCAAAGCATGGACCAGTTTAGGCAGGCGCTGAGGGTCATCACATCATCTTCGTCGGCCCTAGGGGATCGATACAGAGGTAACAAGTGGTCGCAGCCCCGCAGCACCCGAACCAGTTGAACCCTATACAAGGTGGGTGGCATCGGAGTACCGTGGAACACACGATTGCCCGGTTCAACGATTTTGGCCTTGGAGACATCGATCAACTCGCCGTCGACGAAGTGCAGGAGAGTGCATGGAACGTTGGCGGTGCCCTGCGAAAACATGTAGGGCGTTAGGGATGCCCAGTCAAAGGCAAGGAGATGAAGTCATCAGCCGAGGCTTAGTTACCGTGATGGCGTCGAGCTCGGATAATGTCGAGGCACCGCCAACGGCGGGCGTGCAAGTGTCGAAGGGGCCGCTTGCTACCGAGGTGTCGGCGGGCGCATTCTTCCCACACCCGGGTGCATTAAGCTCCAATGCCGGCGCCGACGCCGGAGACACCAATGTCGCCTCCGCCGGAGACACCAATGTCGGCGCGTTGTGCGAGTTGCTGTTCACTTGAAGCTGGAATCGAGGGCGTCACCTGTTGGCCGCCATCAATCCACCAGCGCAGCCCCTCAATCAAGGAAGGCATAATGGCGGTGATTGTCACTCCCACTAGGTCTGGCACTTGGTCTCGCACTTGCTCTTGGACCATCTCCAGAATCCGCGCCACTTGTGCCTTGAGTTCTTTAACCTCGCGCTCCCGGCTTTCCGTCTTTCTCTCCTTTCACACAACCTTATAGTATTCCAACCATTTCGTGGATAAGCCTTTGTCGGCCACACGACCAGCTGACGACGGCATACTGAACTTATCCTTGTTTTTCATTACATTCAACACCCTACTTAAAGTGTTGTCCCAAGGGCCAGACAGGGAGCCCGCGCTACTGCTTTCAGTTTCCTGCGCCAGAACAAGCTCAAGCGCCTTCACCTTCGGATCCATGGTAAGCTTCTTTGTTTTCGGGTTCATCTTGTACCAGGCCCTGACAAAGTTCTTGGTCTCCTTTTCAGGGTATTTATCGATGAGGGGCGGTAGGCCTTCTCCTGTTGCACCATTACTATTTTTTTTGGATTTTTAGTTGCATGCAATAATTTAAGATTTGAGATAAAAGAAAAGGAAAATGCAAATGGAGTGATAAAACCATTGTGCAAAGATTTAGAATTAGATGACATGGTTGAAATCAAGTGATACATGTAATAATTTAGTTGCATGTAATAATTGAGCTTGCCACGCGCGCTGACACACACACACACACGGCCGACACGTCGTGATTCGATCTTAGCTATCTTTTCACAATCTTCTTGCTCTTCTTTCTCGCGGTTGAATAATTTAGCCCCGGAACCCCTTGAGTTCTTTTCTTGAACGGACGTCCTTTAGGTAGGGTGGTCCTGCTTCTTCTTGTGGTGTATGGTACTTCATCGTCGTCGTCATCTTCCATCTTCGGGTCGCCGTACTGGTCGAAGTCTTGCTCATTGGCGACTCCATCTATTCCGATGATGTTCCTTTTGCCTCTCCTCATGACAACACGACTGGGCTTTGACGGGTCGATAATGAAGAAGCATTGGTCCACTTGGCAAGCCAGTACCCATCGCTCATTTTTCGCAGTGACGTTTGCGCCCGCGGCCTTGGATTTGGCTTCGGGTATAACCATGGTGGTGAAATACCGGTCTTCTTTTAGGACGCTCTTGGCCCATATGACACGGAACATCGGGACCTTCTCTCCAGCGTAGCTCAGCTCCCAGATCTCTTCGATCCTTCCGTAGTATCTGTCCTTGTCATTACTGGTGTAGGTGTGATAGCCTGACTTATTAGGGATGATAGACTACTCATATAATAAGGAATTCCTTCTTTTCCGGGAGCTCATTCGGAACAAACTCCAAAGTTAAGCGTGCTCAGCTTGGAGTAGTTTCAGGATGGGTGACCGATCGGGAAGTTGCTCCCGGGTGCGCACGAGTGAGGACAAAGTGCGCAGAAAAGACTAGTATTGATATGTGGGGCCAGTCTAGATCCCGCCAGGAGTAACGACCACCGGCGGGTGTGTCCGGGGCGTTACAAGTTGGTATCAAAGCCGACCCTCGCGGTTACACGGATGTTTGCAGACAGGTGCTTGGTCATGTTATTCATGATGTTTGTGACCCGTCGTGGCACACGACATTGCACTGCTAGGTGGCTTCTCACCCCTCGTTGGTTACCCCAAGTGGAAGGTTTGAGATGTAGTGTAGCAGAAGTTTTCCCTTAGCAATACCAAGGATCGATTTCCCAGAGACTCCCAGTTTCAACAAGAAGGTGTCAACTGCTAACGGCGCCAGATATTAGCAATCAACGTGGACCTGCACACAGATACAAATAACTTTGCTCCCAACGAGTACAGAGAGGTTGTCAACCCCTCCGGCCTTGTAGTTTACAAAGGATCAAACACAAGTGATAATAGTGATAGGTATAATTGCAATAGTAAGTAAAAGCGGAAAAGTAAATAGCGGATGTGATCAATGATGGTAATATGGACCGGAGTCTCATGATGTTCACTAGTGATGTCTCTCTCCCAAAAGACGATAAAACTGCTATGTGAGGTAAACGAATTACAGCTGGGCAATTGACAGGACCATGTGCGCAAACCAATGCTGACTATATTGCAAGAAAGGTTGAGGTTCAAAGTATGGGCGGTACACCGAGGTAAGTAGACCGAAATCCATCTGCATCTACTACTAATCATCCACCTTGAGATATCTATCCAGAACATCTCGCTGGTATTAAGTTGCGAGTCCCACCCATAGTGTAAACTCAAAGCAACAGACAACTGCATTAAAAGAACTTTGTGTAAAGTAAACAATCCTTGCACCCGCGGGCACAAGCACCATTGTTTTCCCCCTTGTGGCAACAGCACATCCCCTAGACTCATGTTTCTGTCACTTAAGCTAGTCATCGAGGGGCATGAACCCACAATCAAGCATAACGTTCCCTCTTGGAGTCACTACCTACTACTTGGCCAAAGCAATAAATAACAATGGAGAACATGCAAGAATTACTTACGAACACAAATATAAAAGAGGTAAATCAAATATATTACTCAAACACAATCTGAACATAATCTCATAATCCATCGGATCCCAGCAAACTCATCATAGCAACATCATAAGGATTACATATGTGCCTCGATCATGTAGGGCAGCTCACGAGGACTAATTAGTGAAGCACAAGAACGGGAGGAGAATATCACATAGCTACTGGTCATGGACCCATGGTCCAAGGGAGACTACTCACAACTCATCCGGGAGGCGTCCATGGTGGTGGAGAAGCTCCCAGTGGTGATCCTCCCCTCCGGCAGGGTGCCGGGAAGAGTTCTCCTGGTGCTCCCGATCTTGGAAGCGGCGGCGGCGGCGGAACAGAGATGAGATCGTGAAAAAGAGTTCCCGTATCGAGGGTTTCGGGAGACGCTTTAAATATATGCCAAAGGGGGGCATCAGCAGAGCCTCGGGGGGCCCAGGCGCCCCCCCGGCGCGGCCCAAGGGGGGGGGGGGGGGCGCCGCCAGGGCGCCTGGAGCCCTGGTGCCCCCCCCCTCGGCTGTACTTCGGGCACACGGTAGCTTCTGGAACGCTGATTTTTTATATATTTTTTCTGGATTTTTCCTGGCAGTTCTCGTAATGTGAAAACCAGAAATACAAAAACAGCCGAAAACAGAAACTGGCACTGGGGTGCACTGAGTTAATAGGTTAGTCCAAATATGATCAAAAGTGTATGGAAGTGTATAAATATCATAGCAATATCACTCAAAAGAGGCATGGAGCAAGCAGAAATTATAGATACGTTTTGGACGTATCAACATCCCC
Source organism: Secale cereale (assembly GCA_902687465.1). NCBI lineage: Eukaryota > Viridiplantae > Streptophyta > Magnoliopsida > Poales > Poaceae > Secale > Secale cereale. Next base: position 875,887,769 of record LR738710.1, read on the forward strand.
AAGCTTAATTCCTGCTCGTCCTCGAGTAGGTAAATGATAACAAAAATAATTTCTGTGGTGACATGCTATTAACCATATAGGACTTTTTCATAGTCACATGACAAAAGCTTACTGAGATAATGAATCTATAATAATTAAGTTGCCTCATGAGAAAATCACAAAGAACTGAAAGTTTTACAATATGATATTGAAACATCAAATAGATTTGTAATGAACATGATGTGCAAATATGATAAAGTGATATCTCGCTTGCCCCCTTTAGTGAAACAAAACATAAATGCAGGGGCACCTCCAAGGTTTAAGTGATGACTAGATACAATGATTTCAAAATAAACGATATCACAGTCATGCAAAAGACAATGCTACTTTGGGACAATGCACATTACACTCAGAATGACAATCATGGTCTCAGTAGTTGGTGCTTTTAAAAGAAGGTGGAGACTCTCGAACCGTGGCTTTTGTTGGCAAGGTTGAAAACCCGTAATCGGAAACAAAGACAAAACATGTACCAGAGCTCTTGATTTTAAAAACAGATGTAATAATTTATTTTTAGATCATGCATGTTTCGTCAACGAATGCTAGCAGACAACTCAATCACTTCTTGAGATGGACAAGTTTCGAGGAACGGCTCCCGAATGAGGACGATCACATCCTCTTAATCTCCTTTGTTTATCACTGCCAAAGTTTTCTGATTTCTCATGAACAAAGCGTGAAGGAGGGTTTGTTTGTTATATTATCTTTTTGAGCCGGGCGCACTCAATGCCAGTTCCTTCTCGTATTATGGGTTTGCACATTATACATGCAATCCCGGGGTGAAGCTTGTCCAACTTAAAAAGATCATGAATTAACCACTACTTCCTCATGAACTTACAACAGAGGCACAAAATAGGAATGCTTTTTTTTCTTTGAATAATTTCGAGATGGCACATGCAAGTCTCCGTTAGATATGGCAGGTAAATACCATGTAGGAAGGTATGGTGGACTCATATGGCATAACTGGATTAAAAGGATGTGGATGCACAAGCAGTCAGTCCGCTTAGTACAGGTGGAGGTTAGCAAAAGACTGGGAGCGACCAACTAAGAGAGCAATGACGGTCATAATCATGCAGAGCGACAAAGCAACATTGAATCAGGCATGGAAGTTATATCGCTACTCAGAAATAAAAGATCATCAAGGCTTGACAGACTTTCTTTACAGTCTTAAATATGCGTGAGCATACGCCAAGTCAATCAAAATAAATTCTTTGAAGGAAGATATTACTAAACCATACCACATCATAGGCAAACAAATCATGTTGGTACTCCAATAACACATTGGGAACCCCCCCAGCTATTTGGGACTAACCACAAGAAAACCTGAACTACTAAGCGCCATTATGCACGTAGCATCTTTATCATAGACATATCAACCAATGCAATGGAAGCAAACTCTCTTAATAAGATAAGCATGATAACTAAAGAGAGTTCAAGAAACCAACTAAACGAAAGCTCTTTAAAAAGATAAGCATGAAAACTGAGAGTTGAACATGATAGTTGCTATTGAAAGACAAAGAACACACACAGCAGAGATAGATATAAAAAATTCTATGTATGTTCTAGGTAGAAGTGGAGCGTGTTTCTCTCCCACATAAAGAAAGCTGAGTTCCGACTCGTTATCAAAAGCTAAAGAAAACTAAAAGGAAAACTAAAAGCAAGACGCTCCAAGCATAGCACATAACACATGAAGTGATTAAAATATAGTGGAACGAAAGATGAACTGATAATGTTGATGGAGAAGGGGATGCACGGGGGCATCCCCAAGCTTAGACGCTTGAGTCTCCTTGAATGTTTCTTGGGGGTGCACGGGGGCATCCCCAAGCTTGAGCGTTTGACACTCCTGAATCTTTTTATCATCTCCCCTCGCACACTTGAAAACTCCCTTCATACATAACTCATCATAATCTGATTAGCGAGGTTAGTACCCATAATAAAATAATTGTTCCTTGCTGGAAATAAAGATATTCTTGAAGTTCTACTGTTTCTCAAGATTGCCAAAAGGCTTTTGCAAAGAAAAAGCAAGCTCTAGGTTTGCAAAATGAAGGAAAGGCAAAACAGGACAGAATCTGTGAAAAACAGAACAGCAGGTAGTAAATGATTTTTCCGGGGCACTTCTGCAACTCTAATAAAAAAAAATCAAAACAGATGCACGAAAGACAATTACATAGAGCACGCTGTCGAAAAAATTCAGACCAAAAAGATGATCTGGTTATTTTATACGAATTCTTCTATCCAAGGACAGAATCTGTTTCCTGGACAGCACGTCACAACTTTTGAACTTTCTTGCAATCAGAGGCTACACTTGGCACAAAATTTGAAAAGAAAATATACAATGATGACGCTACAGTAGTAACAACATCAAGACACAACAAAAACAAAATAAAATTTATTCATTGGGCTGCCTCCCAAAAGCGTTTTCTTTTATGCCTTTAAGCTAGGCATAATGCATAGAGGAATCAATAACCATCATAATAATCGGAGCTATAGATTGCTTCAAATGGTTCCTCAAGAAGTTCACTCTTGTTCCTTCTAGGAAAGGGGTACACACCTTTTGCCTTTCCGCGCAAGCGGATTTGTCCCTTACCTATATCAATGAAGCCTTTTACTGCTCGGAGGAAGTCCCTTCCAAGCACTATATTTCCTTGGTTTGGCTCCATGATGAAGAAATCAATCATTGCAATCCCTTTAAGGAATTTAACTGGCACGTCTTTTATTCTTTCCTGGATTTCAGAAATATCTCCATTAGTGTGTTCATGATAAGATGGTAATCTATCCATGTTAAATTTTAAAGAATCATGAACAATTTTTGGCATAGTAGAAACCATAGATCCAATATCACAATAAGCAAGGAAGTCTTGATTAGAGATGCTAATCCTAACAAAAGGCTCCCAATCATTGTCTATTTCCAAAATGTCTTTCTTATTGGGTTTAGGTTTCTCTACCTTCATCAAGTCTAGAGCATCCATTCTCTTTTCAATAGTAGCAAGTCTATCTATGACAGTATCAAAGTTATGATCATAAACAAAGTAACTAGATAGACCTTGTATAATTTCAAGAGCTCTAGCTTCATCACACTCTAGGAAATCTCCCTCGGCTATAATATCAAGAGAGTGTTTACACAATTTAAAAAGACCATGGTAAAAATTTCTAAGCACAATTTTTATAGGTATCCAAGGCATAATTCTCCTATGTGCATCAGAAATTCTGTCCCATGCCTTCTTCATATTTTCTCCATCCCTTTGATGGAAATCTAGAACTTCTGATTCCCTCAAAGCACCAAATCCTAACGTGTTTGGCTAAACAGAAAGGACTACTAACAGAAAAGCAAAATAATTTTTTTTGTAATTTTTGATAAAGGATACTAAAGCAAAAAACTGAAAGGTAAACTAACAAGACTAAAAGCAAAGGTACAAGATAGCGTGCAACTCCCCTATCCTGAAGAGTGGAGTCCCCGACAACGGTGCCAGAAATTGCTTTGCTAGGTGGCTTCTCACCCCTCGTTGGTTACCCCAAGTGGAAGGTTTGAGATGCAGTGTAGCAGAAGTTTTCCCTTGGCAATACCAAGGATCGATTTCCTAGAGACTCCCAGTTTCAACAAGAAGGTGTTAACTGCTAACGGCGCCAGATATTAGCAATCAACGTGGACCTGCACACAGATACAAATAACTTTGCTCCCAACGAGTACAGAGAGGTTGTCAATCCCTCCAGCCTTGTAGTTTACAAAGGATCAAGCGCAAGTGATAATAGTGATAGGTATAATTGCAATAGTAAGTAAAAGCGAAAAAGTAAATAGCGGATGTGATCAATGATGGTAATATGGACCGGAGTCTCATGATGTTCACCAGTGATGTCTTTCTCCCAAAAGACGATAAAACTGCTATGTGAGGTAAACGAATTACAGCTGGGCAATTGACAGGACCATGTGCGCAAACCAATGCTGACTATATTGCAAGAAAGGTTGAGGTTCAAAGCATGGGCGGTACGCCGAGGTAAGTAGACCGAAATCCATCTGCATCTACTACTAATCATCCACCTTGAGATATCTATCCAGAACATCTCGCTGGTATTAAGTAGCGAGTCCCACCCATAGTGTAAACTCAAAGCAACAGACAACTGCATTAAAAGAACTTTGCGTAAAGTAAATAATCCTTGCACCCGCGGGAACAAGCACCGTTGTTTTCCCCCTTGTGGCAACAGCACATCCCCTAGACTCATGTTTCTGTCACTCAAGCTAGTCATCGAGGGGCATGAACCCACAATCAAGCATAACGTTCCCTCTTGGAGTCACTACCTACTACTTGGCCAAAGCAATAAATAACAACGGAGAACATGCAAGAATTACTTACGAACATAAATATAAAAGAGGTAAATCAAATATATTACTCAAACACAATCTGAACATAATCTCATAATCCATCGGATCCCAGCAAACTCATCATAGCAACAGCATAAGGATTACATATGTGCCTCGATCATGTAGGGCAGCTCACGAGGACTAATTAGTGAAGCACAAGAATGGGAGGAGTGTTGGGGAACGTAGCATAATTCAAAAAAATTCTACGCTTTCACCAAGATCCAACTTGGAGACATCTAGCAACGAGCAAGTAAGACTACATACCGTTATGTAGATCGCGAGCGGAAGCTTTCGAAGAAGCGTGGATGAAGCAGTCGTACTCTTCGCGTTCTTCGTCACCGATGATCTAGCGCCGAACAGACGGCACCTCCGCGTTCAACACACGTCCGGTGCAGCAACGTCACCTCCTTCTTGATCCAGCAAGGGGGGAGGAGAAGTCGTCAGAGATCCGGCAGCATGACGGCGTGATGACGGATGCAGTGGAGATCGCAGCAGGGCTTCGCCGGGCGCCCTGCGTGGGAGTATGGAAGTGTGACGGGAGGGGGAGAGGCGCCAGGGCAAGGGTGCGGCTGCCCTCTCCCTCCCCACATATATATATGGGGCCAGGGGGTGCGCCAGGGCCCCTGCAGATCCAATCTACAGGGGGGGGGGGCGGCGGCCAGGGGGGTTCCTTGCCCCCCAAGGCTAGTGGGGCGCCCCCTCCCCCCTAGGGTTTCAACCCTAGGCGCATGGGGAGGTGGGCCCCTAGTGGTGCGCCAGCCCATTAGGGCTGGACACTTCCCCTCGCGGTCTAGGGGCCCCACCGGGATGGGTGGCCCCACCCGGTGGACCCCCGGGGCCCCTCTGGTGGTCCTGGGACGCTCCCGGTGACCCCCGGAGATCACCCGATGGCCGAAACTGGACTTCCTATATATCAATCTTTACCTCCGGACCATTCCGGAACTCCTCGTGACGTCCGGGATCTCATCCGGGACTCCGAACAACTTTCGGGTTTCCACGTGCATTTATCTCTATGACCCTAGCGTTACTGAACCTTAAGTGTGTAGACCCTACGGGTTCGGGAGACACGTAGACATGACCGAGACGACTCTCCGGTCAATAACCAACAGCAGGATCTGGATACCCATGTTGGTTCCCACGTGTTCCTTGATGATCTTCATCGTATGAACCACTGTGTCAAGGATTCACTCAATCCCGTACGTTATTCCCTTTGTCCATCGGTATGGTACTTGCCCGAGATTCGATCGTCGGTATTCCCGATACCTTGTTCAATCTCCTTATGACAAGTCTCTTTACTCGATCCGTAATCCATCATCCCGTGACTAACTACTTAGTCACATTGATCTCATTATGATGATGTCTTACCGAGTGGGCCCAGAGGTACCTCTCCGTCATGCGGAGTGACAACATCCAGTCTCGGTTCGTACCAACTCAACAGACACTTTCGGAGATACCCGATGCGTACCTTTATAGCCACCCAGTTACGTTGTGACGGTTGGCACACCCAAAGTACTCCTACGGTATCCGGGAGTTGTACAACCTCATGGTCTAAGGAATAAATACTTGACACCGAAAAGCTTATGCATCACGAACTAAACGATCTCGTGCTATGCTCAGGATTGGGTCTTGTCCATCACATTATTCTCCTAATGATGTGATCCCGTTATCACTGACATCTCATGTCCATGGTCAGGAAACCGTGACCATCTGTTGATTAACGAGCTGGTAACTAGAGGCCTACCAGGGACTCATTGTGGTCTATGTATTCACACATGTATCGCTGTTTCCGTACAATACAATTCAAGCATGAATAACAGACAATTATCATGAACAAGGAGATATAATAATAATGCTTTTATTATTGCCTCTAGGGCATATCTCCAACAGTCTCCCACTTGCACTAGAGTCAATAATCTAGTTACATTGTGATGAATCGAACACCCATAGAGTTCTGGTGTTGATCATGTTTTGCTCATGAAAGAGGTTTAGTCAACGGGTCTGCGACATTCAGATCCGTATGCACTTTACAAATATCTATGTCTCCATCCTGAACATAATTCCGGATGGAGTTGAAACGGTGCTTGATGTGGTTGGTCTTCTTGTGAAACCTGGGCTCCTTGGTAATAGCAATAGCACAAGTGTTGTCACAGAAGAGAGTCATCGGGCTTGACGCGCTTGGTATGATTCCTAGGTCGGTGATGAACTCCTTCATCCAGACTCCTTCCTGCGCTGCTTCAGAAGCAGCTATGTACTCTGCTTCACATGTAGATGCTGCCACCACGCTCTGTTTGCAACTACACCAGCTAACTGCCCCTCCATTCAAAATATATACGTATCCGGTTTGAGACTTAGAGTCATCCAGATCTGTGTCGAAGCTAGCATCGACGTAACCCTTTACGACGAGCTCTTCGTCACCTCCATAAACGAGAAACATATCCTTAGTCCTTTTCAGGTACTTTAGGATGTTCTTGACAGCTGTCCAGTGTTCCGTACCGGGATCACTTTGGTACCTCCCTACCAAACTTATGGCAAGGTTCACATCAGGTCTGGTACACAGCATTGCATACATGATAGAACCTATGGCCGAGGCATAGGGAATGACACTCATCTTTTCTCTATCTTCTGCCATGGTCGGCGACTGAGCCTTGCTCAATCTCATACCTTGCAAAACAGGCAAGAATCCTTTCTTTGACTGATCCATATTGAACTTCTTCAATATTTTGTCAAGGTATGTACTTTGTGAAAGACCAATGAGGCGTCTCGATCTATCTCTATAGATTTTGATGCCTAATATGTAAGCAGCTTCTCCAAGGTCCTTCATTGAAAAACTTTTATTCAAGTAGGCCTTTACATTTTCCAAGAATTCTATATCATTTCCCATCAAGAATATGTCATCCACATATAATATGAGAAATGCCATAGAGCTCCCACTCACTTTCTTGTAAATACAGGCTTCTCCATAAGTCTGTATAAATCCAAACGCTTTGATCACCTCATCAAAGCGAATATTCCAACTCCGAGATGCTTGCACCAGCCCGTAAATCAAGCGCTCGAGCTTGCATACCTTGTTAGCGTTTTCTGGATCGACAAAACCTTCCGGTTGCATCATATACAACTCTTCCTTGAGGAAGCCGTTAAGGAATGCTGTTTTGACGTCCATTTGCCATATCTCATAATCATAGAATGCGGCAATAGCTAACATGATTCTGACTGACTTCAGCATCGCTACGGGAGAGAAAGTCTTGTCGTAGTCAATCCCTTGAACTTGTCGATAACCATTAGCAACAAGCCGAGCCTTATAGATGGTCACATTACCATCCGCGTCTGTCTTCTTCTTAAATATCCATTTGTTTTCTATGGCGTGCCTATCATCAGGCAAGTCCACCAAAGTCCATATTTTGTTTTCATACATGGATTCTATCTCGGATTTCATGGCTCCAAGCCATTTATTGGAATCCGGGCCCGCCATCGCTTCTTCATAGTTTGAAGGTTCACCGTTGTCTAAGAACAAGATTTCCAAGACAGGGTTGCCGTACCACTCTGGTGCGGAATGTGCCCTTGTGGACCTTCGAAGTTCAGTAGTAACTTGATCTGTTTCTTCATGATCATTATCATCAACTTCCTCCCTTGTCGGTGCTGGCACTCAGGAACAGTTTCCTGCGCTGCGTTGCTTTCCGGTACAGGAGGGGTGACTGTCACCTCATCAAGTTCTACTTTCCTCCCACTCACTTCTTTCGAGAGAAACTCTTTCTCCAGAAAGCATCCGTTCTTGGCAACAAAGACTTTGCCTTCGGATCTGTGGTAGAAGGTGTACCCAATTGTTTCCTTTGGGTATCCTATGAAGACGCATTTCTCCAATTTGGGTTCGAGCTTTTCAGGTTGAAGTTTCTTGACATAAGCATCGCAACCCCAAACTTTTAGAAACGACAGCTTCGGTTTCTTGCAAACCAAAGTTCATACGGAGTCGTCTCAACGGATTTCGACGGAGCCCTATTTAAAGTGAATGCGGCAGTCTCTAAAGCATAACCCCAAAAAAATAGCGATAAATCGGTGAGGGACATCATAGATCGCACCATGTCCAACAGAGTACGATTTCGACGTTCCGACACACCGTTACGTTGAGTGTTCCGAGCGGTGTCAATTGTGAAACAATTCCACAGCTCCTAAGGTGTGTGCCAAATTCATGACTTAAATATTCACCCCCACGATCTGATCGTAAGAACTTTATTTTTCTGTCATGTTGATTCTCAACCTCATTCTGAAATTCCTTGAACTTTTCAAAGGTCTCAGACTTGTGTTTCATCAAGTAGATATACCCGTATCTACTCAAGTCATCCGTGAGGGTGAGAACATAACGGTAGCCTCCGCGAGCCTCAACACTCATTGGACCGCACACATCGGTATGTATGATTTCCAACAAGTTGGTTGCTCGCTCCATTGTTCCGGAGAACGGAGTCTTGGTCATCTTGCCCAAAAGGCATGGTTCGCACGTGTCAAATGATTCATAATCAAGAGACTCTAGAAGTCCATCTGAATGGAGCTTCTTCATACGTTTGACACAAATATGACCAAGGCGGCAATGCCACAAGTATGTGGGACTATCATTATCAACTTTACATCTTTTGGCATCTACACTATGAATATGTGTATTACTACGTTCGAGATTCATCAAAAATAAACCATTGACCAGCGGGGCATGACCATAAAACATATCTCTCAAATAAATAGAACAACCATTATTCTCCGATTTGAAAGAGTAGCCATCTCGCATAAGACGAGATCCAGAAACAATGTTCATGCTCAAAGCTGGTACTAAATAACAATTATTGAGGTTTAAAACTAATCCCGAGGGCAGATGTAGAGGTAGCGTGCCGACGGCGATCACATCGACCTTGGAACCATTCCCGACGCGCATCGTCACCTCATCCTTCGCCAGTCTCCGTTTATTCCGCAGCTCCTGTTTTGAGTTACAAATATGAGCAACTGCACCGGTATCGAATACCCAGGAGCTACTACGAGTGTTGGTAAGGTATACATCAATAACATGTATATCATATATACCTTTGACGTTGCCGGCCTTCTTGTCTACTAAGTATTTTGGGCAGTTCCGCTTCCAGTGACCCGTTCCCTTGCAATAAAAGCACTCCATCTCAGGCTTGTGTCCATACTTTGGCTTCTTCCCGGCAATAGGCTTGCCAGGCGCGGCAACTCCCTTGTCGTCCTTCTTGAAGTTCTTCTTACCCTTGCCTTTCTTGAACTTAGTGGTTTTATTGACCATCAACACTTGATGTTCTTTCTTGATGTCAACCTCCGCTGATTTCAGCATCGAATACACCTCGGGAATGGACTTCTCCATCCCCTGCATATTGAAGTTCAACACAAAGCTCTTGAAGCTTGGTGGGAGCGACTGGAGGATTCTGTCAACGACCGCTTCATCTGGGAGATTCATTCCCAGCTGAGACAAGCGGTTGTGCAATCCTGAAATCTTGAGGATGTGCTCACTGACAGAACTATTCTCCTCCATCTTACAGCTGTAGAATGCGTCGGAGACATCATATCTCTCGACTCGGGCATGAGCTTGGAAAACCATTTTTAGCTCTTCGAACATCTCATATGCTCCGTGGTGCTCAAAACGTTTTTGGAGCCCCGATTCTAAACTGTAAAGCATGCCGCACTGAACCAGGGAGTAATCATTGCAACGCGACTGCCAAGCGTTCATAACGTCTTGGTTTGCCGGGGCGGGAGCGTCACCTAGCGGTGCTTCTAGGACATAAGTTCTCTTGGCAGCTATGAGGATAATCCTCAGGTTACGGACCCAATCCGTATAGTTGCTACCATCGTCTTTCAGCTTGGTTTTTTCTAGGAACGCGTTGAAGTTGAGGGAAACCTGAGCGTGGGCCATTTGATCTACAAGAGATATTGTAAAGAATTTAGACTAAGTTCATGATAATTAAGTTCATCTTAATCAAATTTTAATGAACTCCCACTCAGAATGACATCTCTCTAGTCATCTAAGTGATACACGATCCGAATCGACTAGCCCGTGTCCGATCATCACGTGAGACAGACTATTCATCAACGGTGAACATCTTCATGTTGATCGTATCTTCTATACGACTCGTGTTCGACCTTTCGGTCTTCCGTGTTCCGAGGCCATGTCTGTACATGCTAGGCTCGTCAAGTGAACCCTAAGTGTATCGCGTGTGTAAATCTGTCTTACACCCGTCGTATGCGAACATTAGAACCTATCACACCCGATCATCACGTGGTGCTTCGGAGCAACGAACTTTAGCAACGGTGCACAGTTAGGGGAAATACAATACTTGAAACTTTTAGTGAGAGATCATCTTATTTACTACCGTCGTTCTAAGTAAACAAGATGCATAAACATGATAAACATCACATGCAATCAATTAAAGTGACATGATATGGCCAATATCATCTTGCTCCTTGGATCTCCATCTTCGGGGCACCATGATCATCTTGTCACCGGCTCGACACCATGATCTTCATCATCATGATCTCCATCATCGTGTCTTGAAGAAGTCGTCACGCCAACTATTACTTCTACTACTATAGCTAACGTTTAGCAATGAAGTAAAGTAATTACATGGCGTTATTCAGTGACACGCAGGTCATACAATAATTAAGACAACTCCTATGGCTCCTGCCGGTTGTCAAGTTCATCGACATGCAAGTCGTGATTCCCTATTACAAAAACATGATCAATCTCATACATCACATATATCATTCATCACATCTTCGTTTTGGCCATACCACGTCACATAGCACATGCTGCAAAAACAAGTTAGACGTCCTCTAATTGTTGTTGCAAGTTTTACGTGGCTTCTATAGGATTTCTAGAAAGAACGTTTCTTACCTACGCCAAAACCACAACGTGATTTGTCAACTTCTATTTACCCTTCATAAGGACCCTTTTCATCGAATCCGATCCGACTAAAGTAGGAGAGACAGACACCCGCCAGCCACCTTATGCATCTAGTGCATGTCTGTCGGTGGAACCAGTCTCACGTAAGCGTACGTGTAAAGTCGGTCCGGGCCACTTCATCCCACAATACCGCCGAATCAAGATTGACTAGTAACGGTAAGAAAGTTGAACAAAATCAAATGCCCACAACTGCTTTGTGTTCTACTCGTGCAAGATGCTACGCATAAAACCTGGCTCAGATGCCACTGTTGGGGAACGTAGCATAATTCAAAAAATTTCTACGCTTTCACCAAGATCCAACTATGGAGACATCTAGCAATGAGCAAGTAAGAGTGCATCTACATACCGTTATGTAGATCGCGAGCGGATGCTTTCGAAGAAGCGTGGATGAAGCAGTCGTACTCTTCGCGTTCTTCGTCACTGATGATCTAGCGCCGAACGGACGGCACCTCCGCGTTCAACACACGTCCGGTGCAGCAACGTCACCTCCTTCTTGATCCAGCAAGGGGGGAGGAGAAGTCGTCAGAGATCCGGCAGCACGACGGCGTGATGACGGATGTAGTGGAGATCGCAGCAGGGCTTCGCCGGGCGCCCTGCGTGGGAGTATGGAAGTGTGACGGGAGGGGGAGAGGCGCCAGGGCAAGGGTGCGGCTGTCCTCTCCCTCCCCACATATATATAGGGGGCCAGGGGGTGCGCCAGGGCCCCTGCAGATCCAATCTGCAGGGGGGCGGCGGCCAGGGGGGGTTCCTTGCCCCCCAAGGCTAGTGGGGCGCCCCCTCCCCCCTAGGGTTTCAACCCTAGGCGCATGGGAAGGTGGGCCCCTAGTGGTGCGCCAACCCATTAGGGCTGGACACTTCCCCTCGCGGCCTAGGGACCCCACCGGGATGGGTGGCCCCACCCGGTGGACCCCCGGGGCCCCTCTGGTGGTCCCGCGACACTCCCGGTGACCCCCGGAGATCACCCGATGGCCGAAACTGGACTTCCTATATATCAATCTTTACCTCCGGACCATTCCGGAACTCCTCGTGACGTCCGGGATCTCATCTGGGACTCCGAACAACTTTCGGGTTTCCACGTGCATTTATCTCTACGACCCTAGCGTTACTGAACCTTAAGTGTGTAGACCCTACGGGTTCGGGAGACACGTAGACATGACCGAGACGACTCTCCGGTCAATAACCAACAGCGGGATCTGGATACCCATGTTGGTTCCCACGTGTTCCTCGATGATCTTCATCGGATGAACCACTGTGTCAAGGATTCACTCAATCCCGTACGTTATTCCCTTTGTCCATCGGTATGGTACTTGCCCGAGATTCGATCGTCGGTATTCCTGATACCTTGTTCAATCTCGTTATGGCAAGTCTCTTTACTCGATCCGTAATCCATCATCCCGTGACTAACTACTTAGTCACATTGAGCTCATTATGATGATGTCTTACCGAGTGGGCCCAGAGGTACCTCTCCGTCATGCGGAGTGACAACATCCCAGTCTCGGTTCGTACCAACTCAACAGACACTTTTGGAGATACCCGATGCGTACCTTTATAGGCACCCAGTTACGTTGTGACGGTTGGCACACCCAAAGTACTCCTACGGTATCCGGGAGTTGTGCAACCTCATGGTCTAAGGAATAAATACTTGACACCAAAAAGCTTATGCATCACGAACTAAACGATCTCATGCTATGCTCAGGATTGGGTCTTGTCCATCACATCATTCTCCTAATGATGTGATCCCGTTATCACTGACATCTCATGTCCATGGTCAGGAAACCGTGACCATCTGTTGATTAACGAGCTGGTAACTAGAGGCCTACCAGGGACTCATTGTGGTCTATGTATTCACACATGTATCGCTGTTTCCGTACAATACAATTCAAGCATGAATAACATACAATTATCATGAACAAGGAGATATAATAATAATGCTTTTATTATTGCCTCTAGGGCATATCTCCAACAAGGTGAACATCACATAGCTACTGGTCATGGACCCATGGTCCAAGGGAGACTACTCACAACTCATCCGGGAGGCGTCCATGGTGGTGGAGAAGCTCCCGGTGGTGATCCTCCCCTCGGGCAGGGTGCCGGGAAGAGTTCTCCTGGTGCTCCCGATCTTGGAAGCGGCGGCGGCGGCGGAACAGATATGAGATCGCGAAAAAGAGTTCCCGTCTCGAGGGTTTCGGGAGACGCTTTAAATATATGCCAAAGGGGGGCATCAGCGGAGCCTCGGGGGGCCCAGGCGCCCCCCGACGCGGCCCAGGGGGGGGCGCCGCCAGGGCGCCTGGAGCCCTGGTGGCCCCCCCCCCCGGCTGTACTTCGGGCGCACGGTAGCTTCTGGAACAATGATTTTTTATATAATTTTTCTGGATTTTTCCTGGCAGTTCTCGTAATGTGAAAACCTGAAATACAAAAACAGCCGAAAACAGAAACTGGCACTGGGGTGCACTGAGTTAATAGGTTAGTCCAAATATGATCAAAAGTGTATGGAAGTGTATAAATATCATAGCAATATCACCCAAAAGAGGCATGGAGCAAGCAGAAATTATAGATACGTTTTGGACGTATCAGGCACATGTATCGGACTGGATGCACAGATGATAACCCTCAACCGTAAGGGATCGAGATAGTCTTCGCGGGTAAGAATAACCCAATTTATTGATTCGACACACGGGGAGCCAAAGAGTATTTATAAGCTTTGATAGTTGAGTTGTCAATTCAACCGCACCTGAAATATACTTACTTGCAACAAAAGATAAGTGGTAACAGTGATATGATAGTGATGATAGTAATAGTAAAAGCAAACAGCAAAAGTAAATAGCAACAGTAGATAGTAAAGTAAATAGCAAAAGTAGCGACTAGTGACAAGCAGGGTTTAAAATACTGTAGGCTAGGGAGATGGATGGTTGGGCGTTGCATGGATGTGATAGATTCTAACTTGGGGCACGACACACGGAAAAGTAATGATCATCTAGGCAAATATCAAACATTAGGCATGTATCCCGTAGGTAGTTGTGCGTGCTTGCAATAAGAACTTGCACAACATCTTTTGTCCTACCATCCCGCTACGAACGGGGCCAAAAGGAACTAATGAATATTAAGGTGCTCCTGTCAAAGATCACCGGAACAAAGCAATGAACTTAATGGATACATGTAATCCTCAAACTACGGACCATCCCCTTTGGTGTCCCAAGCTGTCACTTTTGGGATCGCCGGTTCCGAACCGTAACAGGTGCATACAACTCATAGATAGGATCACGAACACAAATATATTCATGCAAACACATATGGCTCAGATCTGAAATCATGGCACTCGGGCCCTAAGTGTCAAGCAATAAGAATAACGAGTTGTAGCAAAGATGATAAACACCATACTAGATGATAGGCAACATGCCCCCAACAATCTGAGGAACTATTACATGATCTAACTCATCCAATCCCTACCATCCCCTTCGCCTACAGCAGGGGAATTACTCACACATGAAGGGGGAAGTCATGGAGGGATGATGGAGTGGTGATGATGATGACGATGGCGACGATCTCCCCTCTCCGGAGGTCAAATCAGCCTCCAGATTAGCCCTCCCGAAGAAGAACAGAGGGTGGCGGCGGCTCCGCGACGAAAAACTGCGAAAGAACTTCCGATCTGGGGTTTCTGCGTCGGGAGGAAAAATACGGGCTAAAGTAGGGCACCAGGGGGTGTGGGCCCCACCTAGGCGCCCCCCAGGGGGGGGGCGCCCACAGGGCACCTAGGCACCCCCTGGCCCCCCTCTGGCCCCACTTCTGGTATTTGGTTCCTTCGGGTGCGTGGATTTTCTCTGATTTTTCGTGGATTTTTCTGAGATGCTTAAAAATCCGTTTTCCTGCACACAAATAAACCATACAGGTAGCTCTGCTGAAAACAGCGTCAGTCCGGGTTAGTTTAGTCCAAATCATGCAAGAATGAGGCCAAAACAATATCAAAAGTGTTTGGAAAAGTAGATACGTTTGAGACGTATCAACTCCCCAAGCTTAGCATATTGCTTGTCCTCAAGCAATTCAGTTCAATGAACTGGACGCGACAAAGAAAACTTTGACAAACTCTTTTGCTTCATTAGATGTATATAAGCATGTACTACGAAAAGAGTTTAGCAAGTATTGAAACAGTGCTTATGAGGACAATGCAAAGAGCAATCCTTCTTTCAAGTGACCAGTCACAAATACTTAAAAGTAAATAATATATTACTGAAAATCAGGACAAGATCACATTGCACATAGCTTGAGCATATTAGGGTGTTATCTCGCTAGCCTCCATGAGTGAAGCAAAACATAAATGCAGAGACTCCTCCAGGGTTTTAAAGGAGACTAGAACTAAGAATTTCAGAATAAATCATATCACAAGTATGCAGAAGACAATGTAATACTTTGGGACAATGCACATTATACTCAGAATGACAATTATGCTCTCCTAGTCGGTGCTTTGAAGAAAGAAGGTGAGACTCTCGAACCGTGGCTTTTGTTGGCAAAGTTGAAAACCCGTGATCGGAAATAAAAACTAAACATGTACCAGAGCTCTTGGTTTAAAAAAAAACAGAAGTGAATATGTTTTTGAGAGGTGCATATTTCGTCAACGAATGCTAGTAGATAACTCAATCACTTTTTAAGCTAGACAAGTCTCGAGGAACGGCTCCCGCATGAGGACGATCACATCCTCTTAATCTCCTTTGCTTATCACTGCCAAAGTTTTCTGATTTCTCATGAACAAAGCGTGAAGGAGGGTTTGTTTGTTATATTATCTTTTCGAGCCGGGCGCACTCAATGCCAGTTCCTTTTCATATTAGGGGTTTGCACATTATACATGCAATCCAGGGGTGAAACTTGTCCAACTTAAAAAGATTATGAATTAACTACTACTTCCTCATGAGCTAAAACATAGGCACAAAAAGAGAATTGCTTTTGAATAATTTCGAGATAGTACATGAAAGTCTTCGTTTGGAATGGCAGTTAAATACCATGTATAGGAAGGTATAGTGGACTCATATGGCATAACAGGTTTTAAAGGGTTTGGATGCACAAGCAGTCATTCCGCTTAGTACAGGTGGAGGTTTAGCAAAAGACTGGGAAGCGACCAACTAGAGAGCAATAACGGTCATAATCATGCAGAGCGACAAAGCAACATTGAATCGGGCATGACAGTGATATAACTATTCTAAAACTCAAAGATCATCAAGGCAAAGTAGACTCTCAGTCTTAACCATGTGTAAGCATGTGCCAAGTCAATCCAAAAATTCTCTAAAGGGAAATACCACCTTAGTATACCAGACTATGAACAGTGCAATGCATGTAGATCATTTCAATAACACATTATATACTCTAGTTATTCGAGACTAGCCACAAGGAAAGCATGAACCACTGGAAGAGCATTGTAAACATAACACTATGTCGCTACAAGCTGGTCTCTAGATCATAAGTACAGGCATATGTACAAAAGTAGAAACAATAAGAGTTCATACCGGTCTTCCTTGTTGCTTCCTTTCAGTCGATCTTCGTCATCACTGCTTGTCACTTGCACGATCGAACGCAGGAAATATAATCAAATGCCATCATGGACTCGAGCTGATCTCTGAAAACAAAGCAAACTAAAGAGAGAAAGGAAATCTTTTTGGATTTTTTTTCAAGAGTTGAATAAAAGCAAAAGAAAGAGGAAATCTTTTTGTTGTTTTTGCAAAAAGAGAAATAAAGAAGAACGGGCAAAAACTTCAAAAAGATCAAAGCGAACAAAACGGATAATACAATGAAAAAGTGAGAAGGGCACGTACTCCCCCAAGCTTAGGCTTTTGGCCTAAGTTGGTAGCAGCTACTGCCCCCAGGAACCTCCTGCTCCAGGGGTATGGTGGTGAGACCAAGGGTCGTAGAAGGATGATGGCGCGTACACCGAACTCCTCGGAGTCTCCCACGAGGAAGGTTCCGAGCGCCAAATAGAGGAAGACCCTTCACCAAACTCGGTGGCGGTCTCTTCCTGAAAATGTGGTATCTCACCGTGCCTCTCCTCGTCGGGCACAACCCCCTCCATGGGGTTATGGAACTGATGCTGGACCATGAACTCATCGAACTGGACAACATCAAAGGACCATCCGTTCCTGCAAGAAAAATCAAACAAAAGAGGTGCAGGTAGACGGATCTCACGTTCCGCTGTAGTTCCGAAACGCAAGATATAAACAAGGTTATCAAGCTCAGAACCCATGGTAACAAACTTATGCCTTTTCATAGCAGCAAGATCAAAGCTTAAATAAGTAAAAGGAGTATCATCAGGGTGTGGGGTGCCTCCAAGATGCTCTAAAATAAGTGTGGCATAAATGCCACCATATAAGTCCCCCTTGTTACCGTTCATAGCAAGGCGTCGAGCAATTAAGGTACCCAGATTATAATCAGACCTCCCTGAGAGGGCTGCTGCCAGGATAGCAATATCCGGAGCAGAAATGCTGCCCGTGTTATCACGAGCTAACACCCCTCTAGCAATATAATACGCAAGATACCTGAGGTGAGGAAACAAGATGCTGGAGATCTTCGACCGATGAATATCCCTCGTACCCATGCTGCAGAGAGAGTTGATGACGGTTTTCAGCTCGGAGGGCTGAGTGGCCATCCTTGCCGTCCTCCCAACGTTCGGCACACCTATTACTTCACAAAAATTTCCCAGAGTCATGGTGATAAGATCATTATAAATTTTAAACTCAATAGCACCTGAATCAGGATTATATCTAAAACTGTTAATGAAACTGGAGGTGAGTTTTTGATACTGAGTAACACGGCTTGTGACGAGCCGTGTCAAACCTGCATTAGCACAAAGATTATAAAACTCATCCTTGATTTCCGCAGCTTCGATAAATTCATCACATGGAAATGTCATCGCACGTGCTGGACTTGTGTCTTCCAACAACTCCAGGGGCACATGATCCTCATTATAGCTCACCCTGGCAGTCGATGGTGAAGCTGCGGCTCTAGTGACTCGATCGGAGTGTGCGGGCCTCCTCTTCTCAAGCCATCCTTTTGCCCTTCCTAACAAACTCATTTCTGATTTTTTTTTACAATTTACAAAAACAAGGATTAAAACAAAGTGAGCTAAGGCAAACTACTCAACTCACTTGCCCAAGGCATAAACTTGCATCAAAACTTGGAAAATAACCTTCTACACATGCATGCAAGCTCATCTCTACAGCACCAAGAACTACTAAATACTCACAAATGAGGCCACCAATCAAAAATCTAATTGGAGGGATGGAGGAGTCACATACCAGGGAGTATTTGCTCAAAATTTCAGCTCAAATGATGGGCTGTAGAGAGAGATCGAAGAATCGCCTCCAAGAACAGCAAAAACAGCAAGAACAAGACCAGAACTCGGGTTTCTGGAAAAAGAGAGAGAGGAGGGAAGAAGAAGTACCTGGAGGGGGGTCCCGTGGGCCCCAGGCGCCCTGTGGGCGCGACCAGGGGCTGGGCCGCGCCAGCTGGCCGCCTGGGCCACTGGTGGCCCCCCTGGCTGGCCCCAGGACTTTCCGGGTCTCTCTCGTTGTGGAAATTTTTAATATAATTTTTCTGGAATTTTTCTGAAAACTACACTGTTGAAATTTTTTCGAAGTTCAAAAAGCTGCGAAACTCTCTGAAAACTTGATGCAGTTAGTAGTATTGTTGAAGCTTCAAAAACATAGATACTTGGTACAACAAGTAGGACAACACTAAAAACAAATGAAAACATAGCAAGCTCGACTTTTTATCCATATAAAACACGTTCACTAGTAAGGTTGACCAAGTCTTACCAACAAACAAGCGATATATAGAGCAAAAAGTCTCACCTCCTACGAAGTAATCACTAAACTTTTACCTTGATGGACATTGTCCCTACCATGATAGTCTTGTATTTATGAGGCACATGTAGTGGACAGTCCCATTCTCCAATTTTCACGGTCTCGATATTCTCTATAGAGTTGAGGGCATGCCTCCTGTCGGTCTTCTTCGGAAAATATACCGTGTGTTCTTTATCATTCACATGGAAGGTAACCTTCCCTTTATTGCAATCAATAATAGCACATGCGGTGTTAAGAAAAGGTCTACCAAGAATAATGGACATGCTCCCATCCTCGGGCATGTCAAGCACAACAAAATCAGTAAGAATTAAACAATTAGCAACTTCTACTGGAACATCCTCGCAAATACCTATCGGAACAGCGGTTGACTTGTCAGCCATATGAAGGGAGATATCTGTAGGAATTAGTTTCTCTAAACAAAGCCTCTCGTGAAGAGAAAGAGGCATAACACTCACTCCTGCTCCAAGATCACATAAGGCAGTTTTGACATAATTATTCTTTATGGAGCAAGGAATGGTGGGTATACCTGGATCACCGAGCTTCTCAGGAATCTTTCCACAAAAAGAATAGTTAGGAAGCATAGTAGATATTGCATCATTAGGAACTTTTCTTTTATTAGTGACAATATCTTTCATATATTTTGAATAAGGAAGTAACTTAATAGCATCAGTCAAAGGGATTTGAAGAAAAAGAGGTTTAATCCACTCACAAAACTTATTATAATGCTCTTCTTCTTTAGATTTGATGGACTTACCTGGAAAGGGCATGGGTTTCTGTACCCATGGTTCTCTCTCCTTCCCATGTTTTCTTGCGATGAAGTCTTCTTTAGTGTACCTCTTACGTTTGTCAGGTGCTTCTTCTTCTCGAACTTCAGGCGGATCATTCTTCTCATTATTATTTCCTTCAGGTTCAGCACCGTCTTCAGTCTCAGCATCGGAAATAGATACACTGTTGGGATCAATAGCTGGCTCTTCATCTGCAATAGGATCATTAGAATTGTCAGTTTCTTTATGTTTCTTCTTCTTATTTGGAGAGACAACAATTTCTTCTTCCTGCATTTGAGAATCTTGCTCGATTCTCTTCGGATGTCCCTCTGGGTAAAGAGGATCTTGAGTACTAGTTCCTCCTCGGGTCTTAATCCCAAAAGCCTGCAATTTATCTTGTTTGGCATTGTTAGCAAGCAAATCTCTTTGCACATTAGAAATTTGATCAAGCTGAGTTTGAACCATATGAAAATGCTTCACAAGACATTGAACATCATTAACTGTTCTATCTAAAACATCAAGCAACTTTTTGATAGCAAGGGAATTATCATGCAACTGACTTTCTATCCTCTCATTAAAATGATTTTGTTTCATAATAAAATTATCAAATTCATCTAAACATTGATCAGGAGGCTTACCATGAGGGATGTCACTTGTGTCGAAATCTAAAAGAGAGTGTACCTCTACCATAGAAGGGTGAGTGGTAGGCTCACACAACTTCTCAATAGGGGGTAGATTCTTCACGTCTTCAGCTTTAATACCTTTCTCTTTAATAGACTTCTTTGCTTCTCGCATATCCTCGGGGCTTAGAACAAACATGCCCCTCTTCTTTGTTGGTGGAGGTGGTTCAGGGACGGACCAATCTTCATGGTTTTTGGCAATCCTGCCCATTAAATCCTCCGCATCGTCCGGTGTTCTTTTCCTGAAAACACAACCAGCACAACTGTCCAAATAGGACCTGGACTCATCAGTTAGACCAGCATAGAATATATCGATTAATTCATTCTTAGGAATTTCATGTCCTGGTCTAGCCCGAATCAGACCGCAGTACCTCCCCCAAGCTTTAGGGAGGGACTCATCCTGCAACTGTTTAAAGTTATAAATTCTTTGTAAAGCAGCATGTTGCATGTGAGCAGGAAAGTACTTATCAACAAAAGAGTGAGCTAAGTCCTGATGACTCTTAATAGAACCGCATGGAAGTGAATCATACCATGCTTTGGCACTTTCCTTCAACGAGAAAGGAAGAAGCTTGGTCACATAAAAGTAGCGTATCTTTTCATCTGTGGTAAACAGGCTACCTAACTCACCGAGTTTAGTCAGGTGTGCAATAGCATCATCATTTTCTCTGCCATAAAAGGGGTCAGCTTCAACCATAGGTATAAGTGAAAGATCAACAGAGAAATCAAAATCAGGATCATCAATGCATATAGGAGATGTAGCAAACTCAGGGTTAGGAACGGTTTTGTTTTTCAAAGAGTGTTTTTCAAATATTTTCTTAATAGTTTCAGGGTCAGAGCCAGCAAACTCTGTCAGTTCCCTGCATAGATCTTCATCAAGCATATAGTAATCATCATCAAGGAGACTCTCTTTGAGTTTACTCAAATCAGGATAATCATAAGTTTCACCAATAGGGTAGCGAGCAACAGGAAGTTCAATTCCATATTTTTCAGCAGCAGCAGTAATTTGTTTCTCAAGAGCATAACCAAGCGAACTAATATCATCATCAAAAGTAGTAGAAGCATCATCAAGAGTATCAGACATAGTAACAGATTCAGTAGGAGCATCATGTGGTGGTGGTGAGGCAAACTTACTCATAACAGAAGGTGAATCAAGTGTAGCACTAGTGCTCAGAGCAGTACCTCTTCTTGTAGTGGATAGTAAGATCGGAACCTTGGGGTCTCCTTTCTTACCCATAGTGAATAAAGTGCAGCATGTAGGATATCTCAAGTAGACTTGTAAATATTGCTATGCTCCCCGGCAACGGCGCCAGAAAACGGTACTTGATAACCCTCAACCGTAAGGGATCGAGATAGTCTTCGCGGGGTAAGAATAACCCAATTTATTGATTCGACACACGGGGAGCCAAAGAGTATTTATAAGCTTTGACAATTGAGTTGTCAATTCAACCGCACCTGAAATATACTTACTTGCAACAAAAGATAAGTGGTAACAGTGATATGATAGTGATGATAGTAATAGTAAAAGCAAACAGCAAAAGTAAATAGCAACAGTAGATAGTAAAGTAAATAGCAAAAGTAGCGACTAGTGACAAGCAGGGTTTAAAATACGGTAGGCTAGGGAGATGGATGGTTGGGCGTTGCATGTATGAGATAGATTCTAACTTGGGGCACGGCACACGGAAAAGTAATGATCATCTAGGCAAATATCAAACATTAGGCATGTATCCCGTAGGTAGTTGTGCGTGCTTGCAATAAGAACTTGCACAACATCTTTTGTCCTACCATCCCGCTACGAACGGGGCCAAAAGGAACTAATGGATATTAAGGTGCTCCTGTCAAAGAGCACCGGAACAAAGCAATGAACTCAATGGATACATGTAATCCTCAAACTACGGACCATCCCCTTTGGTGTCCCAAGCTGTCACTCTTGGGATCGCCGGTTCCGAACCGTAACAGGTGCATACAACTCATAGATAGGATCACGAACAAAAATATATTCATGCAAACACATATGGTTCAGATCTGAAATCATGGCACTCGGGCCCTAAGTGTCAAGCATTAAGAATAACGAGTTGTAGCAAAGATGATAAACACCATACTAGATGATAGGCAACATGCCCCCAACAATCTGAGGAACTATTACATGATCTAACTCATCCAATCCCTACCATCCCCTTCGCCTACAGCAGGGGAATTACTCACACATGAAGGGGGAAGTCATGGAGGGATGATGGAGTGGTGATGATGATGACGATGGCGATGATCTCCCCTCTCCGGAGGCCAAATCAGCCTCCAGATTAGCCCTCCCGAAGAAGAACAGAGGGTGGCGGCGGCTCCGCAACGAAAAACTGCGAAAGAACTTCTGATCTGGGGTTTCTGCGTCGGGAGGAAAAATACGGGCTAAAGTAGGGCACCAGGGGGTGTGGGCCCCACCCAGGCGCGGCCCAGGGGGGGCGCCCACAGGGCGCCTGGGCACCCCCTGGCCCCCCTCTGGCCCCACTTTTGGTATTTGGTTCCTTCGGGTGCGTGGATTTTCTCTGATTTTTCGTGGATTTTTCTGAGATGCTTAAAAATCCGTTTTCCTGCACACAAATAAACCATACAGGCAGCTCTGCTGAAAACAGCGTCAGTCCGGGTTAGTTTAGTCCATATCATGCAAGAATGAGGCCAAAACAATATCAAAAGTGTTTGGAAAAGTAGATACGTTTGAGACGTATCAACAGACGTTTGTGCCAAGAGGGAACGTTCCTGTGGCCCGACGAGGACGTCGGTTCCTCTTAGTGGGAGTGTATGTGATAGCCTGGCTTATTAGGGATGATAGACTACTCATATAATAAGGAATTCCTTCTTTTCCGGGAGCTCATTCGGAAAGAACTCCAAAGTTAAGCGTACTCAGGTTGGAGTAGTTTCAGGATGGGTGACCAACCGGGAAGTTGCTCTTGGGTGCGCACGAGTGAGCACAAAGTGCGCAGAAAAGACTAGTATTGATATGTGGGGCCAGTCTAGATCCCGCCAGGAGTAATGACCATCGGCGGTTGTGTCCGGGGCGTTACAAGTTGGTATCAGAGTTGTACTCGGAGTTCGATGAAGAGCGTGGACGTTACTATGTGTCTTATCCCAACGATCAGTAGTGGCTCTTACTAGGATGATCCAGGCTTGTGTTATTTATGGTATCTTTTCGTTTGGATTTCGTCCGTAGCCGGACTCTGATGTTATTTGGATGATGTATGCTATTGTATTCACTTGTGTGACGTGGCGAGTGTAAGCCAACTATCATTTTACACTTTCATCCCTGCTTTTACATGAGTCGTGCAAAGATACCATACTTGAGATCATTCTAGTATGCGTTTATGTCCTTAAGTCGTGCCTCAACACGTGGGGGACATAGCCTCATACTAGGCATTACAGTAGGATGCCATCGTTACTCCGAAGTTCTGATAATCGCTCTTGATGTCCTTTTCCTCGGTGTGGAATGTGTAGCCGTTGATATCGTACGCCTCATAGGTCATCAGGTTGCGCTCAGCGCCCTGTGACAAGGCGAATATGAGTTTTTCTTCCGCGGAAGAATCCTCATCTAGACGGTACGGCAGAAGCTTCTCCTTGAACCAATGCGTGAAACATGAGTTGTGCTCTTTGATTATATCTCCGTCCGTCTTCTGTTGGCCTCGGTCATTGTACGTCTTCTCAATAAAGGTTTTTCCTCTACCACCCAAGGATCGACCGCGTCTATGTGTTGTAGCGTGACTAGGTTTGCTCTTTCAAAGCCAGCGAGTCGACCCTAGAAGTCGACATGCATTTTGCGACGACCCTTGCTACTTCTCGAGCTTGCGTTGTATTCCCTCGAAGAGGAAAGGGAGATGCAGCACAGTAGCGTAAGTATCCCTCAGTTTTTGAGAACCAAGGTATCAATCCAGTAGGAGACCACGCGCGAGTCCCTCACACCTGCACAAACAAATAAGAACTTCGCAGCCAATGCGATAAGGGGTTGTCAATCCCTTTACGGTCACTTACGAAAGTGAGATATGATAGAGATGATAGTTAATATTTTTGGTATTTTTGGTTTTTAAGAACAACAAATAAAAGCGATAAAAGTAAAGTAGATGTAGATTGATATGTTGAGAATAGACCCGGGGGCCATAGTGTTCTCTAGTGGCTTCTCTCATGATAGCGATATTCTACGGCGGGTAAACAAATTACTGTCGAGCAATTGATAGAAAAGCGAATAATTATGAGACTATCTAGGCATGATCATTGTATATAGGCATCACGTCCGAGACAAGTAGACCGACTCCTGCCTGCATCTACTACTATTACTCCACACATCGACCGCTATCCAGCATGCATCTAGTGTATTGAGTTCATAAGAACAGAGTAACGCCTTAAGAAAGATGACATGATGTAGAGGGATAAACTCAAGCAATATGATATAAACCCCATCTTTTTATCTTTGATGGCAACAATACAATACGTGCCTTGCTGCCCCTATTGTCATTGGGAAAGGACACCGCAAGATTGAACCCAAAGCCAAGCACTACTCCCATTGCAAGAACTATAGATCTAGTAGGCCAAACCAAACCAATAATTCGAAGAGACTTGCAAGGATATTATGAGCACACATAAAGAGTTCAGAGAAGAACCAAATATTTCTCATAGATAATCTTGACCATAAACTCACAATTCATCGGATCTCGACAAGCACACCGCAAAAAGAGATTACATCGAATAGATCTCCTCGAAGACCGATGAGAACTTTGTATTGAGATCCAGAGAGAGAGAAGAAGCCATCTAGATACTAGCTATGGACCTGAAGGTCTGTGGTAAACTACTCACAACTCATGGTGATGGCGATGATGATGATGATGATGATGAAGAACTCCGTGATGGATCCCCCTCCGGTGGAGCTCCGGAACAGGCTCCAAGATGGGATCTCACGGGAACAGAAGGTTACGGCGGTGGAATTAGGGTTTTCTCTCTGTTGTCGAAGGTTTCGGGGTACGTAGACTTATATAGGAAGAAGGAGCACACCAGGGGGTGCTCGGGGGCCCCACGAGGCAGGGGGCGCGCCCCCCACCCTCGTGGGCAGCCCCTTGATCCCATGACGTGGTTCTCGAGTCCCCCGTGCATGATTTTCTCCAAAAATAACTCTCGCGAAGGTTTCATTCCGTTTGGACTCCGTGTGATATTCTTTTTCTGCAAAACCCTGAAACAGGCAAAAAATAGCAATCTAGACTGGGCCTTTGGGTTAGTAGGTTAGTCCCAAAAATGATATAAAAGTGTATGTTAAAGCCCATTAAACATTCAAGACTTCATAAATAATAGCATGGAACAATAAAAAATTATACATACGTTGGAGACGTATCAAGCATCCCCAAGCTTAATTCCTGCTCGTCCTCGAGTAGGTAAATGATAAAGAAAGAATTTTTGATGTGGAAGGCTAACCAATATAGTTTTTCAATGTAATTCTCTTAATTGTGGCATGAATGTTCAGATCTGAAAGATTCAAGATAAAAGTCTATATTGACATACGAAACAATAATACTTCAAGCATACTAGCAAACCAATCATGTCTTCTCAAAATACTATGGCTAAAGAAAGTTATCCCTACAAAATCATATAGTCTGGCTATGCTCCCTCTTCATCACACAAAATATTCATATCATCCACAACCCCGATTTAAGCCAAGCACTTGTTTTCATACTCTATTCTTTCAAACCTTTCAACTTTCACGCAATACATGAGCGTGAGCCATGGACATAGCACTATGGGTTGAATAGAGGTGGTTGTGGAGAAGACAAAAAGAAGGGAGATAGTCTCACATCAACTAGGCGTATCAACGGGCTATGGAGACATCCATCAATAGATATCAATGTGAGTGAGTAGGGATTGCCATGCAACGGATGCACTGGAGCTAAATATGAATGAAAGTTCAACAAAAGAAAATAGTGGGTGTGCATCCAACTTGCTTACTCACGAAGACCTAGGGCATTTGAGGAAGCCCATCGTTGAAATATACAAGCCAAGTTCTATAACGAAAATTTCCACTAGTATATGAAAGTGACTAAACATGAGACTCTCTACAATGAAGAACATAGTGCTACTTTGAAGCACAAGTGTGGAAAAAAGATAGTAGCAATTGTCCCCTTTACTTTTCTTTTCCTTTTTTTGGCCTTTCTTTTTTTCTTTGGTCTTTCTTTTTTTTCTTTTTTTTTACGGAGGGGCTTATAGATTTAGCCTTTCCTCACATGGGACAATGCTCTAATAATGATGATCATCACACTTTCATTACAACTCGATATTACAACAACAAAGTATGACTCTATATGAATGCCTCCGACGGTGTACCGGGATGTGCAATGAAACAAGAGTGACATGTATGAAAGGTTATGCATGGTGGCATTGCCTCTTCAGGAAATTATGAAGATGTTGTGAAATTTGCAAACAATGTTTAAAATTCGTAAACATACATTTTGTTTTTGGCGGACTCTTTTTGAATGCATGAACAGTTTCATGAATAATGAACATTTTTTGAATCAATGAATAGTTTTTGAAATTTAGTAATAATGTTTGAATTCAGGAATATTTTTTGATTTTTTGAAGTCTTTTATATAAGTCATCAAACTTAAATGAAATTTGAAAAGTTATTCGTGATTGTTTTTGAATATGCAAACAATATTTCAAAATCACGAACAACTTTTAATATACTTCAGTTTTTTTATTTTTGAGAACATTTCACAAAATCTTGAACATTTTTTGAATTCAATAATATTTGAAAACTCCTTGAATTTTTTTTGAAATTTGTAACTTTTTGAAAAACTAAATTATTTTAAAGAAGAAATGATATAGAAAATAAATAAAATTAAAAGCACAAAAATGAAATGAAAAAAAAGGACGACACAAAAGGGCGCGTGGGGGGAGGGGGGCTCGATGCATCAGTTTTCTTTGTTTTTTTGGTATTTCAATGGTCTTCATCATTATATATTTGTTTTTATTAGTTTCTTTCTAGGCTTTTATAGGTTTTTTGTTTTCCGTGCTTTCTTCATATTTTTTCTCGGTTTTCTTTGTTTATTTCTAAGTTGTTTAATTTTCATTCTTTTGCATTGGTTTCCTCAGTTTTTCATACTTTTTTTTAAAGTTTTGGTATTTATTTATTTATTATCGATTTTCATTGGTTTCTTTTTGCCCAACACGTGTTAACTTTTTTCAGTACACATGCAACATTTTTTATTATTCAGCAAAAAATATTATTATACACACGAATAATTTTTTGAAACATGATTAACATGTTTTAAAAACATATTTTTGGATTTCTACTTTTTTTCATACAGATTTTACATTTTGATAATATATCTAATATATTTTTCTAGTAGACTTTTTAGATCTTTCAAAAATAGGTTTAATATTTTTTAAATAAATGGTCAATATTTTTAGTGCACAGTTAATAATTTTTTAAATGGTGGATTAACGTTTTTTAAGTACAAGGTTAATATTCTTTGAATACATGGTCAACATATTTTCTATACACATTCAACAATTTTCCATTATGTTATTAACATTATTCAAATATAGTACAAGATTAACCTTTTTTGAATACATGGCCAACATTTTCTATACAGACATTTAACATTTTTCAAATGCTTGATTTTTTTTCAAATACTTGCTTAACCTTAAAAAAATACTGGATTAATATTTTTTAAATACATGATCAACCTTATTATGTGGACAAATTCCAACAGGACGTGAACGATGAAGTGAGTGGAAATCACTTGCTGAGCGAGCAAGGAAGTCACTCACGGGTAATGGGTGAACAGAAAATCACGGGGACCTTTTTTTTCATAATAGAAGGTTACCGCCTGGCTTTAATGACGTGGCCTTTAAGGTCATATAGCTCGGAGTTTCCGTACAAGGACCAGTGAGAACAAAGGAGCCGTGTAGCGCTCAAGCTAGAAAGTGCAGAAATAAAGATACAAGCAGTAGGCAGTGCTCTGGTGGCTCCACAGATCGTCCCGGAGGAACTGCAACCTCCATGTCTGTAGCTCCAGGCCCTTGCGTGGAGGCTGGAGATGAACGCCCGCTACTGGCTGCTACGTCCAAAATTGAAGACTCTACATGGGTAATTTTGTTATCTGCTGCCCTGCCAAATATATGCCGCCACTAGATTACCGATGTCTCCTAGTCCTAATACACTACATACACCACAATATGCATGGATCAACGCTGATATATGTGACTTTGTCCAATCCGTTATACTCTTAATTTTGGTTCATTTGTACTACTGGCTAAGGTGGTTGCTCATGTTGCTCTACTATATAGCCCCTTACTTGATCTCTATTGATGTGCACATATCGTACTACTGGCTAAAGTTGTTGTGCCAATTATCGCTTTTAGTTCCCATGATTCGATTGTACTAGTTGATAGGTAGCACATGCCATGGACAGTACTGTCAGTTGTTCTAATACGCGTGAACTAAGGTAAACAATACGTACTCATATGCGTGAACTAAAGTAAACAAGGGGAAGATAGGATAGTGAATTAACTATAAGGCAAAACAAATGCGGATGAAGTGGATGGACGACCTGCTGCTAGATAATTTCTTCTGCAATGAGGATTGGGATGTTGATTTTAGTTCGCACATTCTACATGCTCTTTCGACCCCGCTCTCAGATCATTGCCCACTGCTCCTGGCAAGTGATAAGGGACCCAAACAGCCAAAAACTTTCCGTTTTTAAAACTTTTGGATCAAGATGCCTAACTTTAAGAAGACTGTCCAAGA
Source organism: Secale cereale (assembly GCA_902687465.1). Classification (NCBI taxonomy): domain Eukaryota; kingdom Viridiplantae; phylum Streptophyta; class Magnoliopsida; order Poales; family Poaceae; genus Secale; species Secale cereale. The sequence goes on from LR738710.1 coordinate 875,917,163, forward strand.
TGCTTGGGGTGAAGAAATGACGCACACTGAGCCCTACCAAGTGCTTTTTCATAAGCTAAAAAGAACGAGCCAACGCCTACGGACCTGGAGCAAGGCTATCTTCTCTAACCATAAAGTCCAGCTACACATGGCCCTCCAAATCATCCTCCGACTTGATGTTGCGCAAGAGCAAAGACAGCTCAGCCCGGGTGAATGGAACCTTAGAAAGGAGCTTAAAAGGAAAGTGGTGGCCTTGGCGGTCCTCGAGCGAGCAAGAAAGAGGCAAAGTTCACGAATTACTGTCCTCAAAGAGGGGGATGCAAATACTCGCTTCTTTCACCTCCGAATAAACCATCGCCGCAGGAAGAATTTCATTCACCGTCATAAACATAACAATGGATGGGTCACCAATCATGATCACAAGGAAGAGATTATCAAGAGTCACTTCTCGAGGGCCATTGGAAAGGCCCCTCCGCGCTCCAAGGACTTCAACTGGGATTGCATACCGCCGTCGACTAGAGATCTATCAGACTTAGGTGCCTCGTTCACTGAGAAGGAAGTTCGGGCTGCCATCCATGATCTTCCTGGCGATAAAGCTCCGGGGCCCAATGGATTCACCGGTGTATTTTTCAAGGAATGTTGGGATATCATCAAGCCAGAGATGATGAACGTGGTCAACAGTTTTTCAACTCTACATGTTTCCAACCTTCATTGGCTAAACTCGGCCAACATTGCTCTCATCCCAAAAAAAGATGGGGCGAAGGACATAGCAGATTTTTGCCCCATTAGTCTCATCCATGCGGTTGCAAAGATCATCACGAAGATGATGGCGACCCGCCTTGCCCCCCTCATGTCAGCGCTCGTCTCCAACACACAAAGTGCATTTATCAAGAAGAGGAGCATCCATGATAACTTTATGTACGTTCCCAACTTGGCACGCCGTCTCCACCGAAACAAATCCCCAACCTTACTCTTCAAGTTAGATATCAAAAAAGCTTTTGACTCGGTCAGATGGGACTACTTGATGGACCTACTGACACACCACCACTTTCCAAGCCGATTCAGAGATTGGATTTCCGCTCTCCTCTCCACGGCCTCATCTAGAGTTCTCCTCAACGGTGTGTTGGGTTACCCAATCAAGCATGGTCGTGGACTTCGACAAGGGGATCCGCTATCCCCCCTGCTCTTTGTGCTTGCCATTGACCCACTCCACCACATTCTCGAAAAGGCTACAGAACAGGGCAAGCTACATCATCTCCGAGGCCGCCCCATTAGGGCATCTCTATATGCGGATGATGCAGCCATCTTTGTGGCTCCAATCAAGGAGGACATCCAATTCCTGGCATCCACTCTCAACTCCTTTGGTGATGTTACTGGCTTAGTCACCAACTGTAACAAAAGCCTAGTGGCGCCCATTCAATGTGCCAACATCGATCTTGATGATATCCTCCAGGCCTTCCCTGCAGCCCGGACCTCCTTTCCAATGCGATATCTTGGCCTACCTCTGTCAGTTAAGAGACTCAAGAGAATTCATTTTTAGTTCTTGGAGGATAAGGTGGCTGCCAAACTCCCCCCTGGTCGGCCATGCACGTGGCAACACCAGGGTGCATTGTTCTGGTCAAATCTGTCCTCGCGGCCATTGCTATATACCACCTCACACCTCTTGACCTCCCGGTTGAAGTTAGGAAAAAGATTGATAGTCTGAGGCGCGCCTATCTATGGGCGGGTTGCGATAGGGTGACGGGAGGCAAATGTAAAGTTAACTGGAACCTTGTGTGAAAGCCCAAGATCTATGGGGGGCTGGGTGTACTAGACCTGGAAAAGTTTGCTTCTGCTCTGCGTCTTCGTTGGCTTTGGTTCGAATGGGCTGATCCGCCAAAATCTTGGGCTGGGATGGGTACGCCATGTTCTGAAAGTGATAAAGATCTCTTCGCGGCGGCCACAACGGTGTCCATCGGTGATGGTAAGACATCTAAATTCTGGGAATCCTCTTGGCTAGATGGCCTTAGGCTCAGAGACATCGCACCTAAGATTTTCGAGATTTCAAAAAGGAAGACATGTGTGGTTTGTAAGGCGCTGGACAATCACTCTTGGATTCACCAGATTAACATCCAGCAAGGGCTCACCTTGACCCATATCCAGCAGTTTACTAAACTTTGGGAGATGATCGCGGGTGTTACTCTCAGAAACGATAGGCAGGACACTATATCATGGAAATTCACTACAAATGGGGAGTACTCGGCGTCAACGGCATATTTGGCGCAATTTGCGGGCCTAACATACAGTACCAACAATGCCACAATTTGGAAGATGTGGGCCCATCCGAAGTGCAAATTCTTTGCCTGGTTAGTTCTTCAAAATCGAGTTTGGACGGCAGATCGACTGACGCGAGGGGGATGGCCTAACTGTGGCCTTTGCCCCCTCTGCAAACAAGTGCAAGAGTCCGCAGTCCACCTGTTATTTCAGTGTCGATTCGCTGGTAGAGTCTGGAATGAGATCACCTGCTGGCTTGGTATTCACGACTACACACCAATGGCTTGGCGGAATGAGGATTCGGTTAGAGCTTGCTGGATCAAGGCTGTGGGCGCGGGAGACCAACACAGGATGGCCCTTGCTTCAATTATGATGCTTGTTTCATGGGAAATTTGGAAGGAACGAAATGCAAGAATTTTTCGCAATGTGGCCGCTCCAACAACGACCCTCGTCAGCAGAATCAAGGAGGAAGCCCGCCTCTGGGCGCTTGCTGGAGCCAAGCATTTGAGCCTACTTATATCGCGAGAGTAGACCTTTTTCTTTTCTTTTCCGCTTTGCGGCTTATGTCTAAACCTCCTTCTTAATTAATGAAAATGGCAAATCTTTTGCCTTGTTTCAAAAAAAAAAGTGGATGGACGACACGACATCAAAATAGTCTTAGATGCGGTAATTAATTTCATTTCACACTAGCAAATATGCAGGCAAGTAGCTGTATACTAGACAATCCCAAGGAGGTAGCTATATTCTTGCCGAACTCATATATGGCAGCACTCGCCAATGTTTTTGCTCTAAGAACATCTTTAACCTCTCGAAAAAAAAACGTTAAAAGCTTGTTACTAAACCCCTCCCTACTCTAATACGGGTATTGTTTTGAGCCTCCCTAAAAATTATGGCCATTAGAAGCCGTGAATTAAATTATCTCTTAAACTTAATTTTCATTAATTTTGTTTGCTACTTCTCACATCCTTTTACGTACATAACCCCATTTCAACTACATTTACACTTATGCGCGAACCAAAGTAAATATGGTCAAAAGAGGATTGTGAGTTAATAATTAGGGAGAACAAATGCTGGTAGCATGCCTCGATGGCACAACAGCAAAATATGTGTAATTGCTGATGGGAAATCGCTTGTACAAGATGTATAGATTACTTTCTCACGTGCAAACACACGCATACAAGGGTGCAAGTGCATGTATACACTAATACACAAAATTTGGTAGCTATTCCTGCCGGTTATTTATTTATTTTGGTTGAGAGCGGACACGATCTTGGGGACAGTCTCCTCCAGGCTTAGGTCCTGTAGGACGACGAACATCATCATCGACTCCTCTGGCCGCTCCATGGAGGATGAGGGAACAGAGGTGTTCGCACACGAACACGTCACCGTGTACCCTCGACGTCGGGGGTGATGCATCGCAGCTCACGTCGAAGGAGACCCGCCGGAAGCGCGGTACGCAAGACAATCCGGCGGGTGCTTTTGTACACCCGAAGCCTCGCTTGCCCGGGAGGGACCCCGTCAGGGTGCGCGGCGGCTATGGGCTGCCCTAGGTCGACCTGATCGCCCCTAGGGCCTCGAGGTTCGCCGCCCTGCAATGAAGAAGAACGAAGGAAAAACGAGGAAGAAGAAGAACAAGGGAGAAGGTAAAAGTAAAGGTAAAAGTGGTAGATGATTTGTTCGATTGTGTGTTGTTCAATCGGCCGTCACCCCTTAGGTATATAAGAGGCGGCTGGACTTCCCGGGCAACGAAAAAACTTGGATTCACGTACAAAACCCTGGCCAAATTCGGATTGGTTTTGTCCGAACTTTCCAAAACTGTTCGGTTTAAACTGACTGTACGTTGCGGGTAATTTTTGAGGTGGTAAACGATCTCGGATGAAAAAGATCCCAAAAGCAATCTTGGCCGTTTCGACGAGACGAACAACGTTCATGTTGAACGTTTTTCGATTTGAAGCCATCTTTTAGGTCAAAACTGTCACGCAATACAGACTGTTATTCGCGCTACCCATCACACATGTGGCTGATGGGGCGCGCCACTTATGGCTGTGTGACATGGCTGTATTCGGATGGCTATAACTTTTGCATACAAACTCGGATTGGGACGTTTTTTATATCAAAATCGACCGTTTCGACGAGACGCACAACTTTCATGTTGAATTTTTTTCCATTTGAGGTCATTTTAATTGGGTTTGAAGCCATTCTTTAATCTGGTGTCACCATGAGCATCTCTGAACTTGTCATAATTTTTGCATCCGGACCGTTTTGGACCACTTTCATACCCATCTTGATCTTCTCAAAGAAAGCCATCTCATGGTGACTTCCAATCATAAGTTTGAAGTAATCTTGACATAGATTAAAGCAACTTTTACGATTGTGCCACTTTTGACCATCAACACATGCCCCCCTGTTTTTCGGCAAAGCAAGCGTGCCAAAAAATAATTTGTATCATGTTGGTTCCAAGGACGATGTCAACACCCCATCGGCCATTTATATGCTTAGGACGATAATTATATATCGGCCATTATTGTTCTTGAACCCTTGATGCAAACTTGGGCGAAACCTTCTCAACTTCCGATGATAAAACTCCATAGATATGTATCTCAAGGTCATCCTCCGAACCATATCGTTCCCCCTTTTGCTAGGATTTTGTAGATAATCAACAATAAACTCTCTCCAATCCTTACTATCACTTGCATCAAAATTCATTAGTGGCCGAAGCTGTGAACTTCGGTTCGGCCTTACCTATGTTGGCGAGACGAAGCATCGGCTATTGAGAGAAATGCAATACACCATGATTAACGTAGTAGCCGGATGCTTGCTGTGCCAACTCTTCTGAATTGTCATGTCTAAATATAAGAACAATTTTAAAGCAACCCAAGGTAAATTTTGCATCTAGACATATCTCAAGATAAACTATAAGCGATTCGTCAAAACATTGATAACCCTTGGATATTTGTTGCACTACTCATAACGAATCACCGAAAGCCTCAATATGTATAGCACCTTGTCTCGCTCTCCATTCGAACTAAGGACGATGCTAGAATACTGCACCGGCCATGCATTGACATATTCTTAGGACGATAGATAAATATCGGCCATTACCATGTAAACTTCATTCAAGGCACATATAGCCGAAACAAACAAATAAAATGACAAACTAAGTATTTCGGCCCTTTGGATCAACAACAAACTTGTAACTAATCAAATGTATAGTGACTTGGTAATACCCTTTCATGATGTAAGAAATTATATGGCATCCATGGATTAAAATAAGCCCATTGAGGGTTACCAATCATACCTGATGACGAATTCCATGACATGGGCGTTAATGGCATAGTTTAAGAATATGGATAATGTGTAGACCGAAGATGCTCAAACCTTCGGCTTCGTCCTTCATAGTTTTCACTCTTTTCCTTCTTCACCTTTGCCACACTTCTTGTAATGAAAGTTTGCACATAATTCTTATTTTGAGCACTTCCTTTGGGAACCCATGCCATGTTTCTTTCTTCAAGTTCTTGTGCACTAAGTTTTTGTAGTTTCTTCTTTTGCCAATATGATAAGCCGAGTGGGCACCCCGACTGCGATTTTGTCTTAGCCAATGGCAATCCTTTTTTGGCCTTGTGCACTCTCAACTTCTTTTCTTCGGATTTGGCACTTTGACAATTAATAATTGGTTGCTTCATCTCATTGCCTTTAGTAGCCAATGTCAACACTTTAATTGGCTCTTTTTCATTTGAGATCAAATCTGAAGTTGCACTCTTACGATCATCTCTTTTAACACGGTAAACTTGCTTGACCAGCTCTTTCTTCTTCCTTGAGCTCCGGACCGATTCCTTATGATTGAAACGGTCTTTAACATGTGATTGTTCAAATGTTGATGTTCTCGGAGCTGCATAATATTGGTGAGATGGTCTAAAATAAGATGGAGAATGCGCCCTTGTATCATACCTGTCCCGTGATGAATATGAATCTACATGAGCATAGGGGGGCATCCACGGCATTGGCATTGGCGGCCCAAAATAAGGATATGAATATGTTGCATAAAAATTGTCACTTTGCCAATGCCGATCCTCATACTTGCGCCTTGGGGGTGATCTTGGTTTCTTTTTATGATTTGACCGATAAGCATTCTTCTCTTCACTCTTCTTTTGATATTTATCCAGTAGTTCAGCGAAGGTGATTTTTGATCTCTTACACTTGCGCTTATTCCGGCCTTTGTTTTCTTTTGGTTTGCTTTCATCGATCATTGGATTTGCTTGCTGCCCCCCAGTCCTTGGCGTCTCCATTGTAGCTTCGATGGAACTCTCGTCCTCAAGATTATGCTCGTTATGCTCTTCAACAACTTCTTTACTTGAAAGCTTGATCCCATCACCTGCAGCTTTTACATTCTCTTTAAATGGATCGGCATGAAGCAGCCGATGCAAAAACTTTTTTCCATCGGGACCAATCGGAATAGACTGATCATCTCTTGGTGTTTCATCAAACTTCAATCGTCCTTTTTCAATGGCCGATTTAACTATTTGACGAAACATGTTGCAATCCTCAAAATTATGCTTGGATGAATCATGCAACTTACAATACATTCGTCCTTGGATTGATGGCTTAACATGGTGATCAAGAATTGTAATGTAATTATTTTTCAGCAACAAAACAAATATTTGACCACACATGCTTGAATTGAAGATATACTTGTTTTCTAGCCGATCTTGCTGTTTGAACGGCTTTTGAGATAAGCAAACGAATGGTTCAGGTTTGTAATCTCCCCATTCGGCTATGCATTGTGTTTTCCACTCTATCTCCGATGTCTTTGGATAAGATATTATATTAGCATCAATTTTCTCAATAGAATTTAACATTGGCTTTAAATTTCTGAAACGAAGATATTTAGAACATACATGTCTCAGTTGAGACCAAGTGCAAGCCAAGTACGAAATAAGCAAAGCTACCCAACTAGATATGAACTTTACATAAAGCAACGGGGAAAGCTTTGGCTGTAACAATAAGTCAATATCGGTCTTTATAAATGGCGTAATGGGTTGACCGATATGTTCCATAACAAGTTTATTGCTAACAAGTAAATTACCCTTCTTCATTGGTCTTTCAAAAATACTTATGAGAATATTTCTTATAGATGCATCAATAATGAAGTCACGACCAAATCTGAAAATAGGTAAATTACTCGCTATGCGTACCTCTTCAAATATGTTGGGAGAACATGATGGTGGTGTCACTTGAAGAACATCTTGCTCGGTCTTTGGATGGCTCTCCAACACCTTTTCATCATCTTTTTTTTGATTCCGTGCATCATTCCTTTGAAGATCCATGTCAGCCGAACTTTGTTCGGCTACTTGTTCTTGTCCTTGAGGGTTGTCAATTTCTATGGCACGGAACTCATAGGGCAGGAAGTAGGTTCCATTGACTTCAGAAAAATCAAGTATGACTGTTTTGCTATGCTTTCCATGCCCTTTCTCAATAATGCTTGCCTCTTTGGATTTGATGGACTCAGAATATATACTACTTGATTCGGCTTTTCTAAAAACCGAATTTTCTTTGTTACCTGAATCAACAACTTTATTGAATTTGCAAGGCTTCTCGCTCTCGTCTAATTTTAGCCCACATCTCAGCTTGGCGAGCTTTAAACTTTTTCATCTCAATTTCCATCCACTCGTCATGAGATTGCCCACCAATACTTTGAGACTCTTTCGGCAATGAGGTGCCGAAACTTTGCGATTGTTTTGGTGCTACACTGGATGGTACAACACTGGGCAACTGCATCATTTGCACAACTCTAGCTTTTGCAGCAGCAAAATCATGAGGCTTCCCGCCTTCTATTAGTTCCTGGCGAATAGAGTTGCACAAATCCCAAGAGAATGTAAGCTTGTTCTCAGTTATCCAGTCTGGATATGGTTTCCCCCCAATGCTTTTAGACTCTTTCGGCAATGAGATGTTGCTGAAATTCTGTAATTGTGTAGGGGGGACATGATATGCCACGGTAGTAGATGAAGGCATTTGTGCTCCTACAGAAGTTTCACTTATTCGGCCATGACCATTAAGGTGCGGAGCCGAATTATGGACATCAACGGTTGTGTATGGTGCCAAAAAACTAGTAGCATGAGGTGTAGCATATGATGTTTGAGGGTAATTGGCCGAATAACTAGTAGTAGCATGACCAATTCCCCTATCCACCAGTATGTTTGGATTAACATGTTGCAAATTTGTTGCCGATGAATAAAAAGATGAAACACTATGTTGCATGCCATTGAAAGATCCTACATGGGGTGTTTCAACTTGATTAACCGAACTCATCATGTTGTTCATCGGCATATGGATTTATGGGGTTGCCGATGCATGGGAGTTGGGATACATATGTTGCATGTTGCTAAAATTATATGAAGTAGAATCATGGAGATTTTGTTGCATCGACCCTTGCACATAATTAGATGCATGATTGATAAAGCTAGGGCTAGCCGATACATTATGCTCATTAGATGATCTAGCAACAATATATGCATTATTTGCATCTATATATGTGAATTGAGTATTCATATTACCTTCGTAGATTGCAAACCCTAGATGACGATCTCTTAGTAGCAAGAACAGACCGGAGACCGTTCAACGCTTCATCCCCAGCGGAGTCGCCAAAAAGTGTGTTCGCACACGAACATGTCACCGTGTACCCTCGACGTCGGGGATGATGCACTGCAGCTCACGTCGAAGGAGACCCGCCGGAAGCGCGGTACGCAAGACAATCCGGCGGGTGCTTTTGTACACCCGAAACCCCGCTTGCTCGGGAGGGACCCCGTCAGGGGGCGCGGTGGCTATGGGCTGCCCTAGGTCGACCTGATCGCCCCTAGGGCCTCGAGGTTCGCCGTCCTGCAATGAAGAAGAACGAACGAAGAATGAGGAAGAAGAAAAACAAGGGAAAAGGTAAAAGTACAGGTAAATGTGGTAGATGATTTGTTCGATTGTGTGTTGTTCAATAGGCCGTCACCCCTTAGGTATATAAGAGGCGGCTGGACTTCCCGTGCAACGAAAAAACTTGGATTCACTTCCAAAATCCTAGCCAAATTCGGATTGGTTTTGTCCGAACTTTCCAAAACTGTTCGGTTTAAACTGACTGTATGTTGCGGGTAATTTTTGATGTGGTAAACGACCTCGGATGGAAAAGAGCCCAAAAGCAATCTTGACCGTTTCGACGAGACGAACAACTTTTATGTTGAACGTTTTTCGGTTTGAAGCCATCTTCTAGGCCAAAACGGTCACGCAATACAGACTGTTATTTGCGCTATCCATCACACATGTGGCTGGTGGGGCGCGCCACTTATGGCTATGTGACAGGGCTGTGTTCGGATGGCTATAACTTTTGCATACGAACTCGGATTGGGATGATTTTTATATCAAAATCGACCGTTTCGACGAGACGCACAACTTTCATGTTGAAACGTTTTCCATTTGAAGTCTTCTTAACTGGGTTTGAAGGGAATGGGGATACTGATATGACGGATGGGGATGAGACACGTGGGGCACGCGAGTCGGCTGCAGGGGCCCCGGCCCTGCCTGGTCAGGCCCCGACCCAGGATCAGCCTCAGCAGTCCTCCGGAAGCTCTGGAGGGAAGGGGGAAGCTCCCCCTGCGACCTCTGTGTCTGCTCTTCGGTTTGGGTCCTTTGGGGTAGCCTCGGCCCCTAGTCGTCTGTGGGGCAACAGTGCCGAGTTGGAAGATCCGGTGGAGATGGTACGCCCACCGATTTTGCCGCTGCTGCTGGATACGGATTTATCTGGGGAGGTGGGTTTCAGGGGGGAGTCCCCTCCGGTCACGCCAGCTCCCACCATTTTGCGTCGCGAGGACACCATGGAGGGGGGTGCGCTTTGTGATGCTTCTTCTGATTCTGGAGGTCAGATTTCGAGTTTTTTGTTACCCGCTTACAATGAACTTGTTTGTGCTACTGTTTCTAGCCCGAGTGTGGTGGTTTCTGCAGATTCGGTGCCACGAGAGGAGTACTCTCTGTTGGCGCATGGGGCGGCCCACGAGACATCCGCGGCAGGAGGCCCCGGTTCTCTTGGTCTGGTTGGTGGGGGTGTACTGGGGCCTTCAGTGGGAGGCCTCTCTCCGAGTGGACCCTCCACTCCTGATGTCGTCGCTTTTGGAGGGATAGCGGATCCCGTGTCCGAGGGACGACGCCTCAGCAGTCGCCTGCAGGACCAGCCGGATGCAGATGCTCTGCAGATGGGCCGTGCAATGCGGCAGGCCAAGCTGCGGGACATTGAAGACTCGACTGGTATGTCAGTCTGTGTTACCAATTCGATTTTGCATTTTTCTGCTGATGATGTTATTAATAATGCAAATCAATTGGGGGTTTCGTTGGGTGAAACGGGGATGGAGGTTGCTCAATCTGTTAACGAGTTGTTTGATCGTGAGGCAGAGCGGGCGATCGAGGTTATCACAAACTTAGCAGCCGTTAAGCCTTTAAATAATACTGATTTCATTGCTCTTGGGGTGAGGGCTTTGGATAGTATGTGTGCGGACCTTGACCCAGTTAGAGCTCAGTCGGAGGATGAGGGGATTGGAGAAGGCCTAGAGGAGTGCCTCCAGGCTGATTCTGCGGATGCTCATTTACCCGAGCAGGGTTGTACGGACCGGACAGAGGAGCAATCGGTACACAAGCGGAAATGGAACCGCAAGATCTACCCTGTTTCGGCGGTACAGAGGAGTGTTCGGATTCGGACTGCCAAGAAATTCCATGATGAAAAATGAGAGGTATTTTCTGGAATAGCAGAGGTCTGAAAGACTTGGCTAAACGTAGGTTCTTGGCTGAGGCGTCGATCGAGCACAAGCTTGACTTCATAGCCCTTTCTGAAACGGGTAGGGACAACTTCACCTCCCAGTTTCTGGGTACTCTATCGGGCGGGGTGGCTTTTGACTGGCATTGCCTACCTCCGAGAGGAAGATCCGGTGGGATCTTGCTAGGGGTAAGAAGGGAGTCTTTAGAAGTTCGTAACGTGGTTTTGGGTGAGTTCGCGGTAAAATTCCGGGTGAGATCCAGAGTAGACGGATTTCACTGGGCGTTGGTGGCAGTTTACGGAGCTGCACAGCCTGAGCTCAAACCTGACTTTCTCGCGGACCTAGTTCGGATCTGTGGAGATGAGCAGCTCCCACTTTTGGTGGGTGGTGATTTTAACATTATCAGAAGGCGGGAGGAGAAGAATAACGATAATTTTGACGGCAGATGGTCGTTTATGTTTAATGCAATTATTGAGAGCTTGGATCTCCGGGAGATAGAGCTTTCAGGCAGACAATTCACCTGGGCCAATTCACTACCGAATCCGACGTACGAGAAGTTAGATCGTGTCCTCGCTAGTGTGGAATGGGAACAGAAGTTCCCCCTGGTTACCGTTCAGGCCTTGTCGAGGGCTATTTCGGACCATACTCCACTTTTGGTTGATTCGGGAGAGGCAACATATACGGGGAATAAGAATTCGTTCTCGTTCGAGCTAGCGTGGTTTGAACGAGAGGGATTCATGGACTTGGTTGCCAGGGAATGGGCGAAGGGTGAAGGCGGTAGGTCGGCCATAGACAGGTGGCAGAATAAGATTAGGCATTTACGACAGTTTCTACGAGGTTGGGCTAAACATCTCAGTGGTGTGTATAAGGTTGAAAAGGAGAGGCTAATCAACTTTATTCAAATTCTAGATGTTAAGGCGGAGTCGTCTAACCTTGAGCCTGCTGATCTGGAGGCTAAGGGCTTGGCCGAATCTAGGCTGAAAGAGCTGCTGCGAGAGGAAGAATTGAAATGGGCGCTCCAAGCTAAAGTGCGTGACGTCATCCAAGGGGAGGATAACACACAATTCTTTCACTTGATAGCAAATGTTAAGCATCGAAAGAAAAGAATTTTCCAGCTTGAGCAGGACGAGGGCACGATTGTAGGGCACGAGAACCTCAAAATGTACATCACTGACTATTATAAGAGGTTGTTTGGACCTCCGGATGATAGCTTCGTGTCTCTGGATGAGACTCGCATTCAGGATGTCCCTCAATTGGCGTCAGATGAAAATGCAATCTTATCTGCGCCGTTCTCGGAAAAAGAGGTGTTAGATGCGATCACGCAGATGAAGAATAATAAAGCTCCTGGGCCGGATGGTTTTCCGGCAGAGTTTTATAAAAGGTGTTGGCATATTATTAAGGATGATTTACTTGCGATGTTCCATGACTTGTTCGATGGACATCTGCAACTATTTCACCTTAATTTTGGTACAATAACGCTGCTTCCTAAGAAGACAGAGGCGACTCGAATAGAGCAATTTCGACCAATCTGTCTTCTTAACGTCAGTTTTAAGGTGTTCACTAAAGTAGGAACAAATAGATTGACGCAGATCGCGCATAGTGTGGTGCAGCCTTCCCAGTCGGCTTTCATGCCTGACAGAAATATCCTGGAAGGGGTCGTTGTCCTGCATGAAACTCTCCATGAAATCCACACGAAAAAACTTGATGGGGTTATTTTCAAGGTGGACTTTGAAAAGGCATATGATAAGGTCAAGTGGCCATTCCTTCAGCAAGCCTTGAGGATGAAAGGATTTGATGCATCCTGGAGAAAACAGGTGGACTCCTTCACTCAACAAGGTTGCGTTGGAATAAAAGTCAATGACGATATTGGTCATTTCTTCCAGACTCACAAGGGTTTAAGACAGGGGGACCCGATG
>LR738710.1:875931649-875943305 GCA_902687465.1 Secale cereale
GTCAATGGTGATGATCGGGGTGGACGGAGCTGGAGAGGGCGGGCTTTCTTCGCGGGGGAGGAGGGACAGGACTATGCAAATGCGTGGACTGCCGGTGTCATTTTGGGTGGGTCCGTGTTGTTGTAGTCCACTGTGGCGGACGTCCAAACTTCCCCAATCCTCCCCTTGTTGACAAGATTTGAGAGCTAATGATTAAGGACGAAAATTTTCTCCCACCACAAATTCCGGTATTGGGAGGGAGCAAAACATCCCAGCTAGTCAGGAGGAGGAAATGTCTGAAGAGCTAGTATCATTTATTTGGAACATCAGTTGTTTCTGACATATACCTATAGGGCACATCATGCGATATTGTTTATTAAGTCACTCATATAGATGAACTTAAGAATTGTCCAAAATATATAATTTATTTTATCTTGTTGCGACAAACGAGGTGTTTCTGTTGCTTTATCTCACTCTTGCAGCCACTGCTTACCCTTCTAGCTCCATTTGAATTACCACACTATTTGCAATGTCAAAGTGATTAACTAGGTTAGTTCTATTGACTTTAGAAGATTTATTTCAGATACGAAGGTTACCTGTGCTTTAGTTCACCGCGTCAAATTGTCAAGGTACGGCTATGAAGACCCTGAACTTTACCTCGACAGTTCCAGGCTATCAAGTTCATTACCCTATGTTGCTTAGCAGATTTGTATCAGCACTTGGCGTCCCCAACAATTACTACTTTAATCAGGAGATTAGCAGGAAGCCTTGCCATGTATAGAATGCTTTTTTCAACTTTAAGCAAAAGATAGAACTCCATTGAAGGTAAAATTAGGATATGTGAAATTCAACCGTTTGTGTGGGACAGAAGGATGTGGGGAATCAGGCAAGCAACAAAGATTAGGGGCTGGAATTTTTTTGGTTGAATGAAATTTGGCGACCAAGAAGTGTGTGAGTCGTTCATGTGCAGAGGATAGAGGGAGGAAACTACAGCTAGAGAAAGGGGAGCGGGAGGGATTAGGAGAAGGGGAAAACTAGCAAAAGGAGTAGATCGGGAAGGGAAGTGCTTACAACGACTCAGCAGATCGGATGGGATTAGTAATCTACTATGCGAGCTTGTTGCTGGGAAGAAAAGTTGACGGAGCTAGGAGATTAACGCAAGATCGATCTTGAACTGGATGAAGAAGATCAGTGGGAGGGAGGTGTCGGCACCAACACCAGTCGCCGGAAATTCGCCAGAGGCAGTCGTTCTTTCTCAAAAGGCCAAGTGTGCCGTTGACTTCTATACACCGGTGTACAATACAAATAGAGAGATCCTGAAGTTCAGCACTCAAGCTGAAAACTGCAGAAAATAGGTACAAACCAATTCTGATGCAAAGGGACGTCAATTCCGTGAAACGCTATCGCATAGTGGCTTCACTAGCCGTGGACGGCTAGACGAACTGCAGCCTGCTGGTCAGTGGCCCAGGCCCATATGCGGAGGCTGGAGATGAACCTGTCAAGATGACGGGGCACCTGACGTCCCTGCACTGGACCGCTACTCCCTACTACGTGTAGAAATGAAGCCTCTACAGTGCTCACTTGTTTAACCACTGCGCTACCAAATATATGCTGCCACTAGATTACCGATATCTCCCAATCCCAATACATTACGTATACCACAATATGCATATATATATGCTGATACATATGACACGGGTCCATTGCTTTATACTCGAATTTTGGCTCATTTGTTTACTAAAGCTCGTGTGCTCTATTATATAGCCCCTCAACCTCTATTGATGTACAGATATTGTACTATGGCTAAGGTTGCGCCAATTATGTCTGTCAATTGCCATGATTTGATTGTACCAGTTGATAGGTACGATAGCACATGGCATGCATCCTAGTACTATGGTAAGTTCTTCTAAGGCCACAAGCCCACAAGGCTCCGAGTACACAGTACACACACATATGTGTGTGCGTGATCTAAAGTAAACGCGATGAAGGAGGATCCTGAATTAAAAATTAGGCGAAAAAATTGATGACGATGGACGACATAATTAATAGGCGTAATTGCTGATAGGGTGTCATTTGTACATGATGCATCTACTAATTTCTCACAATGCAAATAAGGAAGCTAGTGTGCACATTGCGAAACAGTAAAACTGAACTACCTATGAGACATCACAATGTTTTAGCATCGTCAGCCGTCGGATCAGCCATGATAACCGAGCAATCGCTTCGTGTCCCACGAAGCATCGCTTGTTGTTTTCATCTCGTCATGATCCATTCGCCACGCGTAGTAAGGTCCGTTGCTCCATAAAAGCAAGTATAATAAGATGATGTACGCAAGCTATAAGGTGATGTAATAATAGGAAGATATTTTTTTTGAGTTGGAGGAGAAACAAGAGAAACGTGTTGTAGATTAACAACCAGCTACATCACATGCTTCTAGATATTTTGTGAGATTGTAAGATGGGCCATAGTAGTATTTATTTATAGATAACTATTATATGTGATGGCTATAAGATTGACTATAGCATATTTCAGCAACCGGTTATACTATTAACCATGCTCTAAGCTGAGCTAGCGATCATCTCGCTCATAGAGCCGACCGGCCGCAAAGAAAGCCCCTATAGGACTAACCACAATATTCTTTTTATTTTTTTGGGCCTAGGATGCCTAGGTTTCTCGAATTGGAACAATACCATCAACCTGTACAAGTACAAATGATGATGAGAGAAAATAAATGTACAAATTTACAAGAAAAAGGACAAGGGGGAAAGAGGAAACAGAAAATAAGGAAACGGGGGGAGAGGGTGCGGTGGATGCTACGGTGTGGAACCCGATGACTACGCATGAAACAAAACAACATTACTCGTAGAAAAGGCGTCATCTTTTTTCTGAACATGAGTTGTTTGATCCGTCGGTTAACAAGAAGAGAGTTGCTTAGTTAGTTAATGAAAATCGAACAAAAACTGCCACAGCATATTGATCAGGCACAACCTCGCCGTGATCCCACGTTAGCGTCAAGACCACACCACAAAGGTTGTGTGAAGCCACTTGATGATCCATGTGAAGCAATCAGCCATCCCATGGGCGACAATGCGGCTCCGATTCTGACGGAGAGCTACGGGGGAGAACTATGTAAAATTGACATATCGTGGAATATCATCCAACAGACCACCTGTAGCCCGTCATCATTGTCACCCGAACCGTGCCACAACAACTCTAAATTCAGTGCAACAAAGAACTCAATATAATCCCATGGACACCCCGAAGAGTTGACTACCGCAACCATTGCCGCGAATCCAACATTGTTGTAATGTTTGAATAATCAAATGGCCAATTAGGGAAAGAGATAGTTCTGACATGTGGGCCACTCATGTCATAACATAAACGTACCAGTCAAACAAATAGTATAGACTTTGTAGGGTAGGTGGACTTAACTAGTGGGCCATCCCTGTCATAACCATCGTTAATTTTGAGCAAAGCGGTCATCAATGCATAGTGGTAGCTTTTAGCAAAAACAAAGAGTGAAATAGGTCTGTTTATGTCAATAATTCCAATTAAAGTTGTAGTTCTAGGGATCATTGGCTGTCTATCTTAAACACTCTGGATGAACAGAAAATCACTCGACTTGAAGTATCTAGCCACTGGGAGCTTCTTTAACAGAAGGTTATTGCCCGACCTTAATTACAAGGCTTATACAGAATTACAGATTCGAGGTTCAGCGCATGGTTAAGTGACAACAAGGGAGCTGCACAGTGCTCAAGCTAGAAATGAAGGACAGACCATATACACCATTCATTAGCAAGTCTGAACAGATGCTGGCGCATATTCCGTTACGGGAATCTCTACCACGCAGTAGCTCGGGTGGCTCCACTACCACTTGGCCCGCATGCCCCTAGGAACTGCTGCCGGTTGTTCCGTGGCTTGGGCGTCTTGGGTCCTTGGCGCGGAGGGTGGAATTGCAACTCCCAAGATGGCGCAAGTTCTATCGTCATTGTGGTGAACCGCTTCACGTACTCAAGAAGGCTCTGCATGCGAAATTTGGTTAAGTAATGCGCTACCAAATACTCCCTCCGTTCCTAAATATAAGTCTTTGGAGAGTTTTCACTATGGACCACATACGGAGCAAAATGAGTGAATCTACACTCTAAAATGCATCTATATACATCCGTATGTGGTTTATAATGGAATCTCTACAAAGACTTATATTTAGGAACAGAGGGAGTATATGCTGCCACCAGAGTACCGATGCCTCTCGGTCCTAATACATTACGTTTACCACACTGTGCATGGATCGACGCTGATACATGCGACTTTGTTCACATTCCTTATAGTCTGAATGTTGGTTCTCTAATAATGCTCCCGTTGCTCTACTATATAGTCCCTCGATCTCTATTGATGTACATGTATTGTACTACCGGCTAAGGTTGTGCCCGCTATGAATATCAATTTCCACGATTCGATTGTACCAGTTGATAGGTACCACATGACATGCATAGTGTACAGTCAGTCATTCTAAAGGTACAAGACTCGTGATACGTACTCATATGCGTGAACCAAAGTAAACATGAAGGAGAGAGGATCTTGAATTAACAATTAGGTAAAATAAATTTTGATTGCAGGATGGACGACACAACAGAAAAATGAGGGTAACCTGCTATGAGTATGCTGGGCCAAACCATATCCCCGCGCCGTATAACTATGGGTTCACGGTGAGTATACCGGGCCAAACTCTATCCCCGTGCCGCCTCAATCCTCCCTCTCCCCTCTCGATTGCTCACCGCCGGTGACTCCAACCCGCCTCTGCACTCCACCATGTGGTGCAGGATGTGGAGCTCGTGCCGCCACGCCGGCGGTCGACCCTAAGCAGCATCGGTGCGTCCAAGCCAACGCCGCGAGGAAGAGAGCCATCCGGGAGTACACGAACCACGGCCTAGAGCCGTCGCCGTTGCTCCTCCGCCGCGAGAAGGAAAAGTACGACCACATGCATGCGCGGGTGTCCTCCGTCGCGGGCAGCTCCTCCATCACGGGCAGCTCCGCCGAGGGGTCGAGCTCCCGTACACCAGTCACGCCGGTGAAAAGGTAAGCGGAGGAGCTCCCGCTGCTCCACGTGGTTAAGAGGGGACTAGCAGCAGAGGCGGAGCGGTGGCATCGGGCCGGAGGATTTCCTCCCCCCGGCAGAGGCGGACGTCTTCGAGACTGCCATCGTCAGGCACAGTGCGCGGGAGGAGGAGGAAGCGGAGCAGCGCCATCGATGGGAAGCCGACCTCGACGCAGTCCTCCTTGAGCAGGGGCTCGCTAAGGCGCTGGAGTTTGATGACAACTTGAAGGCATTGCGCCCGAAGCCAAGGCGCAGGACGAACTCTACATTGACCTCGTCTCCGACAACAACGACTGAGCTCCTCCACCACCGCCGCGTCGCCATCGCCCCCAGATGACTCCAGTGAGAAACTTTTTTGGCAGTAGGATTTATGGTGGCTGCCGCACCTCCGATCTATTTTTTTAAATAGGCTATGTATGAAATATGCATGATGATCATGTAACTATGAACACTACTAAGTCCGATTTTCACCGCGGAGTTCTGATTTCAAAATTTATAGGTCTATTTTAAGTTTTTGTTCCGCCGTGGCTATTTTAGATCCGTATCTGAGGCATGCCATGAACCGTAAACTCACTTTAAAGGTCCACAATGTAAGGGGTCTTCTAGAGATGCTCTTATGGGGGCCGCTTGTACAAACTTTATAGATTAGTTTCTCACAACAGCGGAGCTTAGTTGGGGGGCCTCACACTCACTACAAAACGTGAAGATCCCCCCCTCCCTCCCCTCCCTCCAGCAGTAGCCAAGGCATAGGAGTGAGTTCTGAATGGCGATACATCTGAGATTTTCTCTACAAAAATAAAGATTTGTAGATTAGTTCATATATGAAATATACTCTGCAAAGAAAGATGTGTACCTTAACAAAACAAAGGCGCATACAAAGCTAGTGCTAGTGCTGCATACAGAAACCCAATGAGCTTGCTTGTCAGGCTTGTTAGAAGAGGATCGCAAGAATGAATCAACTGCGTCAATTCCATTGATAGTCACATCTGATATACAAGGGGAGAGGACGCATGCAAGAGACGCGTCCGACAGTGGGATGTGTGTGAAACACTGTGACTGCTGCCAAATCGATAACCGCACGTGCGCTATGTACAAGCGAGGACTAACCTCAGTTACATATATAATTTAATCCTAACATCCCCCTAATCCTTCCTTGTCCTTGTGACTGATCATCCTTGGAATCATCCCATTCAATAACCATGCGGGGAAAATTAAGGAGAAATATACAATATACCATGAAAAACTCCTTCCAAAAACCCAGTGGGAAAATAAGGAGAAAATGACACATTACAATGTTTGTATTACTATTGCTCCATTAAAAACCTTCTATGAGAAACCATATAGGAAAAACTCATAAAGGAAAAGAGTGCAATATCAAAGATCCAGAGATCTCGAACAGGTTATCGTTCAGGAGTACACTCCCCCTAAACCTTGCAAATAACGAAGTCATCTCATACCAATTCCGGCAACATATTTCTGGAATGAAGAACTTGGTAAGGACTTTATAAATAAATCATCAAAGTTATAGCATGACTTCGGCCCTGTTTGGTTCGGCTGTGGATTTTTAAAAGCAGCTGTGAAAAATCAGCTCTGGAAAAACAGCTATGGAAAATCTGATGTGAAAAAGATGTAGGTCATTTGGCAAACCAGCTGATATAGCTATTCCAAATTTTGGCCCGCGGCGAAATCAGATTTTGAAAAGCACGTCCTGGGCTGCTTCCTCTTTTGGTTTAGATTTTGGCAGCGGATTTCTGGAATCGGATTCTGCTGGGTTCGCCCTTTGGTTCAGATTCTGCTGCGCGGCAGCGGAATCCGTCGATAAAAGTTGAACCAAACAGGTCCTTCATTTGCAAGTTATTTATATTCCACCTACCTTCAGCTCATGTGGAATATAATATTTTTGGAGCCACACATATTCTCATGTTGCTTTTTACAACCTGTCTTCATCAGTGCAATACAACCAACATTATCTTCTTAGATAATAGTGGGTGATTCCTACCAATCAACCCCACTTGAACTTTCAACAAAGTTCATCATTTTGTGAAGTCACACACGTCAATGTGATGCTTCGTACAAATCAATGTTTTCAGAATGATTAGTGGAGCAACCACTAAAGACTGTCTTCTCGACTTCCAGGAGAAGGTTGTACCTTCAATAAAGAAGACAAAACGAGTCTATGATGTGGGGTTATGGGGATTTGATACATCCCCAACGTCACTACATCCAACCATGGTCATTTCTTGACTTTTATCGTAGAACAAACCAAGATCAATGATGTCTAGAAGACATCTAAAAATATTCTTCACACCAACCCAATGCCTTTTAATCAGTGATGCATTGTATCTAGCCAATAAATTCACTAGTAATACATTCCAAGTCTGGTGCGGTTTGCTAGATACACCAGTGCTCTCATTGCACCGCCATATGGAAACGCATATCCAAATATCTCTTGATCACCATTGTTAGGCCTTAATTGGTCATTATCTCTAGTAATCTAGAGATCTCAAAACTATAGTTCTTTCATGGATATGACTTTTCCATGTTGAACCTTCAACAATCTTTTGGATAAACGTAGACTGATGAACAAGTTTGAAACCCAAGAAAAGTATATTGGAGCAAATAACTTAGTATTAGTAAGCATGCAGCCATGCCCTAAGACTTGGCTGGTTGCCCCCTGATCGGTTGTAAAGATACCATGACGATGCTGATGATGAAAATTTTGGCTGAGTTTATATATCACCCTCCTCCATGTGCTTTTGTTACTACTTGAAAGACCAACGTCGATATGTATCAATGCCTCAATGGAGGGAGAAAGTTTAGAGTTACACAGGGATAGCAACGCAGCAAAGCAAGCCGTTCAACAAGAGGTACAAATTACACAGAGATAGCTACTTGTGTTGTGTTTGTTGCAGCAAGTATTAGTAAGCATGGAACCATGGCTTGAGATTTGGCTGGTTGCTCCCTAATCAGTTGTAAAGAGACCACGACGATGATGATGATGAAAATATTAGCTATGAGTATATAATTTATATCACCCTGTCCCTGTTTGTGCATCCATGTGCTTCTGTGGCTATTTTTAGAGGCCAAGTTTAGAGTTACATAGAATACAGGGAGAGTAACTCACCAAAGCGAGCCATTCTACAGAAAAAGAGCACCTTTGGATGCCTGTACAAAGCAGCCAAACTCTGAACAAAGGGTAGAACGGTCAAAAACAGAAAAGGAGTCCATCCCATGTCTTGTCGAATCAATTCGAACACCTCAAGGTCGTTGGCTACAATGGAGGCCATTAGAGATTCTAACATTGCGTTCCCTCCAACAATTTTTCTTCTGTTTTCTTTTTGACGTTGTATGCTTTGCATTGGTTTCTGTTGTTCGGATTCAATCCATGCCACACCGAAGGCGTACGTAAGTGAGATAGCAGGAGAGGAGAGTCGACTTGGACTAGAGAAAGGAGATTGGAATTCAGATCTCACTCATCGTAAACCTCATGTTTACACCCTCTATATTGATGTGGTGATGACGTGTGACATGGACCTGCTTCCTGAAGAGATCACTGGCGAATTTCTTTGCTCTGCACTCTGCTGAGCCGACACGATGATGTGCAAAACTATATATACTGACGTTAGTAAGTTATCTGAGTGATGACTGACAGAGTGAGAGAGACACGATACCTTTTCATGAGCAAATACCGACATGAAGTAGACGGCCGGCGCCCGGCGGTATGGTGGAAACCATGGCCTCGGGCATCTGATTTTCCCTGCCCGTCCACGTCTCCTCAAGAGCATGTGAACAAAAAACATGTGGTTAACCTACGTGAGTCCGACCAAACAGCGTTGTAGAAAGGAGAATTGTTAGTATAATCACTTGTCGATCCCAAGACGACGAGGAGAAGATTCCGGGACCCTGTGTGCCTGGAGTGGACTGAATGAGCTCTAGGTTGGCAGATTTGCATAATGAGAGTGTGTTTATCATCCTGTGTCTGTGTGCTACCAGCAACCATATTATAGCAAGTGCACTCCCAGTCCCAAGCTCCCAACAAGTGGATAACACACTGGTTTCAGCACAATGAGAGGCTGACAACATCACACTACTTGCGACACAAGCGGCCAGCACGCCGCATTTCCCAGCCTCGTTGTGCGTCCAACAACAACCTGAGGCGCCAAGCAAGGTTGCGCCCGCTGCAAGTGGGGCGGCGGCGCGGAGGAAGGCGAGGCATGGTGCATGAGTTTTCTCCATGTCGAAGCCATCCACTTCTTCCTCCTCCTCCGACGATGGATCGGCAAAAATCTCTTCCGCAAGCCTCCTCATTGGTGCAATGCAACATAGATTTAAATAGGGGTAATCTTGAAATGCGAATTTGCTAAATTTGAAAAGGGCCTGCGGGAAGTGGCATTGGCCATGGTGGATGGAGGGGCGTTGAGAAGGTGGTGTCATTACAGAATTGTTGGCCTCACCAATGCTCCATGCCACAACATCGTACCTTGTCCTATATCGGTTCGGGTGGCGGGGATGCCCGACATAGCGGAGACGTGGAGGAGGCTAGGAGCTCGTGCATGACCGACAATGGCTACCTGCTCATGGGCCACGTACATCGAGCCAGCCAGGAGGTTATGTGGTGCCCGTCGATGATCACGAGCTTGGCTTGGTGGTGTGAGGAGGTGACAACTGTGGCGAGAGTTCAGAACGCTTCTCTGATACCGGTGAGTAAGGTGAAGTGTGGGGACGCTGTCGGGGAGGGAAGCGGTGATGCCGTCGACAACAAATTGAGTGGTGACTATTAGGACATAATTTTTTTCCGCCACAAATTGCGATATTGAGAAGGAGCAAAACATCCCAACTAGTCAGGAGGAGGAGTTGTTTGTTATGAGCTGATCACGTTTGTTTGAAAGTTAAATGATCATTGAGTTGGAGTGTCCTAAGTTCCAAGCCGATGGGGGTTGTCAGTTGTCGTAATCGGAGTTATAGAAGTCTGGCTCACACAAGTTCGTATGTTCCATCGAGTTCTAATCAAATCACAGCATTAGTTAATTCCATGTGCAAAATACAAAAGTACATAACATGATAGAAAAACATTGGTATCATTGCGATAATGATTTCTGGACCCTCCGTACTTCATTTTTGTTGTACAAGAAAGCTAGTTCGGGCTTGTACCCGGGGTGTAGGGAAGGCCTCGAGCCAGCAACCTCCTAACTGCCAACAAAGCATGCCAATGGAACAGCGCCACAACGCCATTCCCAATCCAAGGTTCTGCCAATTACTCCAGTATAGGGATGCACATCGGCACATGGCTTGTATAACCACAATATCTAGAGACAATCCATTCATGCTCGCACGGGGATAGGGAAGGAACGATAGCATGACGTGGCTCGCGAGCGAGAAAGACTGGAACTCGCTCTTAGGTAGCAGAGTGCTCACAGAGTCATTCGTTGAGCGAGCGAGGAAATGCTCGCGGGTGGCGGAGCGGACCGAAAATAAATCGATCAGAAGTAATGTGCCGCAGAGACCTCTAGTGTCTTTGTTCTTTTCCCTCAATAGTTGTATCCCAGCTGCGGTGGGCCACGAGTCGCTATACGGAAAGGGTTGAAGATTCTGCACAAGTATCCGAGTTAATTATTGCGCACCCAGGCGTATGCCGCCACCGGATTACCGATGTCTCTCAATCCTAATACATCAAGCATATCACAATATGCACCAATCAAGATATTACATGTGACTTTGGTCCATTTCCTTTTACTCTGAATTTGTATACTATCTACTACTGCTTGTGTTGCACTACTATATAGCCCCCCGGTCTCTATTGACGTACAAGCATACTATTGGCTATGTTGTGCAAGTTGTCTCTATCAATTTCCATGATTCAGTTGTACCAGTTGATAGGTAGCACATGGCATGCATATTGTTGTGGTCAGTCATTCTAAAGCCACAAGACTCACGATACATATACTTATGCGCGAACGAAAGTAAATATGGTCAAAAGAGGATCGTGAGTTAATAATTAGGGAGAACAATTGCTGGTAGCATATATTGTAGAATTTAGCGTTTGCCATTCCACAAAACAGAACTACATAGGAAAAGAAATAATGGAGCATCTATGTGGAAGGAAGTGAGAAAACCTTCAGCAGGAGAACAAAGGAAAAACACCCTCGTAGATGAACTCGTTAGGACACATGGCAGGGCTCATCCACCTGAACTGAAATCACAAAACCAGTAAGGCACATAAATTACAGAAATATTATACGCCCGCAAATATATTGATGCAATAAGATTGAAATTAAGCACCCATTTTAGCATAGCAAAATAAACCGGGGAAGCATGTAGTATAGCTAACAAATTGGATGCATGGATGGAACAACAGCAAAATAGGTGTAATTACTTATGGGAAATCGCTTGTACAAGATGTATAGATTACTTTCTCACGTGCAAACACACGCATACAAGGGTGCATGTGTACACTAATACATAAACTAGCTAGCTAATCTTGTCGGTTATTTATTTATTTGTTGAGAGCGGACACGATCATGGGGGCGGCCTCCTCCGGGCCTGGGTCCACGACGGACATCATCATCGACTCCACTGGCCTCT
>LR738710.1:875943359-875979203 GCA_902687465.1 Secale cereale
GGGGTAGGTCGATTGTGATGATCGGGGTGGACGGGGCGGGAGAGGGCAGGCTTTGTTCGCGGGGGAGGAGGGATAGGATTGTGCAAATGCATGGACTCCTGGTGTCGTTTTGGGTGGGTCCGTGTTGTTGTAGTCCACTGTGGCGGACGTCCAAACTTCCCCAATCACGCCTCGTTTTTGATGATCGTCCCCCAATCCTCGCCTCGTTTTGGATGACCGTCGTTGGATGGCTATAAGTTCCCATACATTGGTGGTAGGTTTGGTGTTCGATGCTGGACTTGCACTTACCCTTAGGGGTAGGATGGCAAATATTAGGGAAAATGTTGATAAGGGTTTGGATCTAGCACACAGTCGACTGTTGGTAAATTGGCAGTAAATTAATGAAAATTGGTGATCATGACCATCTCACCTCAATGACAATGGATAGCTTAAATCATGAGCATCTCACCTCAATGACAATGTCCAGCTTAAATCATGAGTACATGCAACATATTCTGACACAAATGTAGAAATTGTAAATTAAAGTTTGACTCCCTAGGAAATGCTACGACACAATATCTGAAACCTGAAAAGGAA
This sequence comes from Secale cereale, assembly GCA_902687465.1. NCBI lineage: Eukaryota > Viridiplantae > Streptophyta > Magnoliopsida > Poales > Poaceae > Secale > Secale cereale. Next base: position 875,943,936 of record LR738710.1, read on the forward strand.
TCAGGTCTAAGCACTTTTTCGAAAGGAGGCAAGAGCTTTGCCTTTTCATTGATTAAGAAGAAGTTAGAGGAAACATGTTGCCAAGCCAACAAGCCTGGGATATAATGGAGCTTAGAACACAAATATAACACACAAGAAGATAAAAAGCTTACTCTCCCGGCATTAAATACTCAAATGCTTGGCGCCCGCTATCGTCCAAGATTTTGCTTCTTCTTTGATCCTTGAGAAGATGGTCAGAGGAGGGGTCTTGGCATACCTAAAGACCCTCGCATTTCGTTCATTCCAAACTTGCCAAGATATTAACATGATGATGGATCCAAGGCCTTTGCGTCTTATATCAAACGTGCACACAAGATTAATCCACCAATCACGGACATTATTAGCGTTGACCCATAGGTGGATCTGGATCTCATTTAAATAAAATCAGCTTATGGCTGCTGACCAAATGTTGACAGTGTATCTACACTTGAAAAGTAAGTTTTTTTTTGAGACAAACTTGAAAAACAAGTGATCAATAGATTCTGGTTCCCACTTGCAAAGTTGGCAGAGCCCGCAGTTTTGTCAATAGCGACGCTGGAGCCGCTCCACATTCCAAAGGTGGTTTTGTAGCGCGAGACAAGTGAAGAATTAGCACTTAGGAGGAGCCCACATTTTCGAAACGATGGAGTTGAAGGGCGAAAATGCGAGGATAGCGAATTGCACGTCATAGGTTGACTAGCGGTGTAGGTCCCATCGGCGGTGAATTTCCAAGAAATTGTATCCACAGCTTCTGGGCTTAGGCGAACAGTGGCGAGCATCTTCGAAAGGTGGTGGAACTCCTCCCTTGTGGTCAATAGAGAGGCCCTATTATCCGAACGCCGCTAGTCCGTGAATTCTCGATGAGATCGGATGAGAGGTTCCAGGCTCAATTTTGCAATTGGGTCTCAGCGCTCCTCTCCATTTCTTCCTCCGGCGTCCTTTTTATTTTACGTACTTCATTTTTTCTGTACAAGAAAGCTCATTTGTGCTTGTACCTAGGACAGGCCGCGAGCCTGCAACCTCCCAGCTGCCACCAATGCACGCTGATGCAATAGCGCCACATCGCCATTGCCAATCCAGAGGTCTGCCGATTGCTTCAGCATAGGGGCGCACATCAGCACATGGCACGTGCAACCACAACAACTAGAGACGATCTATTCACATGGCACGTGCATTACTCGTGAGCGAGCGAGGAAGACCGTGGACACTTGTGGTCAACAGTGTGCACACAAAGTCGCTGGATGAGCGAGCGAGGAAGTCGCTCACGGCTGGCGAAGTGAACGTAAAATCAGTCGATCTTAAGTGGTTTATCAAAGAGACCTCGGGTGCCTTTTGTTCTCTTCCTTCAGTTCAATAGTCACGTTTGAGAGAACCCAGCTGCGATGGACCACGAACCGCGGCTACTCAAAGACTTCAGCACTCTACACAAGCAATCTAGTTAATTATTGCGTTCCCAGACATATGCCGCCACCTAATTACCAATGTCTCTCAATACTAATACATTACGCATATCGTAATATGCACAGATCAGGCTGATACATCTGACTCGGCCCATTTTTCTTTACTCTGAGTCTGGTTCTTTCGTTGTATTGCCCCTCGATCTCTATTGATGTACATGTATTGTACTACCGGCTAAGCTTGTGCCAGCTATGAATATCAATTTCCACGATTCGATTGTACCAGTTGATAGGTACCACATGACATGCATAGTGTACAGTCAGTCATTCTAAAGATACAAGACTCGTGATACGTACTCATATGCGTGAACCAAACTAAACATGAAGGAGAGAGGATCTTGAATTAACGATTAGGTAAAATAAATTTTGATTGCAGGATGGACGACACGACAGCAAAATGAGGGTAACCTGCTATGAGTATGGTGGGCCAAACCATATCCCCGCGCCGTATAACTATGGGTTCACCGTGACTATACGGGGCCAAACTCTATCCCCGTGCCGTCTCAATCCTCCCTCTCCCCTCTGGATTGCTCACCGCCGGTGACTCCAACCCGCCTCTGCACTCCACCATGTGGTGCAGGATGTGGAGCTCGTGCCGCCACGCCGGCGGTCGACCCTAAGCAGCATCGGTGCGTCCAAGCCAACGCCGCGAGGAAGAGAGCCATCCGGGAGTACACGAACCACGGCCTAGAGCCGTCGCCGTTGCTCCTCCGCCGCGAGAAGGAAAAGTACGACCACATGCATGCGCGGGTGTCCTCCGTCGCGGGCAGCTCCTCCATCACGGGCAGCTCCGCCGAGGGGTCGAGCTCCCGTACACCAGTCACGCCGGTGAAAAGGTAAGCGGAGGAGCTCCCGCTGCTCCACGTGGTTAAGAGGGGACTAGCAGCAGAGGCGTAGCGGTGGCATCGGGCCGGAGGATTTCCTCCCCCCGGCAGAGGCGGACGTCTTCGAGACTGCCATCGTCAGGCACAGTGCGCGGGAGGAGGAGGAGGCGGAGCAGCGCCGTCGATGGGAAGCCGACCTCGACGCAGTCCTCCTTGAGCAGGGGCTCGCTAAGGCGCAGGAGTTTGATGACAACTTGAAGGCATTGCGCCCGAAGCCAAGGCGCAGGACGAACTCTACATTGACCTCGTCTCCGACAACAACGACTGAGCTCCTCCACCACCGCCGCGTCGCCTTCGCCCCCAGATGACTCCAGTGAGAAACTTTTTTGGCAGTAGGATTTATGGTGGCTGCCGCACCTCCGATCTATTTTTTTAAATAGGCTATGTATGAAATATGCATGATGATCATGTAACTATGAACACTACTAAGTCTGATTTTCACCGCGGAGTTCTGATTTCAAAATTTATAGGTCTATTTTAAGTTTTTGTTCCGCCGTGGCTATTTTAGATCCGTATCTGAGGCATGCCATGAACCGTAAACTCACTTTAAAGGTCCACAATGTAAGGGGTCTGCTAGAGATGCTCTTATGGGGGCCGCTTGTAAAAACTTTATAGATTAGTTTCTCACAACAGCGGAGCTTAGTTGGGGGGCCTCACACTCACTACAAAACGTGAAGATCCCCCCCTCCCTCCCCTCCCTCCAGCAGTAGCCAAGGCATAGGAGTGAGTTCTGAATGGCGATACATCTGAGATTTTCTCTACAAAAATAAAGATTTGTAGATTAGTTCATATATGAAATATACTCTGCAAAGAAAGATGTGTACCTTAACAAAACAAAGGCGCATACAAAGCTAGTGCTAGTGCTGCATACAGAAACCCAATGAGCTTGCTTGTCAGGCTTGTTAGAAGAGGATCGCAAGAATGAATCAACTGCGTCAATTCCATTGATAGTCACATCTGATATACAAGGGGAGAGGACGCATGCAAGAGACGCGTCCGACAGTGGGATGTGTGTGAAACACTGTGACTGCTGCCAAATCGATAACCGCACGTGCGCTATGTACAAGCGAGGACTAACCTCAGTTACATATATAATTTAATCCTAACATCCCCCTAATCCTTCCTTGTCCTTGTGACTGATCATCCTTGGAATCATCCCATTCAATAACCATGCGGGGAAAATTAAGGAGAAATATACAATATACCATGAAAAACTCCTTCCAAAAACCCAGTGGGAAAATAAGGAGAAAATGACACATTACAATGTTTGTATTACTATTGCTCCATTAAAAACCTTCTATGAGAAACCATATAGGAAAAACTCATAAAGGAAAAGAGTGCAATATCAAAGATCCAGAGATCTCGAACAGGTTATCGTTCAGGAGTACACTCCCCCTAAACCTTGCAAATAACGAAGTCATCTCATACCAATTCCGGCAACATATTTCTGGAATGAAGAACTTGGTAAGGACTTTATAAATAAATCATCAAAGTTATAGCATGACTTCGGCCCTGTTTGGTTCGGCTGTGGATTTTTAAAAGCAGCTGTGAAAAATCAGCTCTGGAAAAACAGCTATGGAAAATCTGATGTGAAAAAGATGTAGGTCATTTGGCAAACCAGCTGATATAGCTATTCCAAATTTTGGCCCGCGGCGAAATCAGATTTTGAAAAGCACGTCCTGGGCTGCTTCCTCTTTTGGTTCAGATTTTGGCAGCTAATTTCTGGAATCGGATTCTGCTGGGTTCGCCCTTTGGTTCAGATTCTGCTGCGCGGCAGCGGAATCCGTCGATAAAAGTTGAACCAAACAGGTCCTTCATTTGCAAGTTATTTATATTCCACCTACCTTCAGCTCATGTGGAATATAATATTTTTGGAGCCACACATATTCTCATGTTGCTTTTTACAACCTGTCTTCATCAGTGCAATACAACCAACATTATCTTCTTAGATAATAGTGGGTGATTCCTACCAATCAACCCCACTTGAACTTTCAACAAAGTTCATCATTTTGTGAAGTCACACACGTCAATGTGATGCTTCGTACAAATCAATGTTTTCAGAATGATTAGTGGAGCAACCACTAAAGACTGTCTTCTCGACTTCCAGGAGAAGGTTGTACCTTCAATCAAGAAGACAAAACGAGTCTATGATGTGGGGTTATGGGGATTTGATACATCCCCAACGTCACTACATCCAACCATGGTCATTTCTTGACTTTTATCGTAGAACAAACCAAGATCAATGATGTCTAGAAGACATCTAAAAATATTCTTCACACCAACCCAATGCCTTTAATCAGTGATGCATTGTATCTAGCCAATAAATTCACTAGTAATACATTCCAAGTCTGGTGCGGTTTGCTAGATACACCAGTGCTCTCATTGCACCGCCATATGGAAACGCATATCCAAATATCTCTTGATCACCATTGTTAGGCCTTAATGGGTCATTATCTCTAGTAATCTAGAGATCTCAAAACTATAGTTCTTTCATGGATATGACTTTTCCATGTTGAACCTTCAACAATCTTTTGGATAAACGTAGACTGATGAACAAGTTTGAAACCCAAGAAAAGTATATTGGAGCAAATAACTTAGTATTAGTAAGCATGCAGCCATGCCCTAAGACTTGGCTGGTTGCCCCCTGATCGGTTGTAAAGATACCATGACGATGCTGATGATGAAAATTTTGGCTGAGTTTATATATCACCCTCCTCCATGTGCTTTTGTTACTACTTGAAAGACCAACGTCGATATGTATCAATGCCTCAATGGAGGGAGAAAGTTTAGAGTTACACAGGGATAGCAACGCAGCAAAGCAAGCCGTTCAACAAGAGGTACAAATTACACAGAGATAGCTACTTGTGTTGTGTTTGTTGCAGCAAGTATTAGTAAGCATGGAACCATGGCTTGAGATTTGGCTGGTTGCTCCCTAATCAGTTGTAAAGAGACCACGACGATGATGATGATGAAAATATTAGCTATGAGTATATAATTTATATCACCCTGTCCCTGTTTGTGCATCCATGTGCTTCTGTGGCTATTTTTAGAGGCCAAGTTTAGAGTTACATAGAATACAGGGAGAGTAACTCAGCAAAGCGAGCCATTCTACAGAAAAAGAGCACCTTTGGATGCCTGTACAAAGCAGCCAAACTCTGAACAAAGGGTAGAACGGTCAAAAACAGAAAAGGAGTCCATCCCATGTCTTGTCGAATCAATTCGAACACCTCAAGGTCGTTGGCTGCAATGGAGGCCATTAGAGATTCTAACATTGCGTTCCCTCCAACAATTTTTCTTCTGTTTTCTTTTTGACGTTGTATGCTTTGCATTGGTTTCTGTTGTTCGGATTCAATCCATGCCACACCGAAGGCGTACGTAAGTGAGATAGCAGGAGAGGAGAGTCGACTTGGACTAGAGAAAGGAGATTGGAATTCAGATCTCACTCATCGTAAACCTCATGTTTACACCCTCTATATTGATGTGGTGATGACATGTGACATGGACCTGCTGCCTGAAGAGATCACTGGCGAATTTCTTTGCTCTGCACTCTGCTGAGCCGACACGATGATGTGCAAAACTATATATACTGACGTTAGTAAGTTATCTGAGTGATGACTGGCAGAGTGAGAGAGACACGATACCTTTTCATGAGCAAATACCGACATGAAGTAGACGGCCGGCGCCCGGCGGTATGGTGGAAACCATGGCCTCGGGCATCTGATTTTCCCTGCCCGTCCACGTCTCCTCAAGAGCATGTGAACAAAAAACATGTGGTTAACCTACGTGAGTCCGACCAAACAGCATTGTAGAAAGGAGAATTGTTAGTATAATCACTTGTCGATCCCAAGACGACGAGGAGAAGATTCCGGGACCCTGTGTGATGGGGAACGTTGCATGGGAAACAAAAAATTTTCCTACGCTCACCAAGATCAATCTAGGAGATGCATCTACGAGGGGAGAGTTGGATCCACATACCCTTGTAGATCGCTAAGCGGAAGCGTTCAAGAACGCGGTTGATGGAGTCGTACTCGCCGCGATTCAGATCGCCGAAGATCCTAGCACCGAAGCAACGGTGCCTCCGCGTTCTTCACACGTACAGCTCGGGGACGTCTCCTCCTTCTTGATCCAGCAAGGGGGAAGGAGAGGTTGATGGAGACACCGGCAGCACGACGGCGTGGTGGAGATGGTGGTGGAGGATTCCAGCGGGGCTTCGCCAAGCACTGCGGGAATTGACGAAGATGGATGTGGGAGAGGGAGGGCAGCGCCGAGGCACGAACGTGTGTGGCTGCCCTCCCTCTGCCTCCCTTTATATAGGGGGGGTAGAGAGGGGAGGGGCGCCCTAGGGTTACCCCCTAGGGGCGGTGGCCAAGGGGAGATGGGGGGCGGCCAAGGGGGGGCGGCGGCCAGGGCCTAGGGTTTCCCCCCCAGGTGCCTTGCCCCCCAAGCCTAAGGGGGTGCGGCAGCCCTAGGGGGGTCCAGCCCCCTTGGCGCATGAGGAGTGGGCCCTAGGGGGGGCGCACAGCCCTATGAGGGCTGTTGCGTCTCCCACTTGTGGCCCATGAGGCCCGCAACACTTGCCGGGACCCCCGAAACCCCTTTCGGTCATCCGACGACTCCCCGATACTCCCCGGAACACTTCCGGACTCCGATCACTCTCATCCTATATATCAATCTTCGTCCCCGGACTATTCCGGAGACCCTCGTCACGTCCGGGATCTCATCCGGGACTCCGAACAACCTTCGGTAACCATGCACTGTTCTCACTGACAACCCTAGCGTCACCGAACCTTAAGTGTGTAGACCCTGCGGGTTCGGAAACCATGCAGACATGACCGAGACACTCCCAGGTCAATAACCAATAGCGGGATCTGGATACCCATATTGGTTCCCACACGTTCCTCGATGATCTCATCGGATGAACCACGATGTAAAGGATTCAGGCAATCCCGTATACAGTTCCCTTTGTCTCGTCGGTATGTTACTTGCCCGAGATTCGATCGTCGGTATCTCTATACCTAGTTCAATCTCGTTACCGGCAAGTCTCTTTACTCGTTCCGTAATACATAATCCCGTGACTAACTACTTAGTCACTTTGAGCTCATTGAGATGACGTATTACCGAGTGGGCCCGGAGATACCTCTCCGTCACACGGAGTGACAAATCCCAGTCTCGATCCATGTCAACTCAACAGACACCTTCGGAGATACCTGTAGAGTACCTTTATAGTCACTCAGTTACGTTGCGACGTTTGGCACACACAAAGCACTCCTACGGTGTCAGTGAGTTACATGATCTCATGGTCATAGGAACTTATACTTGACATGCAGAAAACTATAGCGATAACTGATACGATCAAAAGCTATGTTTAACGTTTGGGTCTCGTCCATCACATCATTCTCCTAATGATGTGATCCCGTTATCAAATGACAACTCATGTCTATGACCTGGAAACCGCGGTCATCTTTGATCAACGAGCTAGTCCTGAAGAGGCTTACTAGGGACACAAAGTTTGTCTTATTTATCCACACATGTATTTGAGTTTCCAATCAATACAGTTATAGCATGGATAATAAACAATTATCATGAACAAGGAAATATAATAATAACTCTTTTATTATTGCCTCTAGGGCATATTTCCAATAGTCTCCCACTTGCACTAGAGTCAATAATCTAGCATTACAAGGTAATAAATCTAACACCCATAGAGTCTTGGTGTTGATCATGCTTAGCCCGTGGAAGAGGCTTAGTCAACGGATCTGCAACATTCAAATCCGTGTGTACTTTGCAAATGCTTATGTCCTCCTCCTTGACTGAATCGCGGATGGAATTGAAGCGTCGCTTTATGTGTCTGGTCCTCTTGTGAAACCTTGGTTCCTTGGCTAGAACAATGGCACCAGTGTTGTCACAAAACAGAGTCATTGGGTTTAGTGCACTAGGCACAACTCCAAGATCTGTCATGAACTCCTTCATCCAGACACCTTCCTTTGACGCCTCCGAGGCAGCTATGTACTCCGCTTCGCAAGTAGAATCGGCTACCACGCTTTGCTTGGAACTGCACCAGCTTACCGCTCCCCCGTTGAGAATATATACGTATCCGGTTTGAGACTTAGAGTCATCCGGATCAGTGTCAAAGCTTGCATCGACGTAACCCTTTACGACGAGCTCTTGATCACCTCCATAAACGAGAAACATCTCCTTAGTCCTTTTCAGGTACTTTAGGATATTCTTGACCGCTGTCCAGTGATCCATACCAGGATTACTTTGAAACCTTCCGGCCATACTTATGGCAAGGCTGACATCTGGTCTTGTGCACAGCATTGCATACATGATAGAGCCTATGGCTGAAGCATAGGGGACGACACTCATCTTTTCTCTATCTTCCGCAGTCACTGGGCATTGAGTCTTACTCAACTTTGTACCTTGCAATACCGGCAAGAACCCCTTCTTGGATTGATCCATTTTGAACTTCTTCAAAACTTTATCAAGGTATGTACTTTGTGAAAGTCCTATCAAGCGTCTTGATCTATCTCTATAGATCTTGATGCCCAATATGAAAGCAGCTTCACCGAGATCCTTCATCGAAAAACTCTTGTTCAAATACCCCTTCACGCTATCCAAAAATTCTATATTGTTTCCAATCAGCAATATGTCATCCACATATAATATTAGAAACGCTATAGAGCTCCCACTCACTTTCTTGTAAATAGAAGCTTCTCCGTAAACTTGTACAAACCCAAACGCTTTGATCACCTCATCAAAGCGAAGATTCCAACTCCGAGACGCTTGCACCAGCCCATAAATGGAACGCTGGAGTTTGCAAACTTTGTCAGCATTCTCTGGATCGACAAAACCTTCCGGTTGTATCATATACAACTCTTCCTTAAGAAAACCGTTAAGGAACGCTGTTTTGACATCCATCTGCCAAATTTCATAATCGAAATATGCAGCTATTGCTAACATGATTCGGACGGATTTAAGCATCGCTACGGGTGAGAAAGTCTCATCGTAGTCAATTCCTTGAACTTGTGAAAAACCCTTTGCCACAAGTCGAGCTTTATACACGGTGACATTGCCGTCAGCGTCCGTCTTCCTCTTAAAAATCCATTTATTCTGAATGGCCTTCCGCCCTTCAGGTAATACTTCCAAAGTCCATACTTTGTTTTCATACATGGATCCCATCTCGGATTTCATGGCCTCTAACCATTTGTCGGAATCCGGGCCCACCATCGCTTCTCCATAGCTCGTAGGTTCACTGTTGTCCAACAACATGACCTCCAAGACAAGGTTACCATACCACTCAGGTGCAGTGCGTACCCTTGTCGACCTACGAGGTTCGGTAGTAACTTGATCAGAAGCTTCTTGATCATCATCATTGGCTTCCTCTTCAACCGTTGCAGGCTCCACAAAAACATCTTTCTGTGCTGCGCTACTCTCTGGTTGAAACAGAGGTTCAATAACCTCATCAAGTTCTACCTTCCTCCCACTCAATTCTTTCGAGAGAAACTCTTTCTCGAGAAAGGACCCGTTCTTAGTGACAAACACTTTGCCCTCGGATCTGAGATAGAAGGTGTACCCAACTGTCTCTTTTGGGTATCCTATGAAGACACATTTGTCCGCTTTGGGTTCGAGCTTTTCTGGCTGAAGCCTTTTGACATAAGCATCGCAACCCCAAACTTTGAGAAAAGACAACTTAGGTTTCTTACCAAACCATAGTTCATACGGTGTTGTCTCAACGGACTTAGATGGAGCCCTATTTAAAGTGAATGCAGCTGTCTCTAACGCATATCCCCAGAACGATAGTGGCAAATCGGCAAGAGACATCATAGAACGCACCATATCTAATAGGGTTCGATTACGACGTTCGGACACACCATTACGCTGTGGTGTTCCAGGTGGCGTCAACTGTGAAACGATTCCACATTTTCTTAAGTGATTGCCAAACTCATAACTCAGATACTCTCCCCCTCGATCAGATCGTAGGAACTTGATCTTCTTGTTACGATGATTCTCAACTTCACTCTGAAATTGCTTGAACTTTTCAAACGTTTCAGACTTATGCTTCATCAAGTAAATATACCCATATCTACTGAAGTCGTCAGTGAAGGTGAGAAAATAACGATATCCACCGCGCGCCGTGACACTCATCGGGCCACACACATCAGTATGTATGATTTCCAATAAGTCACTTGCCCGTTCCATTGTTCCTGAAAACGGGGTCTTAGTCATCTTGCCCATGAGGCACGGCTCGCATGTGTCAAGTGATTCAAAATCAAGAGACTCCAAAAGTCCATCAGCATGGAGCTTCCTCATGCGTTTCACGCCGATATGACCCAGACGGCAGTGCCACAAGAAAGTGGTACTATCGTTGTCTACTCTACATCTTTTGGCATCAATGTTATGAACATGTGTATCATCACTATCGAGATTCAATAAGAATAAACCCCTAACTTCGGGTGCATGACCATAAAAGATATTACCCATATAAATAGAACAACCTTTATTCTCTGATTTAAATGAGTAACCGTCTCGCAATAAACAAGATCCAGATATAATGTTCATGCTCAACGCAGGCACTAAATAACAATTATTCAGGTTCATAACTAATCCCGATGGTAATCGAAGAGCGAGCGTGCCGACGGCGATCACATCAACCTTGGAACCATTCCCCACGCGCATCGTCACTTCGTCCTTCGCCAGCCTCCGTTTATTCCGTAGTTCCTGTTTAGAGTTGCAAATGTGAGCAACCGAACCGGTATCAAATACCCAGGCACTACAACGAGAGTTGGTGAGGTACACATCAATACCATGTATATCACATATACCTTGCTTGTTGTTGTTGTTGGCCCCCTTCTTGTCTGCCAGATACTTGGGGCAGTTCCGCTTCCAGTGGCCGTTCCCCTTGCAATAGAAACACTCAGTCTCTGGCTTGGGCCCAGCCTTGGGTTTCTTCACTGGATGAGCAACTGCCTTGCCACCCTTCTTAGAGTTACCCTTCTTGCCCTTGCCATTTTTCTTGAAACTGGTGGTTTTATTGACCATCAACACTTGATACTCCTTCTGGATGTCTGCCTCAGCGACTTTCAGCATTGAAAACAGCTCGGCGATGGACTTGTTCATCCCTTGCATGTTATACTGCTGCACGAAGCTCTTGTAGCTAGGTGGGAGTGACTGGAGAATTCTGTCAATGATAGCCTCCTCCGGGAACACAAGTCCCAGATCAGCTATGCGGGTATAGTACCCAGACATCTTCAGTAAGTGCTCACTGACAGACGAATTCTCCTCCATCTTGCAAGCAAAGAATTTATCGGTGGTCTCATACCTCTCGATCTTAGCATTCTTTTCAAAGATGAACTTCAACTCCTGGAACATCTCATATGCTCCATGACGTTCAAAACGCCTTTGAAGTCCTCCTTCCAAGCTATACAACATGGCACACTGCATGACTGAGTAGTCATCCGAGCGCGTCTGCCAGGCGTTCATAACGTCCACAGAGGCTGGAGCGGGGGGTTCACCTAGCGGTGCACTTAGGACATAAACCTTTTGGGCAGCTGTGAGGATGATCCTCAGATTGCGGAGCCAGTCCACAAAGTTGCTCCCATCATCTTTCAGTTTAGCTTTCTCTAGGAACGCATTAAAATTCAGGGGAGCTACTGCGCGAGCCATCTACAACAAAAGATTTGCAAAGACATCTTAGACTATTGTTCATGATAAGTGAGTTTTAACTAATCAAATTACTTATAACTCCCACTCAAATTGACATCCCTCTGGTCATTCGAGCGTGACATGATCCAGATCCACCAACCCAAGTCCGATCATCACGTGAGATGAGGTGGTGTCAATGGTGAACATCTACATGTTGATCATATCTACTATATGACTCATGCTCGACCTTTCGGTCTTCCGTGTTCCGAGGCCATGTCTGTACATGCTAGGCTCGTCAAGTCTAACCCGAGTGTTCTGCATGTGCAAAACTGGCTTGCACCCGTTGTATGCGAACGTAGAGTCTATCACACCCGATCATCACGTGGTGCTTCGAAACGACGAACCTTCGCAACGGCACACACTCGGGGGGAACACAATTTTATCTTGAAATTTTAGTGAGGGATCATCTTATAATGCTACCGTCGTCCTAAGCAAAATAAGATGCATAAAAGGATTAACATCACATGCAAATCATAAGTGACATGATATGGCCATCAACTCGTGCTTTTGATCTCCATCACCAAAGCACCGGCATGATCTCCATTGTCACCGGCGTGACACCATGATCCCCATCATCATGATCTCCATCATCGTGTCGCCATCGGGGTTGTCGCGCGCCCACCATGCTCTTACTACTATTGCTACCGTTTAGCGATAAAGTAAAGCATTACATAGCGCTTAATGATTGACACGCAGGTCATACAAAAATTAAAGACAACCCTATGGCTCCTGCCGGTTGCCGTATGCATCGACATGCAAGTCGATATTAACTATTACAACATGATCATCTCATACATCAAATATATCTCATCATGTCATTGGCCATATCATATCACATACATACCCTGCAAAAACAAGTTAGACGTCCTCTAATTTGTTGTTGCATGTTTTACGTGGCTGCTATGGGTATCTAGCAAGAACGCTTCTTACCTACGCAAAGCCACAACAGTGATATTTAAGTTGCTATTTAACCTTCTACAAGGACCGCCTTTGTCTATTCCGATTCAACTAAGATAGGAGAGACAGACACCCGCCAGCCATCTTATGCAACAAAAGTCACATGTCTGTCGATGGAACCGGTCTCATGTACGTGGACATGTAAAGTTGGTCCGGGCCGCTTCATCCCATAATACCGCTGAATCAAGAAAGACTAAGGAGGGAAGCAATCTAAACATCAACGTCCACAAACCCTTTTGTGTTCTACTCGTGAAAGCATCTACGCAAGATCCTAGCTCTGATACCACTGATGGGGAACGTTGCATGGGAAACAAAAAATTTTCCTACGCTCACCAAGATCAATCTAGGAGATGCATCTACGAGGGGAGAGTTGGATCCACATACCCTTGTAGATCGCTAAGCGGAAGCGTTCAAGAACGCGGTTGATGGAGTCGTACTCGCCGCGATTCAGATCGCCGAAGATCCTAGCACCGAAGCAACGGTGCCTCCGCGTTCTTCACACGTACAGCTCGGGGACGTCTCCTCCTTCTTGATCCAGCAAGGGGGAAGGAGAGGTTGATGGAGACACCGGCAGCACGACGGCGTGGTGGAGATGGTGGTGGAGGATTCCAGCAGGGCTTCGCCAAGCACTGCGGGAATTGACGAAGATGGATGTGGGAGAGGGAGGGCAGCGCCGAGGCACGAACGTGTGTGGCTGCCCTCCCTCTGCCTCCCTTTATATAGGGGGGGTAGAGAGGGGAGGGGCGCCCTAGGGTTACCCCCTAGGGGCGGCGGCCAAGGGGAGATGGGGGGCGGCCAAGGGGGGGCGGCGGCCAGGGCCTAGGGTTTCCCCCCCAGGTGTCTTGCCCCCCAAGCCTAAGGGGGTGCGGCAGCCCTAGGGGGGTCCAGCCCCCTTGGCGCATGAGGAGTGGGCCCTAGGGGGGGCGCACAGCCCTATGAGGGCTGTTGCGTCTCCCACTTGTGGCCCATGAGGCCCGCAACACTTGCCGGGACCCCCGAAACCCCTTTCGGTCATCCGACGACTCCCCGATACTCCCCGGAACACTTCCGGACTCCGATCACTCTCATCCTATATATCAATCTTCGTCCCCGGACTATTCCGGAGACCCTCGTCACGTCCGGGATCTCATCCGGGACTCCGAACAACCTTCGGTAACCATGCACTGTTCTCACTGACAACCCTAGCGTCACCGAACCTTAAGTGTGTAGACCCTGCGGGTTCGGAAACCATGCAGACATGACCGAGACACTCCCAGGTCAATAACCAATAGCGGGATCTGGATACCCATATTGGTTCCCACACGTTCCTCGATGATCTCATCGGATGAACCACGATGTCAAGGATTCAGGCAATCCCGTATACAGTTCCCTTTGTCTCGTCGGTATGTTACTTGCCCGAGATTCGATCGTCGGTATCTCTATACCTAGTTCAATCTCGTTACCGGCAAGTCTCTTTACTCGTTCCGTAATACATAATCCCGTGACTAACTACTTAGTCACTTTGAGCTCATTGAGATGACGTATTACCGAGTGGGCCCGGAGATACCTCTCCGTCACACGGAGTGACAAATCCCAGTCTCGATCCATGTCAACTCAACAGACACCTTCGGAGATACCTGTAGAGTACCTTTATAGTCACTCAGTTACGTTGCGACGTTTGGCACACACAAAGCACTCCTACGGTGTTAGTGAGTTACATGATCTCATGGTCATAGGAACTTATACTTGACATGCAGAAAACTATAGCGGTAACTGATACGATCAAAAGCTATGTTTAACGTTTGGGTCTCGTCCATCACATCATTCTCCTAATGATGTGATCCCGTTATCAAATGACAACTCATGTCTATGACCTGGAAACCGCGGTCATCTTTGATCAACGAGCTAGTCCTGAAGAGGCTTACTAGGGACACAAAGTTTGTCTTATTTATCCACACATGTATTTGAGTTTCCAATCAATACAGTTATAGCATGGATAATAAACGATTATCATGAACAAGGAAATATAATAATAACTCTTTTATTATTGCCTCTAGGGCATATTTCCAACACTGTGTGCCTGGAGTGGACTGAGTGAGCTCTAGGTTGGCAGATTTGCATAATGAGAGTGTGTTTATCATCCTGTGTCTGTGTGCTACCAGCAACCATATTATAGCAAGTGCACTCCTAGTCCCAAGCTCCCAACAAGTGGATAACACACTGGTTTCAGCACAATGAGAGGCTGACAACATCACACAACTTGCGACACAAGCGGCCAGCACGCCGCATTTCCCAGCCTCGTTGTGCGTCCAACAACAACCTGAGGCGCCAAGCAAGGTTGCGCCCGCTGCAAGTGGGGCAGCGGCGCGGAGGAAGGCGAGGCATGGTGCATGAGTTTTCTCCATGTCGAAGCCATCCACTTCTTCCTCCTCCGACGACGATGGATCGGCAAAAATCTCTTCCGCAAGCCTCCTCATTGGTGCAATGCAACATAGATTTAAATAGGGGTAATCTTGAAATGCGAATTTGCTAAATTTGAAAAGGGCCTACGGGAGGTGGCATTGGCCATGGTGGATGGAGGGGCGTTGAGAAGGTGGTGTCATTACAGAATTGTTGGCCTCACCAATGCTCCATGCCACAACATCGTACCTTGTCCTATATCGGTTCGGGTGGCGGGGATGCCCGACATAGCGGAGACGTGGAGGAGGCTAGGAGCTCGTGCATGACCGACAATGGCTACCTGCTCATGGGCCACGTACATCAAGCCAGCCAGGAGGTTGTGTGGTGCCCGTCGATGATCACGAGCTTGGCTTGGTGGTGTGAGGAGGTGACAACTGTGGCGAGAGTTCAGAACGCTTCTCTGATACCGGTGAGTAAGGTGAAGTGTGGGGACGCTGTCGGGGAGGGAAGCGGTGATGCCGTCGACAACAAATTGAGTGGTGACTATTAGGACATAATTTTTTTCCGCCACAAATTGCGATATTGAGAAGGAGCAAAACATCCCAACTAGTCAGGAGGAGGAGTTGTTTGTTATGAGCTGATCACGTTTGTTTGAAAGTTAAATGATCATTGAGTTGGAGTGTCCTAAGTTCCAAGCCGATGGGGGTTGTCAGTTGTCGTAATCGGAGTTATAGAAGTCTGGCTCACACAAGTTCGTATGTTCCATCGAGTTCTAATCAAATCACAGCATTAGTTAATTCCATGTGCAAAATACAAAAGTACATAACATGATAGAAAAACATTGGTATCATTGCGATAATGATTTCTGGACCCTCCGTACTTCATTTTTGTTGTACAAGAAAGCTAGTTCGGGCTTGTACCCGGGGTGTAGGGAAGGCCTCGAGCCAGCAACCTCCTAACTGCCAACAAAGCATGCCAATGGAACAGGGCCACAACGCCATTCCCAATCCAAGGTTCTGCCAATTACTCCAGTATAGGGATGCACATCGGCACATGGCTTGTATAACCACAATATCTAGAGACAATCCATTCATGCTCGCACGGGGATAGGGAAGGAACGATAGCATGACGTGGCTCGCGAGCGAGAAAGACTGGAACTCGCTCTTAGGTAGCAGAGTGCTCACAGAGTCATTCGTTGAGCGAGCGAGGAAATGCTCGCGGGTGGCGGAGCGGACCGAAAATAAATCGATCAGAAGTAATGTGCCGCAGAGACCTCTAGTGTCTTTGTTCTTTTCCCTCAATAGTTGTATCCCAGCTGTGGTGGGCCACGAGTCGCTATACGGAAAGGGTTGAAGATTCTGCACAAGTATCCGAGTTAATTATTGCGCACCCAGGTGTATGCCGCCACCGGATTACCGATGTCTCTCAATCCTAATACATCAAGCATATCACAATATGCACCAATCAAGATATTACATGTGACTTTGGTCCATTTCCTTTTACTCTGAATTTGTATACTATCTACTACTGCTTGTGTTGCACTACTATATAGCCCCTCGGTCTCTATTGACGTACAAGCATACTATTGGCTATGTTGTGCAAGTTGTCTCTATCAATTTCCATGATTCAGTTGTACCAGTTGATAGGTAGCACATGGCATGCATATTTTTGTGGTCAGTCATTCTAAAGCCACAAGACTCACGATACATATACTTATGCGCGAACGAAAGTAAATATGGTCAAAAGAGGATCGTGAGTTAATAATTAGGGAGAACAATTGCTGGTAGCATATATTGTAGAATTTAGCGTTTGACATTCCACAAAACAGAACTACATAGGAAAAGAAATAATGGAGCATCTATGTGGAAGGAAGTGAGAAAACCTTCAGCAGGAGAACAAAGGAAAAACACCCTCGTAGATGAACTCGTTAGGACACATGGCAGGGCTCATCCACCTGAACTGAAATCACAAAACCAGTAAGGCACATAAATTACAGAAATATTATACGCCCGCAAATATATTGATGCAATAAGATTGAAATTAAGCACCCATTTTAGCATAGCAAAATGAACTGGGGAAGCATGTAGTATAGCTAACAAATTGGATGCATGGATGGAACAACAGCAAAATAGGTGTAATTACTTATAGGAAATCGCTTGTACAAGATGTATAGATTACTTTCTCACGTGCAAACACACGCATACAAGGGTGCATGTGTACACTAATACATAAACTAGCTAGCTAATCTTGTCGGTTATTTATTTATTTGTTGAGAGCGGACACGATCATGGGGGCGGCCTCCTCCGGGCCTGGGTCCACGACGGACATCATCATCGACTCCACTGGCCTCTCCATGGATGACGAGGGAACATAGAAGGGGGGGGGTAGGTCGATTGTGATGATCGGGGTGGACGGGGCGGGAGAGGGCAGGCTTTGTTCGCGGGGGAGGAGGGATAGGATTGTGCAAATGCGTGGACTCCTGGTGTCGTTTTGGGTGGGTCCGTGTTGTTGTAGTCCACTGTGGCGGACGTCCAAACTTCCCCAATCACGCCTCGTTTTTGATGATTGTCCCCCAATCCTCGCCTCGTTTTTGATGACCGTCGTTGGATGGCTATAAGTTCCCAGACATTGGTGGTAGGTTTGGTGTTCGATGCTGGACTTGCACTTACCCTTAGGGGTAGGATGGCAAATATTAGGGAAAATGTTGATAAGGGTTTGGATCTAGCACACAGTCCACTGTTGGTAAATTGGCAGTAAATTAATGAAAATTGGTGATCATGACCATCTCACCTCAATGACAATGGCTAGCTTAAATCATGAGCATCTCACCTCAATGACAATGTCCAGCTTAAATCATGAGTACATGCAACATATTCTGACACAAATGTAGAAATTGTAAACAAAGTTTGACTCCCTAGGAAATGCTACGACACAATATCTGAAACCTGAAAAGGAATCAGGTCTAAGCACTTTTTCGAAAGGAGGCAAGAGCTTTGCCTTTTCATTGATTAAGAAGAAGTTAGAGGAAACATGTTGCCAAGCCAACAAGCCTGGGATATAATGGAGCTTACGACACAAATATAACACACAAGAAGATAAAAAGCTTACTCTCCCGGCATTAAATACTCAAATGCTTGGCGCCCGCAATCGTCCAAGATTTTGCTTCTTCTTTGATCCTTGAGAAGATGGTCAGAGGAGGGGTCTTGGCATACCTAAAGACCCTCGCATTTCGTTCATTCCAAACTTGCCAAGATATTTACATGATGATGGATCCAAGGCCTTTGCGTCTTATATCAAACGTGCACACAAGATTAATCCACCAATCACGGACATTATTAGCGTTGACCCATAGGTGGATCTGGATCTCATTTAAATAAAATCAGCTTATGGCTGCTGACCAAATGTTGACAGTGTATCTACACTTGAAAAGTAAGTTTTTTTTTTGAGACAAACTTGAAAAACAAGTGATCAATAGATTCTGGTTCCCACTTGCAAAGTTGGCAGAGCCCGCAGTTTTGTCAATAGCGACGCTGGAGCCGCTCCACATTCCAAAGGTGGTTTTGTAGCGCGAGACAAGTGAAGAATTAGCACTTAGGAGGAGCCCACATTTTCGAAACGATGGAGTTGAAGGGCGAAAATGCGAGGATAGCGAATTGCACGTCATAGGTTGACTAGCGGTGTAGGTCCCATCGGCGGTGAATTTCCAAGAAATTGTATCCACAACTTCTGGGCTTAGGCGAACAGTGGCGAGCATCTTCTAAAGGTGGTGGAACTCCTCCCTTGTGGTCAATAGAGAGGCCCTATTATCCGAACGCCGCTAGTCCGTGAATTCTCGATGAGATCGGATGAGAGGTTCCAGGCTCAATTTTGCAATTGGGTCTCAGCGCTCCTCTCCATTTCTTCCTCCGGCGTCCTTTTTATTTTACGTAATTCATTTTTTCTGTACAAGAAAGCTCGTTTGTGCTTGTACCTAGGACAGGCCGCGAGCCTGGAACCTCCTAGCTGCCACGAATGCACGCTGATGCAATAGCGCCACATCGCCATTGCCAATCCAGAGGTCTGCCGATTGCTTCAGCATAGGGGCGCACATCAGCACATGGCACGTGCAACCACAACAACTAGAGACGATCTATTCACATGGCACGTGCATTACTCGTGAGCGAGCGAGGAAGACCGTGGACACTTGTGGTCAACAGTGTGCACACAAAGTCGCTGGATGAGCGAGCGAGGAAGTCGCTCACGGCTAGCGAAGTGAACTTAAAATCAGTCGATCTTAAGTGGTTTATCAAAGAGACCTCGGGTGCCTTTTGTTCTCTTCCTTCAGTTCAATAGTCACGTTTGAGAGAACCCAGCTGCGATGGACCACGAATCGCGGCTACTCAAAGACTTCAGCACTCTACACAAGCAATCTAGTTAATTATTGCGTTCCCAGACATATGCCGCCACCTAATTACCAATGTCTCTCAATCCTAATACATTACGCATATCGTAATATGCACAGATCAGGCTGATACATCTGACTCGGCCCATTTTTCTTTACTCTGAGTCTGGTTCTTTCGTTGTATTGCCCCTCGATCTCTATTGATGTACATGTATTGTACTACCGGCTAAGCTTGTGCCAGCTATGAATATCAATTTCCACGATTCGATTGTACCAGTTGATAGGTAGCACATGACATGCATAGTGTACAGTCAGTCATTCTAAAGATACAAGACTCGTGATACGTACTCATATGCGTGAACCAAAGTAAACATGAAGGAGAGAGGATCTTGAATTAACGATTAGGTAAAATAAATTTTGATTGCAGGATGGACGACACGACAGCAAAATGAGGGTAACCTGCTATGAGTATGCTGGGCCAAACCATATCCCCGCGCCGTATAACTATGGGTTCACCGTGACTATACGGGGCCAAACTCTATCCCCGTGCCGTCTCAATCCTCCCTCTCCCCTCTGGATTGCTCGCCGCCGGTGACTCCAACCCGCCTCTGCACTCCACCATGTGGTGCAGGATGTGGAGCTCGGGCCGCCACGCCGGCGGTCGCGACGACCCTAAGCAGCATCGGTGCGTCCAAGCCAACGCCGCGAGGAAGAGAGCCATCCGGGAGCACACGAACCACGGCCTAGAGCCGTCGCCATTGCTCCTCCGCCGCGAGAAGGAAAAGTACGACCGCAGGCAGGCGCGGGTGTCCTTCGTCGCGGGCAGCTCCTCCATCACGGGCAGCTCCGCCGAGGGGTCGA
Source organism: Secale cereale (assembly GCA_902687465.1). NCBI lineage: Eukaryota > Viridiplantae > Streptophyta > Magnoliopsida > Poales > Poaceae > Secale > Secale cereale. The sequence continues at coordinate 875,964,575 of LR738710.1, forward strand.
GCTCCCGTACACCACTCACGCCGGTGAAAAGGTAGCCGGAGGAGCTTCCGCTGCTCCACATGGTTAAGAGGGGACTGGGGCAGAGGCGGAGCGTTGGGGCGGTGGCATCGGGCCGGAGGATTTCCTCCCCCCGGCAGAGGCGGACGTCTTCGAGTCTGCCATCATCACGCGCAGTGCAAGGAAGGAGGAGGAGGCGGAGCAGCGCCGTCGATGGGAAGCCGACCTCGACGCAGTCCTCCTAGAGCAGGGGGCTAGCGAAGGCGCAGGATTTTGATGACAACTTGGAGGCATTGCGCCCGAAGCCAAGGCGCAGGACGAACTCTACATCGACCTTGTCTCCGACAACAACGACTGAGCTCCTACACCATCGCCGCGTCGCCATCATCCCTAGATGACTCCGGTGAGAAATTTTTTGGCAGTAGGATTTTTGGTGGCCGCCGCACCTCCGATCTATGTTTTTAAAAATAGGCTATGTATGAAATATGCATGATGATCATGTAACTATGAACGCTACTAGTTCTACTTAAGTAGTCCGATTTTCACCACAGAGTTCTTATTTCAAAATTTACAGGTCTATTTTAAGTTTTTGTTCCGCCGTGGCTATTTTCGATCCGTATCTGAGGCATGCCACGAACAGTAAACTCACTCTAAAGGTCCACAATGTAAGGTGTCTGCTAGAGATGCTCTTATGGGGGCCGCTTGTACAAACTTAATAGATTAGTTTCTCACAACAGCCGAGCTTAGTTGGGGGCCTCAGACACACTACAAAACGTGAAGATCCCCCCTCCCTCCCCTCCCTCCAGCAGTAGCCAATGCATAGGAGTGAGTTCTGAATGGTGATACATCTGAGATTTTCTCTACTAAAATAAAGATTTGTAGATCAGTTGATATATGGAATATTCTCTGCAAAGAAAGATGTGTATGTTAACAAAACAAAGGCGCATACAAAGCTAGTGCTAGTGCTACATAAAGAAACCCAATGAGCTTGCTTGTCAGGCTTGTTAGAAGAGGATCGCAAGAAAGAATCAACTGCATCAATTCCATTGATAGTCATATCTGATATACAAGGGGAGAGGACGCATGCAGGAGACGCGTCCGACAGTGGGATGTGTGTGAAACACCATGACTGCTGCCAAATCGGTAACCGCACGTGCGCTATGTACAAGCGAGGATTAACCTCAGTTACATAAATAATTTAATCCTAACTTCCCCCCTAATCCTTCCTTGTCCTTGTGACTGATCATCCTTGGAATCATCCCATTCAATAACCCTGCGGGGAAAATTAAGGAGAAATATACAATATGTCATAAAAAACTCCTTCCAAAAACCCAGTGGGAAAATAAGGAGAAAATGACACATTACAATGTTTGTATTACTATTGCTTCATTAAAAACCTTCTATGAGAAACCATATAGGAAAAACTCATAAAGGAAAAGAGTGTAATATCAAAGATCCAGAGATCTCGAACAGGTTATCATTCAGGAGTACACTCCCCCTAAACCTTGCAAATAACGAAGTCATCTCATACCAATTCCAGCAACATATTTCTGGAATGAAGAACTTGGTAAAGACTTTATAAATAAATCATCAAAATTATAGCATGACTTCGACCCTGTTTTGTTCGGCTATGGATTTCTAAAAGCAGTTGTGAAAAATCAGTTGTGGAAAAACAACTGTAGAAAATCTGATGTGAAAAAGATGTAGGTCATTTGGCAAACCAACTGATGCAGCTTTTTCAGATTTTGGCCCGCCGCGAAATCAGATTTTGGAAAGCACGTCCTGGTCTGCTTCCACTTTTGGTTTAGATTTTGGCAGCGGATTTCTTGAATCGGATTCTGCTGGGTTCGCCCTTTGGTTCAGATTCTGCAGCGTGGCAGCGCAGTCCGTTGATAAAAGCTGAACCAAACAGGTCCTTCATTTGCAAGTTATTTATATTCCACCTACCTTCAGCTCATGTGGAATATAATATTTTTGGAGCCATACATATTCTCATGTTGCTCTTTATAACCTATCTGCATCAGTGCAATACAACCGACATTATCTTCTTAGATAATAGTGGGTGATTCCTACCAATCAACTCCACTTGAACTTTCAACAAAGTTCACCATTTTGTGAAGTCACACACGTCAATGTGATGCTTCATACAAATCAATGTTTTTAGAATGATTAGTGGAGCAGCAACTAAAGACTGTCTTCCCGACTTCCAGGAGAAGGTTGTACCTTCAATCGAGAAGACAAAACCAGTCTATGATGTGGGCTATGGGGATTTGATCCCCAACATCACTACATCCAACCATGGTCATTTCTTGACTTTTACGTAGAACAAAACCAAGATCAACGATTCTTCACACCAACCCAATGCCTTTTAATGAGTGATGCATTGTATCTAGCCAATAAATTCACTGGTAATACATTCCAGGTCTGGAGCAGTTTGCTAGATACACCAATGCTCTCATTGCACCGTGATATGGAAACGCATATCCAAATATCTCTTGATCACCATTGTTAGGTCTTAATGGGTCATTATCTCTAGTAATCTAGAGATCTCAAAACCATAGTTCTTTCATGGATATGACTTATCCATGTTGAACCTTCAACAATCTTTTGGATAAATGTAGACTGATGAACAAGTTTGAAACCGAAGAAAAGTATATTGGAGCAAATAACTTAGTATTAGTAAGCATGCATCCATGCCTGAGACTTGGCTGGTTGCCCCCCTCATCGATTGTAAAGATACCATGACGATGCTGATGATGAAAATTTTGGCTGAGTTTATATATCACCCTCCTCCATGTGCTTTTGTGACTACTTGAAAGACCAAAGTCGATCTGTATCAATGCCACAATGGAGGGAGAAAGTTTAGAGTTACACATGGACATCAACGCAGCAAAGCAAGCCGTTCAACAAGAGGGACAAATTACACAAGCATAGCTACTTGTGTTGTGTTCGTTGCAGCAAGTATTAGTAAGCATGCAACCATGGCTTGAGATTTGGCTGGTTGCTCCCTGGTCGGTTTTAAAGATACCACGACGATGATGATGATGAAAATTTTAGCTATGCGTTTATAATTTATATAACCCTGTCCTGTTTGTGCATCCATGTGCTTCTGTGGCTATTTTTTGAGAGGCCAAGTTCAGAGTTACACATAATACATGGAGAGTAACTCAGCAAAGCGAGCCATTCTGCAGAAAACAGAGCACCTTTGGATGCCTGTACAAAGCAGCCAAACTCTGAACAAAGGGTAGAACGGTCAAAAACAGAAAAGGAGTCCATCCCAGGTCTTGTCTGATCAATTCAAACACCTCAAGGTCGTTGGCTGCAATGGAGGCCATTAGAGATTCTAACATTGCGTTCCCTCCAACAAATTTTCTTCTGTTTTCTTTTTGACGTTGTATGCTTTGCATTGGTTTCTGTTGTTCAGATTCAATCCATGCCACACCGAAGGCGTACGTAAGTGAGATAGCAGGAGAGGAGAGTCGACTTGGACTAGAGAAAGGAGATTGGAATTCAGATCTCACTCATCGTAAACCTCATGTTTACACCCTCTATATTGATGTGGTGATCACGTGTGACATGGACCTGCTGCCTGAAGAGATCACTTGCGAATTTCTTTGCTCTGCACTCTGCTGAGCCGACACGATGATGTGCAAAACTATATATACTGACGTTAGTAAGTTATCTGAGTGATGACTGGCAGAGTGAGAGAGACACGATACCTTTTCATGAGCAAATACCGACATGAAGTAGACGGCCGGCGCCCGGCGGTATGGTGGAAACCATGGCCTCGGGCATCTGATTTTCCCTGCCCGTCCACGTCTCCTCAAGAGCATGTGAACAAAAAACATGTGGTTAACCTACGTGAGTCCGACCAAACAGCGTTGTAGAAAGGAGAATTTTTAGTATGATCACTTTTCGATCCCAAGACGACGAGGAGAAGATTCCGAGACCCTGTGTGCCTGGAGTGAACTGAATGAGCTCTAGGTTGGCAGATTTGCATAATGAGAGTGTGTTTATCATCCTGTGTCTGTGTGCTACCAGCAACCATATTATAGCAAGTGCACTCCCAGTCCCAAGCTCCCAACAAGTGGATAACACACTGGTTGCAGCACAATGAGAGGCTGACAACATCACACAACTTGCGACACAAGCGGCCAGCACGCCGCATTTCCCAGCCTCGTTGTGCGTCCAACAACAACCTGAGGCGCCAAGCAAGGTTGCGCCCGCTGCAAGTGGGGCGGCGGCGCGGAGGAAGGCGAGGCATGGTGCATGTGTTTTCTCCATGTCGAAGCCATCCACTTCTTCCTCCTCCTCGGACGATGGATCGGCAAAAATCTCTTCCGCAAGCCTCCTCATTGGTGCAATGCAACATAGATTTAAATAGGGGTAATCTTGAAATGCGAATTTGCTAAATTTGAAAAGGGCCTGCGGGAGGTGGCATTGGCCATGGTGGATGGAGGGGCATTGAGAAGGTGGTGTCATTACAGAATTGTTGGCCTCACCAATGCTCCATGCCACAACATCATACCTTGTCCTATATCGGTTCGGGTGGCGGGGATGCCCGACATAGCGGAGACGTGGAGGAGGCTAGGAGCTCGTGCATGACCGACAATGGCTACCTGCTCATGGGCCACGTACATCGAGCCAGCCAGGAGGTTGTGTGGTGCCCGTCGATGATCACGAGCTTGGCTTGGTGGTGTGAGGAGGTGACAACTGTGGCGAGAGTTCCGAACGCTTCTCTGATACCGGTGAGTAAGGTGAAGTGTGGGGACGCTGTCGGGGAGGGAAGCGGTGATGCCGTCGACAACAAATTGAGTGGTGACTATTAGGACATAATTTTTTTCCGCCACAAATTGCGACATTGAGAAGGAGCAAAACATCCCAACTAGCCAGGAGGAGGAGTTGTTTGTTATGAGCTGATCACGTTTGTTTGAAAGTTAAATGATCATTGAGTTGGAGTGTCCTAAGTTCCAAGCCGATGGGGGTTGTCAGTTGTCGTAATCGGAGTTATAGAAGTCTGGCTCACACAAGTTCGTATGTTCCATCGAGTTCTAATCAAATCATAGCATTAGTTAATTCCATGTGCAAAATACAAAAGTGCATAACATGATAGAAAAACATTGGTATCATTGCGATAATGATTTCTGGACCCTCCGTACTTCATTTTTGTTGTACAAGAAAGCTAGTTCGGGCTTGTACCCGGGGTGTAGGGAAGGCCTCGAGCCTGCAACCTCCTAACTGCCACCAAAGCATGCCAATGGAACAGCGCCACAACGCCATTCCCAATCCAAGGTTCTGCCAATTACTCCAGTATAGGGATGCACATCGGCACATGGCTTGTATAACCACAATATCTAGAGACAATCCATTCATGCTCGCACGGGGATAGGGAAGGAACGATAGCATGACGTGGCTCGCGAGCGAGAAAGACTGGAACTCGCTCTTAGGTAGCAGAGTGCTCACAGAGTCATTCGTTGAGCGAGCGAGGAAATGCTCGCGGGTGGCGGAGCGGACCGAAAATAAATCGATCAGAAGTAATGTGCCGCAGAGACCTCTAGTGTCTTTGTTCTTTTCCCTGAATAGTTGTATCCCAGCTGCGGTGGGCCACGAGTCGCTGTACGGAAAGGGTTGAAGATTCTGCACAAGTATCCGAGTTAATTATTGCGCACCCAGGCGTATGCCGCCACCGGATTACCGATGTCTCTCAATCCTAATACATCAAGCATATCACAATATGCACCAATCAAGATATTACATGTGACTTTGGTCCATTTCCTTTTACTCTGAATTTGTATACTATCTACTACTGCTTGTGTTGCACTACTATATAGCCCCTCGGTCTCTATTGACGTACAAGCATACTATTGGCTATGTTGTGCAAGTTGTCTCTATCAATTTCCATGATTCAGTTGTACCAGTTGATAGGTAGCACATGGCATGCATATTGTTGTGGTTAGTCATTCTAAAGCCACAAGACTCACGATACATATACTTATGCGCGAACGAAAGTAAATATGGTCAAAAGAGGATCGTGAGTTAATAATTAGGGAGAACAATTGCTGGTAGCATATATTGTAGAATTTAGCGTTTGCCATTCCACAAAACAGAACTACATAGGAAAAGAAATAATGGAGCATCTATGTGGAAGGAAGTGAGAAAACCTTCAGCAGGAGAACAAAGGAAAAACACCCTCGTAGATGAACTCGTTAGGACACAGGGCAGGGCTCATCCACCTGAACTGAAATCACAAAACCAGTAAGGCACATAAATTACAGAAATATTATACGCCCGCAAATATATTGATGGAATAAGATTGAAATTAAGCACCCATTTTTAGCATAGCAAAATAAACTGGGGAAGCATGTAGTATAGCTAACAAATTGGATGCATGGATGGAACAACAACAAAATAGGTGTAATTACTTATGGGAAATCGCTTGTACAAGATGTATAGATTACTTTCTCACGTGCAAACACACGCATACAAGGGTGCATGTGTACACTAATACATAAACTAGCTAGCTAATCTTGTCGGTTATTTATTTATTTGTTGAGAGCGGACACGATCATGGGGGCGGCCTCCTCCGGGCCTGGGTCCACGACGGACATCGTCATCGACTCCACTGGCCTCTCCATGGATGACGAGGGAACATAGAAGGGGGGGGGGTAGGTGGATTGTGATGATCGGGGTGGACGGGGCGGGAGAGGGCAGGCTTTGTTCGCGGGGGAGGAGGGATAGGATTGTGCAGATGCGTGGACTCCTGGTGTCGTTTTGGGTGGGTCCGTGTTGTTGTAGTCCACTGTGGCGGACGTCCAAACTTCCCCAATCACGCCTCGTTTTTGATGATCGTCCCCCAATCCTCGCCTCGTTTTTGATGACCGTCGTTGGATGGCTATAAGTTCCCAGACATTGGTGGTAGGTTTGGTGTTCGATGCTGGACTTGCACTTACCCTTAGGGGTAGGATGGCAAATATTAGGGAAAATGTTGATAAGGGTTTGGATCTAGCACACAGTCGACTGTTGGTAAATTGGCAGTAAATTAATGAAAATTGGTGATCATGACCATCTCACCTCAATGACAATGGCTAGCTTAAATCATGAGCATCTCACCTCAATGACAATGTCCAGCTTAAATCATGAGTACATGCAACATATTCTGACACAAATGTAGAAATTGTAAATTAAAGTTTGACTCCCTAGGAAATGCTACGACACAATATCTGAAACCTGAAAAGGAATCAGGTCTAAGCACTTTTTCGAAAGGAGGCAAGAGCTTTGCCTTTTCATTGATTAAGAAGAAGTTAGAGGAAACATGTTGCCAAGCCAACATGCCTGGGATATAATGGAACTTAGAACACAAATATAACACACAAGAAGATAAAAAGCTTACTCTCCCGGCATTAAATACTCAAATGCTTGGCGCCCGCAATCGTCCAAGATTTTGCTTCTTCTTTGATCCTTGAGAAGATGGTCAGAGGAGGGGTCTTGGCATACCTAAAGACCCTCGCATTTCGTTCATTCCAAACTTGCCAAGATATTAACATGATGATGGATCCAAGGCCTTTGCGTCTTATATCAAACGTGCACACAAGATTAATCCACCAATCACGGACATTATTAGCGTTGACCCATAGGTGGATCTGGATCTCATTTAAATAAAATCAGCTTATGGCTGCTGACCAAATGTTGACAGTGTATCTACACTTGAAAAGTAAGTTTTTTTTTGAGACAAACTTGAAAAACAAGTGATCAATAGATTCTGGTTCCCACTTGCAAAGTTGGCAGAGCCCGCACTTTTGTCAATAGCGACGCTGAAGCCGCTCCACATTCCAAAGGTGGTTTTGTAGCGCGAGACAAGTGAAGAATTAGCACTTAGGAGGAGCCCACATTTTCGAAACGATGGAGTTGAAGGGCGAAAATGCGAGGATAGCGAATTGCACGTCATAGGTTGACTAGCGGTGTAGGTCCCATCGGCGGTGAATTTCCAAGAAATTGTATCCACAGCTTCTGGGCTTAGGCGAACAGTGGCGAGCATCTTCGAAAGGTGGTGGAAATCCTCCCTTGTGGTCAATAGAGAGGCCCTATTATCCGAACGCCGCTAGTCCGTGAATTCTCGATGAGATCGGATGAGAGGTTCCAGGCTCAATTTTGCAATTGGGTCTCAGCGCTCCTCTCCATTTCTTCCTCCGGCGTCCTTTTTATTTTACGTACTTCATATTTTCTGTACAAGAAAGCTCGTTTGTGCTTGTACCTAGGACAGGCCGCGAGCCTGCAACCTCCCAGCTGCCACCAATGCACGCTGATGCAATAGCGCCACATCGCCATTGCCAATCCAGAGGTCTGCCGATTGCTTCAGCATAGGGGCGCACATCAGCACATGGCACGTGCAACCACAACAACTAGAGACGATCTATTCACATGGCACGTGCATTACTCGTGAGCGAGCGAGGAAGACCGTGGACACTTGTGGTCAACAGTGTGCACACAAAGTCGCTGGATGAGCGAGCGAGGAAGTCGCTCACGGCTGGCGAAGTGAACGTAAAATCAGTCGATCTTAAGTGGTTTATCAAAGAGACCTCGGGTGCCTTTTGTTCTCTTCCTTCAGTTCAATAGTCACGTTTGAGAGAACCCAGCTGCGATGGACCACGAATCGCGGCTACTCAAAGACTTCAGCACTCTACACAAGCAATCTAGTTAATTATTGCGTTCCCAGACATATGCCGCCACCTAATTACCAATGTCTCTCAATCCTAATACATTACGCATATCGTAATATGCACAGATCAGGCTGATACATCTGACTCGGCCCATTTTTCTTTACTCTGAGTCTGGTTCTTTCGTTGTATAGCCCCTCGATCTCTATTGATGTACATGTATTGTACTACCGGCTAAGCTTGTGCCAGCTATGAATATCAATTTCCACGATTCGATTGTACCAGTTGATAGGTAGCACATGACATGCATAGTGTACAGTCAGTCATTCTAAAGATACAAGACTCGTGATACGTACTCATATGCGTGAACCAAAGTAAACATGAAGGAGAGAGGATCTTGAATTAACGATTAGGTAAAATAAATTTTGATTGCAGGATGGACGACACGACAGCAAAATGAGGGTAACCTGCTACGAGTATGCTGGGCCAAACCATATCCCCGCGCCGTATAACTATGGGTTCACCGTGACTATACGGGGCCAAACTCTATCCCCGTGCCGTCTCAATCCTCCCTCTCCCCTCTGGATTGCTCGCCGCCGGGGACTCCAACCCGCCTCTGCACTCCACCATGTGGTGCAGGATGTGGAGCTCGGGCCGCCACGCCGGCGGTCGCGACGACCCTAAGCAGCATCGGTGCATCCAAGCCAACGCCGCGAGGAAGAGAGCCATCCGGGAGTACACGAACCACGGCCTAGAGCCGTCGCCGTTGCTCCTCCGCCGCGAGAAGGAAAAGTACGACCGCAGGCACGCGCGGGTGTCCTTCGTCGCGGGCAGCTCCTCCATCACGGGCAGCTCCGCCGAGGGGTCGAGCTCCCGTACACCACTCACGCCGGTGAAAAGGTAGCCGGAGGAGCTTCCGCTGCTCCACATGGTTAAGAGGGGACTAGGGCAGAGGCGGAGCGTTGGGGCGGTGGCATCGGGCCGGAGGATTTCCTCCCCCCGGCAGAGGCGGACGTCTTCGAGTCTGCCATCATCACGCGCAGTGCAAGGGAGGAGGAGGAGGCGGAGCAGCGCCGTCGATGGGAAGCCGACCTCGACGCAGTCCTCCTAGAGCAGGGGGCTAGCGAAGGCGCAGGAGTTTGATGACAACTTGGAGGCATTGCGCCCGAAGCCAAGGCGCAGGACGAACTCTACATCGACCTTGTCTCCGACAACAACGACTGAGCTCCTACACCATCGCCGCGTCGCCATCATCCCTAGATGACTCCGGTGAGAAATTTTTTGGCAGTAGGATTTTTGGTGGCCGCCGCACCTCCGATCTATTTTTTTAAAAATAGGCTATGTATGAAATATGCATGATGATCATGTAACTATGAACGCTACTAGTTCTACTTAAGTAGTCCGATTTTCACCACAGAGTTCTTATTTCAAAATTTACAGGTCTATTTTAAGTTTTTGTTCCGCCGTGGCTATTTTCGATCCGTATCTGAGGCATGCCACGAACCGTAAACTCACTCTAAAGGTCCACAATGTAAGGTGTCTGCTAGAGATGCTCTTATGGGGGCCGCTTGTACAAACTTAATAGATTAGTTTCTCACAACAGCCGAGCTTAGTTGGGGGCCTCAGACACACTACAAAACGTGAAGATCCCCCCTCCCTCCCCTCCCTCCAGCAGTAGCCAATGCATAGGAGTGAGTTCTGAATGGTGATACATCTGAGATTTTCTCTACTAAAATAAAGATTTGTAGATCAGTTGATATATGGAATATTCTCTGCAAAGAAAGATGTGTATGTTAACAAAACAAAGGCGCATACAAAGCTAGTGCTAGTGCTACATAAAGAAACCCAATGAGCTTGCTTGTCAGGCTTGTTAGAAGAGGATCGCAAGAAAGAATCAACTGCATCAATTCCATTGATAGTCATATCTGATATACAAGGGGAGAGGACGCATGCAGGAGACGCGTCCGACAGTGGGATGTGTGTGAAACACCATGACTGCTGCCAAATCGGTAACCGCACGTGCGCTATGTACAAGCGAGGATTAACCTCAGTTACATAAATAATTTAATCCTAACTTCCCCCCTAATCCTTCCTTGTCCTTGTGACTGATCATCCTTGGAATCATCCCATTCAATAACCCCGCGGGGAAAATTAAGGAGAAATATACAATATGTCATAAAAAACTCCTTCCAAAAACCCAGTGGGAAAATAAGGAGAAAATGACACATTACAATGTTTGTATTACTATTGCTTCATTAAAAACCTTCTATGAGAAACCATATAGGAAAAACTCATAAAGGAAAAGAGTGTAATATAAAAGATCCAGAGATCTCGAACAGGTTATCATTCAGGAGTACACTCCCCCTAAACCTTGCAAATAACGAAGTCATCTCATACCAATTCCATCAACATATTTCTGGAATGAAGAACTTGGTAAAGACTTTATAAATAAATCATCAAAATTATAGCATGACTTCGACCCTGTTTTGTTCGGCTATGGATTTCTAAAAGCAGTTGTGAAAAATCAGCTGTGGAAAAACAACTGTAGAAAATCTGATGTGAAAAAGATGTAGGTCATTTGGCAAACCAACTGATGCAGCTTTTTCAGATTTTGGCCCGCCGCGAAATCAGATTTTGGAAAGCACGTCCTGGTCTGCTTCCGCTTTTGGTTTAGATTTTGGTAGCGGATTTCTGGAATCGGATTCTGCTGGGTTGGCCCTTTGGTTCAGATTCTGCAGCGTGGCAGCGCAGTCCGTTGATAAAAGCTGAACCAAACAGGTCCTTCATTTGCAAGTTATTTATATTCCACCTACCTTCAGCTCATGTGGAATATAATATTTTTGGAGCCATACATATTCTCATGTTGCTCTTTATAACCTATCTGCATCAGTGCAATACAACCGACATTATCTTCTTAGATAATAGTGGGTGATTCCTACCAATCAACTCCACTTGAACTTTCAACAAAGTTCACCATTTTGTGAAGTCACACACGTCAATGTGATGCTTCATACAAATCAATGTTTTTAGAATGATTAGTGGAGCAGCAACTAAAGACTGTCTTCCCGACTTCCAGGAGAAGGTTGTACCTTCAATCGAGAAGACAAAACCAGTCTATGATGTGGGCTATGGGGATTTGATCCCCAACATCACTACATCCAACCATGGTCATTTCTTGACTTTTATCGTAGAACAAAACCAAGATCAACGATTCTTCACACCAACCCAATGCCTTTTAATGAGTGATGCATTGTATCTAGCCAATAAATTCACTGGTAGTACATTCCAGGTCTGGAGCAGTTTGCTAGATACACCAATGCTCTCATTGCACCGTGATATGGAAACGCATATCCAAATATCTCTTGATCACCATTGTTAGGTCTTAATGGGTCATTATCTCTAGTAATCTAGAGATCTCAAAACCATAGTTCTTTCATGGATATGACTTATCCATGTTGAACCTTCAACAATCTTTTGGATAAATGTAGACTGATGAACAAGTTTGAAACCTAAGAAAAGTATATTGGAGCAAATAACTTAGTATTAGTAAGAATGCATCCATGCCTGAGACTTGGCTGGTTGCCCCCCTCATCGATTGTAAAGATACCATGACGATGCTGATGATGAAAATTTTGGCTGAGTTTATATATCACCCTCCTCCATGTGCTTTTGTGACTACTTGAAAGACCAAAGTCGATCTGTATCAATGCCACAATGGAGGGAGAAAGTTTAGAGTTACACATGGACATCAACGCAGCAAAGCAAGCCGTTCAACAAGAGGGACAAATTACACAAGCATAGCTACTTGTGTTGTGTTCGTTGCAGCAAGTATTAGTAAGCATGCAACCATGGCTTGAGATTTGGCTGGTTGCTCCCTGGTCGGTTTTAAAGATACCACGACGATGATGATGATGAAAATTTTAGCTATGCGTTTATAATTTATATAACCCTGTCCTGTTTGTGCATCCATGTGCTTCTGTGGCTATTTTTTGAGAGGCCAAGTTCAGAGTTACACATAATACAGGGAGAGTAACTCAGCAAAGCGAGCCATTCTGCAGAAAACAGAGCACCTTTGGATGCCTGTACAAAGCAGCCAAACTCTGAACAAAGGGTAGAACGGTCAAAAACAGAAAAGGAGTCCATCCCAGGTCTTGTCTGATCAATTCAAACACCTCAAGGTCGTTGGCTGCAATGGAGGCCATTAGAGATTCTAACATTGCGTTCCCTCCAACAAATTTTCTTCTGATTTATTGACGTTGTATGCTTTGCATTGGTTTATGTTGCTCGGATTCGATCCATGTCACACCGAAGGCATGCGTAAGTGAGATAGAAGGAGAGGAGAGTGGGACTTGGACCAGATAAAGGAGATTGGAATTCAGATCTCACTCATCGCAAACCTCACGTTTACACCCTCTGTATTGATGTGGTGATCACGTGTGACATGGAACTGCTGCCCGAAGAGATCACTGGTGAATTTCTTTACTCTGCACTCTGCTGAGCCAACACGGTGATATGCAAAACTATATATGCTGACGTTAATATGTTATCTGAGTGATGACTGGCAGAGTGAGAGAGACACGATACTTTTTTATGAGCAAACGCCAACATGAAGTAGACGGTCGGCGGTATGGTGGAAACCATGGCCTCCGGCATCTGGTTTTCCCTGCCCGTCCACGTCTCCTCAGGAGCATGTGAACAAAAAACATATGGTTAACCTATGTGAGTCCGACCAAACAGCGTTGCACAAAGGAGAATTGTTAGTATAATCAATTACCGATCCCAAGACGACGAGGAGAAGATTCCGGGACCCTGTGTGCCCGGAGTGGACTGAATGAGCTCTAGGTTGGCAGATTTGCATAATGAGAGTGTGTTTATCATCCTGTGTCTGTGTGCTACCAGCAACCATATTATAGCAAGTGCACTCCCAGTCCCAGGCTCCCAACAAGTGGATAACACACTTGTTTCAGCACAATGAGAGGCTGACAACATCACACAACTTGCGACATAAGCGGCCAGCACGCCGCATTTCCCAGCCTCGTCGTGCGTGCGACAACAACCTCAGGCGCCAAGCAAGGTTGCGCCCGCTGCAAGTGGGGCGGCAGCGGGAAGGAAGGCGATGCATGGTGCATGAGTTTTTGTACGACCTTCCTTATTGCGACAATTATGCACACAAGGCACAACCTTGTTGAGACCACATCTTGTTATACTCTCTACCCCTTGAATGACCAACACCGCCTCCATGTCGAAGCCATCCACTTCTTCCTCCTCCTCCGACGATGGGTCGGCGAAAATCTCTTCCACAAGCCTCCTCATTGGTGCAATGCAACATATATTTAAATAGGGGTAATCTTGAAATGCGAATTTGCTAAATTTGAAAAGGGCCTGCGGGAGGTGGCATTGGCCATGGTGGATGGAGGGGCGTTGAAAAGGGCCTGCGGGTGGTGTCATTAAAGAATTGTTGGCCTCACCAATGCTTCGTGCCGCAACATCGTACCTTGTACTATATCGGCTCGGGTGGCGGGGACGCTCGACATAGTAGAGACGTGGAGGAGGCTAGGAGCTCGTGCATGACCGACAATGGCTACCTGCTCATGGGCCACGTACATCGAGCCAGCCGGGAGGTTGTGTGGTGCCCGTCGATGATCACGAGCTTGGCTTGGTGGTGTGAGGACGCGAGAACTGTGGCGAGAGCTCAGAACGCTTCTCTGATACCGTTGAGTAAGGAGAAGTGTGGGGACGCTGTCGGGGAGGGAAGTGTGGGTCATGGGAGCTAAGGTCATGAGCGGTGATGCCGTCGACACCAAATTGAGTGGGGACTGTTAGGACATAATTTTTTTCCGCCACAAATTTTTATATTGAGAAGGAGCAAAACATCCCAACTAGTGAGGAGGATGAGTTGTTTTTTATGAGCTGATCACGTTTGTTTGGAAGTTAAATGATCACTGAGTTAGAGTGTCCTAAGTTCCAAGTCGATGGGG
>LR738710.1:875979356-876018401 GCA_902687465.1 Secale cereale
ATCGGAGTTATAGAAGTTTGGCTCACACAAGTTCGTATGTTCCATCGAGTTCTAATCAAATCAAAGCATTAGCTAATTCCATGTGCAAAATACAAAAGTGATTAACATGATAAAAAAACATTGGTGTCATTGCGATAATGATTTCTAGACCCAAAATTTATTTTTCGTACTTCATTTTTATTGTACAAGAAAGCTAGTTCGGGCTTGTACCCAGGGTGTAGGGAACATCGTGACAATTATGTCCTAACTGCCACCAAAGCACGCCGATGGAACAGCGTGACAACGCCATTCCCAATCCAAGGTTCTGCCAATTCCTCCAGTATAAGGATGCACATCGGCACATGGCTCATATAACTACAATATCTAGAGACAATCCATTCATGCTCGCACGGGGATAGGGAAGGAACAATAGCATGACGTGGCTCGCGAGCGAGAAAGACTGGAACTCGCTCTTAGGTAGCAGAGTGCTCACAGAGTCATTCGATGAGCGAGCGAGGAAATGCTCGTGGGTGGCGGAGCGGACCGAAAATAAATTGATTAAGTAATGTGCCGTAGAGACCTCTAGTGTCTTTGTTCTTTTCCCTCAATAGTTGCATCCCACCTGCGGTGGGCCACGAGTCGCTGTACGGAAAGGGTTGAAGATTCTGCACAAGTAAGAGAGTTAATTATTGCGCACCTAGGCGTATGCCGCCACGGGATTACCGATGTCTCTCAATCATAATTCATCACGCATATCACAATATGCACCAATCAAGATATTACATGTGACTTTGGTCCATTTCCCTTTACTCTGAACTAGGAGAGTGGCCCGCTCGATGCGCGGGCTAGAACTCTATAAAGTTGAGAGAAATTTTAATTTGATTTTTCTAAATAATAATTTGAACCTAATGTGATCATATTTAAATATATGAGCCTTTTGCAAACATAGTTTAGTCGTAGGTATTTTTGGTATTTTGACCGGTATATAAGTATATACTCCCTCCGTTCCTAAATATTTGTCTTTCTAGACATTTCAAATGGTTACAACATACGGATGTATGTAGACATATTTTTTAGTGTAGATTCATTCATTTTGCTTCGTATGTACTCACTTGTTGAAATCTCTAGAAAGACAAATATTTAGGAACTGAGAAAGTATTTATGAATTAAGCATGCAGGTATCTGCTTGTTATGCATGGTATACTAACTTTTCATAATTTTTCCTCTTTTGTAATTTATATTTGTATCATTTTGTAGCCATTTCTCTTGTTATTTTATCTAAGTATTTTTATATAAAAAATATAGGGATATGTATATTTGCTAATGTTGTGTAAGATTTAATACTAATACGTTAGTTGTAGATGTGTGTACATGTAATATTCGCCAATTATGTCAGTCATGTTCTATCAATTTGAGAATCCAAAATAGCTAGCATGACATACTTTTATGGAGAGTTAGAACATAACTAAATGAAGATATGAAAATTTGAACTTGTCAGACAATGAATAATATATTAGTAAACATAGGAGAGAACTTCCCTAAATGAAAACTAAACATTGTAATACCTAAGTACTTGAATCTTGTATTCATGAGTAATTAAATAAAAAGATATTGAATGTTAGCTTAGTCGAATAAATCAAAATTGCCCGCTCATCAAAAGCAATATGTATGCAATATGTATTTTGCCAACAAAGCCAGATTCAACTTTTATCTAGCCTTTTATGTAAGGGCATTCAGATGGCATGTAGGTTTCTACATGTTGGTAGACTGCTTTTTTGTACATTATTGGTAATATTATGAGTGCAAGCACAATGAGATGTCCATTATCCAGTACTATGGAAGCAAAAATCAAGATACCGGTAAAGGATAACTTACTTACAAAACAAATATAGTCTTGATAAGCAAACATAGGAAACGGAAAACTACTATCAGTTGAAAATAATATGAAGGGGCAACAACCAATGTTTAAGATTTATATACATGTTCTCACTATGATTAATTTGAGTGCTCCAAATCAACTAATAGGGCACATGGAGTATATTGCAGAACTAAAAACACACAGATATGCTCACACTTCTTTTTCATTATCAAGGAAATGAACTCTCTGGATCCACTTCCATCAGATCTTGAAACCTCACTCGTCACCTCAACTCACCATGGCACAAGCTAAAGCCGACTTATTTATTGGTGGCATCGCACCATGATACATACATGAAGCAATAGCGTGGAATCTTTATCTTGCAATGATTACTCTGTGATTCATCCATGCTTCACTTTATTTTCCTATGTCTCTAAATCCTGCTCCATAGCATGAGCCATCATAGCTTACCGCCATATGCAATTGAACAAAGCCAAAGAGGTTACTCGTAATATATATTTGTGGAACCAATCAAGTTTATGGGATGGTAAGTCCATCATTACTCAAGTTGGAACCAATATTTTTTTCTCATCTCATTCTCGTTACATCTCATTTTTTGGGTACCATGTGCTAGCAAACAATAGTATTCCCATGAAATATGATTTTTTTACTGTGATAATACCATTAAATTAATTTTGTCTATGAACAGGAAGTTAACGTCGGTGCATAAACATGTGTTTCGAATAGGCATTCCATATCAACATTTTCCCATGTATCCTCTTGACTAAAAACGAAAGGAAGGCATGTGAATGCAAGGATAAGATACAATGATGGGTGTCCTAGATGACTTCAGACTAGATCAAGCAGATGATTCAACTTGTGGTTGTTGCTGACACTACATAGCTTGCCTTTCAACCCACATGGGGCCGAACTGTGTATCACATTATTGTTTGCTAATTAATCAGAACCTCTTAATAGGTTTTTCCCTTGTCACGGCGGGCTCCAGTTTGGTTCCTTTTACGCGTACTTCTAGTTTGGTCATTCCACTCGATGGAAGAAACATGTAGCTCTTAATAGGCAAAAGGGCCCGAGGAATAATGGAACAGGATGTCTGCTTATTTTATTTTCATCTGTGCATATTTGTTGGCAGAATACATGCATGCATATACATCATGGTATATGCCCCACGTAGTACTTTGTATTTTTTACCATCACATCAGTTTTTTTTACCATCACGTTGTCGGGACCCCGATCCTAAGTCACACAGGTCTAGCATGTAACACATCATATCACTTTGCGTCCTCACGCACGGTATCCCCACGGGTGCCACCTTACCTGGCCCGGGACCGTTTGCGCATTTTGGCACACGTATATGATAGTGTCGCTAGCATCCATATCACAGAGAACCCAGGCTGGCATGCCTAGTTATAAACCAAAAGTGGCGCTAAATTACAGAGACAGGCATACATGACCCAGCAACGAACGTGTCGGTCATCAACGTATGAACCCAAGTCGTAGCAAGCTACAAGGACTTAAAGGAACAACGCGTGACATTTCCCCTAAGGGACAGACACAGGAACGAAGAAGGACACATGCCGGCCAGCCTAGGTGTTCCGGAGCAGTAGCAAGCTACGAAGGCTCAATGGAAGCACCAGGAGACATTTCCCTGTAAGATAGGCTACCAAAGGTAAACAACTAGGTGTCGGATCCCACACATAGCAATACACATTACACGTACGCATAACATGCAAGTATGTGATGTACAACATGGCATCACAACATAACTCAAAAACTCATATAGATAAAGGCACAGAAGAGCCATCACAACATTTATTACAAACAGAGGTCACATGACCCAACATACAGAGCATACAGGCAACAGAACCATAACATGTCTGAGTACAGACAACTACAAATGAAAAGGGCTGAGAAGCCTGACTATCTACAAGACCCTTCCAAGGGTACAAGACCGTAGCTGAGGTAACAAGCTAAATGTCAAAGTCCACGCGGAACCACTAGTGAGACTAAAGTCTCTCTGCAACATAAATTAAGCAAACATGAGTACAAAGGTACTCAGCAAGACTTACATTAGAACTAACTACATATGCATTAGTATCAACAAAGGGGTGGTGGAGTTTGACTGCAGCAAGCCAGCTTTGACTCGGTGGCTATCCTAAACTACAACTACAAGTAACTCTTTTGAGGTGGCGCACACGAGTCCACATATTCACCAATCAATACACCACTATGGAACCGCTCCCGTATCCCTACGAGAACGCCATCCATAGCACTCACAATTGTCTTGAGTATTTGAGAGTATCCACTTTCAATTGTCTATGTACCACGTAAGCATCCAAGAAGTCCATATCCGCGGACCCTGCTATTCGAATAGATCATGTTAACCCTGCAGGGGTGTACTCCTTCACACACGCTCTCGCCACTTACCGCCATGTACACGTCGTGTAACTCGGCAACCTTCAAGCGGAAGCCTGGCGAGGGTGTCGGCCATGACCTGACTAACCACACAAGACTCTAGTCCAGGTTTATCGCCTATTCGGGTTCCATCCGTCGGGAGATCCGGCCGGGGTGTCGCTCACGGCACCAAACGATGTGTACAGGGTTCCCAAGCCCACCATCCGGGTGCCACTTGGTACACCGGGCCACTGGACCTAGTCTGTCCCAAACCCACCTGTACCGGGTGCCACTCGCTAGACTACTAGCACTACCTACAAACACCAGAAACTAGTTGCAACTCCTAGACAGAGATCGAGTTGATTGCAATGCGTGGTAGTAGCTAGTCATTGGACAACTTACACAGAACTCAGTTCTTAAGGACGGTTCCAGTGAGACAACCCACCATGTACTCCTACATGGCCTCTCACCGCTACCTTTTCCAAATCGTGTTCACACACTTAGCTCACACATAGTAGGACATGTTCACCACATTCCAGTTCATCCCCCATGAATCAGACCTGACACAACTCTAAGCAATAGCAGGCATGACATACAAGCATGGATGAGTAGGCACAACATGGCTCGAACAACTCCTACTCATGCTAGTGGGTTTCAACTATTTACTGTGGCAATGACAGGTCATGCAGAGGAAAGGGGTTGAGCTACCGCAACAAAAAGCAGTTCAAAACGTTGTTGTCCTAATGCAGTAAAAGAGAGCAGGAGCGAGAGAGTGGGGTTGTATCGGGATGCTCAATGGGGGTTTGCTTGCCTGGCACTTCTGAAGATAGTAATACTTCTTCATCGGTGTCATCGAACTCATCGCCGGAACATCGTCTACTGAGTGGGGACAAATACCGGCAACAGAAAAGGGACACAATCAATGCAATGCAACAATATGATGCATGATCATGACATGGCAATATGATGTGGATTGAGCTAATGCAACTAGCAACAAAATTAAATGAAGTTGGTTTGAACCCAAGGTTCAAATTCAAACTCCACATGTGGTTATTTAATTATCATTTAATTGATTTGACCTGATCAGCAGGTTTAACTTGTTCAAACATGCATGAAAATGCCATAAACAAATTCCTTGAATTTTTCTGATCATTTTTCATATATAAGTTATTTTCATCTGAGCTACGGTTGATTTTATATGAATTTTAGAAGTTGTAGCTATTTTCTGAAATAAATAAATCGTTTCTGATTTATTTAAAATCTCAGAAAACATTACTGCGTCAGCACTGCGTCAGCATGACGTCAGCAGGTTGATACGTCCAAAACGTATCTATAATTTCTGTTTGCTCCATGCCTCTTTTGGGTGATATTGCTATGATATTTATACACTTCCATACACTTTTGATCATATTTGGACTAACCTATTAACTCCGTGCACCCCAGTGCCAGTTTCTGTTTTCGGCTGTTTTTGTATTTCAGGTTTTCCCATTACGAGAACTGCCAGAAAAATACCGGAAAAATTATATAAAAAATCAGCGTTCCAGAAGCTACCAGGCACCCAAAGCACAGTCGGAGGGGGACCACCAGGGCCCCAGGCGCCCTGGTGGCGCGCCCCCCTGGGCCGCGCCGGGGGGGCGCCTGGGCCCCCCGAGCCTCGTCTGATGCCCCCCTTTGGCATATATTTATACCGTCTCCCGAAACCCTCGAGCCGGGAACTCTTTTTCGCGATCTCATCTCTGTTCCGCCGCCGCCGCCGCTTCCAAGATCGGGAGCACCAGGAGAACTCTTCCCGGCACCCTGCCGGAGGGGAGGATCACCACCGGGAGCTTCTCCACCACCATGGACGCCTCCCAGATGAGTTGTGAGTAGTCTCCCTTGGACCATGGGTCCATGACCAGTAGCTATGTGATGTTCTCCTCCCGTTCTTGTGCTTCACTAATTAGTCCTCGTGAGCTGCCCTACATGATCGAGGCACATATGTAATCCTTATGCTGTTGCTATGATGAGTTTGCTGGGATCCGATGGATTATGAGATTATGTTTAGATTGTGTTTGAGTAATATATTTGATTCACCTCTTTTATATTTATGTTCGTAAGTAATTCTTGCATGTTCTCCGTTGTTATTTATTGCTTTGGCCAAGTAGTAGGTAGTGACTCCAAGAGGGAACGTTATGCTTGATTGTGGGTTCATGCCCCTCGATGACTAGCTTGAGTGACAGAAACATGAGTCTAGGGGATGTGCTGTTGCCACAAGGGGGAAAACAACGGTGCTTGTGCCCGCGGGTGCAAGGATTGTTTACTTTACGCAAAGTTCTTTTAATGCAGTTGTCTGTTGCTTTGAGTTTACACTATGGGTGGGACTCACAACTTAATACCAACGAGATGTTCTGGATAGATATCTCAAGGTGGATGATTAGTAGTAGATGCAAATGGATTTCGGTCTACTTACCTCGGCGTACCGCCCATGCTTTGAACCTCTACCTTTCTTGCAACTTAGTCAGCATTGGTTTGCGCACATGGTCCTGTCAATTGCCCAGCTGTAATTTGTTTACCTCACATAGCTGTTTTATCGTCTTTTGGGAGAGAGACATCACTAGTGAACATCATGAGACTCCGGTCCATATTACCATCATTGATCACATCCACTATTTACTTTCCGCTTTTTATTTACTATTGGAATTATATCTATCACTACCATCACTTGCGTTTGATCCTTTGTAAATTACAAGGCCGGAGGGATTGACAACCTCTCTGTACTCGTTGGGAGCAAAGTTATTTGTATCTGTGTGCAGGTCCGCGTTGATTGCTAATATCTGGCGCCGTTAGCAGTTGACACCTTCTTGTTGAAACTGGGAGTCTCAGGGAAATCGATCCTTGGTATTGCCAAGGGAAAACTTCCGCTACACTGCATCTCAAATCTTCCACTTGGGGTAACCAACGAGGGGCGAGAAGCCATCAAGCAAAGTTTTCTGGCGCCGTTGCCGGGGACTCCACTCTTCAGGATAGGGGAGTTGCACGCTATCTTTTACCTTTGATTTTAGTCTTGTTAGTTTGCCTTTCAGTTTTTTGCTTTAGTATCTTTTATAGAAAATCACAAAAATAGTTATCTCATTCTTTAGTTGTCATTATGTCGGGTCCTTTTGTCTTTGACGAGGCAGAAGTTCTCACCTTCAAACAAAGAGGTGGGGAAAGTTTGAAAGATGCTTGGTATAGAATTAATGATTCTCAAAAAAGAGCCACCAAGAAGCAACCTACTACTATCCTGCTTAGAAATTTTTATGTTGGAATAACTTCTTGGAATAGGTTTATTCTAGATACTGCTATCAATGGGAATTTCCTAGAAGCCCTAGTTTGGGAGTCTCTTAGTATTATTGAAAATCTTGTTGGGAATCCCCCTGTTGTTAGCATTCAAGAGGACATCACCCTAGCTCACATTATGAAAAAACTTGAAAAGATAGAGCTCGGGATGCTAAACATTAATAAGATAAATGAGTTGGATCGTAAGATCCAAGGGAATTTGAATAGGCTTGATAGCTCCATGCATAAAATTTTCAAAACTTTGGAGACCATCAAATCCCATGACTTGGACTCTTCTAGGATAGACAAGATTGAGGAAATATTTGATACTCTAGGAACTACTTTCTCCTCGATCAAAACCAAAAAGGTAGAAAATCCGGCAAAGAGGGAGCCTAAGTTCGTTCACGTTCCAAAGGCTCCCCGTTCTAAAAGTAACCCATCTATTGCCAAAGGGGTTGAAACTGTAAAGACTTTGGAAGAAACACCTCTCTTTGATGAATTTATAAATGAATCTTCCCTTGACTTTTATCCTTTTGATCTTCTCCCTAGAAGTATCTCTTTGAGGCCTTTATTTGAAAGTCCTCTTAAGACTAGTTGTATTATTGAAGAGCTTTTTGATAATCTTGATGATGGTTCAATTGATACAACTTGATCTCTATGCATTATGCCTAGCTTAAAGGCATAAAAGAAAGCGCTTTTGGGAGGCAGCCCACATGAATAAAATTTTATTTTGCTTTTTGTTGTGTCTTGATGTTGTTACTACAGTAGCATCATCATTGTATCTTCGCTTTTCAATTTTGTGCCAAGTATAGCCTCTGATTGCAAGAAAGTTCAAAAGTTGTGACGTGCTGTCCAGGAAACAGATTCTGTCCTTGGATAGAAAAATTCGTATAAAATCAACATATCATCTTTTTGGTCTGAATTTTTTCGACAGCGTGCTCTATACAATTGTCTTTCGTGCGTCTGTTTTGAGTTTTTTGATTAGAGTTGCAGAAGTGCCCCAAAAAAATCATTTACTACCTGCTGTTCTGTTTTTCACAGATTCTGTCCTGTTTTGCCTTTCCTTCATTTTGCAAACCTAGAGCTTGCTTTTTCTTTGCAAAAACCTTTTGGCAATCTTGAGAAACAGTAGACCTTCAAGAATATCTTTATTTCCAGCAAGGAACAATTATTTTATTATGGGTACTAACCTCGCTAATCAGATTATGATGAGTTATGTATGAAGGGAGTTTTCAAGTGTGCGAGGGAAGATGATAAAAAGATTCAGGAGTGTCAAACGCTCAAGCTTGGGGATGCCCCCATGCACCCCAAAGAAATATTCAAGGAGACTCAAGCATTTAAGCTTGGGGATGCCCCCGTGCATCCCCTTCTCCATCAACATTATCAGTTCATCTTTCGTTCCACTATATTTTAATCACTTCATGTGTTATGTGCTATGCTTGGAGCGTCTTGCTTTTAGTTTTCCTTTTTAGTTTTCCTTAGCTTTTCATAATGAGTCGGAACTCAGCTTTCTTTATGTGGGAGAGAAACACGCTCCACTTCTACCTAGAACATAACATAGAATTTTCATGTCTATCCTTGGTGTGTGTGTTCTTTGTCTTTCAATAGCTACTATCATGTTTAGCTTTTAGTTTTCATGCTTATCTTTTTAAATAGCTTTCGTTTAGTTGGTTGCTTGAACTCTCTTCAGTTATCATGATTATCTTATTAAGAGAGTTTGCTTCCGTTGCATTGGTTGGCATGTCTATGATAAAGATGCTACGTGCATAATGGTGCTTAGTAGTTCATGTTTTCTTATGGGTAGTCTCAAATAGCTGGGGGGGTTCCCAATGTGTTATTGGAATACCAACATAGTTTGTTTGCCTATGATGTGATATGGTTTAGTAATATCTTCCTTCAAAGAATTTATTTTGATTGACTTGGCATATGCTCACGTATATTTAAGACTGTAAAGAAAGTCTGTTAAGCCTTGATGATCTTTTGCTTCTGAGTAGCGATATAACTACCATGCCTGATTCAATGTTGCTTTGTCGCCCTGCATGATTATGACCGTCATTGCTCTCTTAGTTGGTCGCTCCCAGTCTTTTGCTAACCTCCACCTGTACTAATTAAGCGGACTGACAGCTTGTGCATCCACATTCTTTTAAACCAGTTATGCCATATGAGTCCACCATACCTTCCTACATGGTATTTACTTGCCATTCCTAACGAAGACTTTCATGTACCATCTCGAAATTATTCAAAAAGAAAAAAAAAATTCATTCCTATTTTGTGCCTCTGTTGTAAGTCCATGAGGAAGTAGTAGTTAATTCATAATCTTTTTAAGTTGGACAAGCTTCACCCCGGGATTGCATGTATAATGTGCAAACCCATAATACGAGAAGGAACTGGCATTGAGTGCGCCCGGCTCAAAAAGATAATATAACAGAAAAACCCTCCTTCACGCTTTGTTCATGAGAAATCAGAAAACTTTGGCAGTGATAAACAAAGGAGATTAAGAGGATGTGATCGTCCTCATTCGGGAGCCGTTCCTCGAAACTTGTCCATCTCAAGAAGTGATTGAGTTGTCTGCTAGCATTCGTTGACGAAACATGCATGATCTAAAAATAATTATTACCTCTGTTTTTAAAATCAAGAGCTCTGGTACATGTTTTGTCTTTGTTTCCGACTACGGGTTTTCAACCTTGCCAACAAAAGCCACGGTTCGAGAGTCTCCACCTTCTTTTAAAGCACCAACTACTGAGAGCATGATTGTCATTCTGAGTGTAATGTGCATTGTCCCAAAGTAGCATTGTCTTTTGCATGATTGTGAAATCGTTTATTCTGAAATCATTGTATCTAGTCATCACTTAAACCTTGGAGGTGCCCGTGCATTTATGTTTTGCTTCACTAAAGGGGGCAAGCGATATATCACTTTATCATATTTGCACACCATGTTCATTACAAATCTATTTGATGTTTCAGTATCATATTGTAAAACTTTCAGTTCTTTGTGATTTTCTCATGAGGCAACTTAATTACTATAGATTCATTGTCTCAGTAAGCTTTTGTCATGTGACTATGAAAAAGTCCTATATGGTTAATAGCATGTCACCACAAAAATTATTCTTGTTATCATTTACCTACTCGAGGACGAGCAGGAATTAAGCTTGGGGATGTTGATACGTCCAAAACGTATCTATAATTTCTGCTTGCTCCATGCCTCTTTTGGGTGATATTGCTATGATATTTATACACTTCCATACACTTTTGATCATATTTGGACTAACCTATTAACTCAGTGCACCCCAGTGCCAGTTTCTGTTTTCGGCTGTTTTTGTATTTCAGGTTTTCCCATTACGAGAACTGCCAGAAAAATACCGGAAAAATTATATAAAAAATCAGCGTTCCAGAAGCTACCAGGCACCCGAAGCACAGGCGGAGGGGGACCACCAGGGCCCCAGGCGCCCTGGTGGCGCGCCCCCCCTGGGCCGCGCCGGAGGGCGCCTGGGCCCCCCGAGCCTCGTCTGATGCCCCCCTTTGGCATATATTTATACCGTCTCCCGGAACCCTCGAGACGGGAACTCTTTTTCGCGATCTCATCTCTGTTCCGCCGCCGCCGCCGCTTCCAAGATCGGGAGCACCAGGAGAACTCTTCCCGGCACCCTGCCGGAGGGGAGGATCACCACCGGGAGCTTCTCCACCACCATGGACGCCTCCCGGATGAGTTGTGAGTAGTCTCCCTTGGACCATGGGTCCATGACCAATAGCTATGTGATGTTCTCCTCCCGTTCTTGTGCTTCACTAATTAGTCCTCGTGAGCTGCCCTACATGATCGAGGCACATATGTAATCCTTATGCTGTTGCTATGATGACTTTGCTGGGATCCGATGGATTATGAGATTATATTCAGATTGTGTTTGAGTAATATATTTGATTCACCTCTTTTATATTTATGTTCATAAGTAATTCTTGCATGTTCTCCGTTGTTTTTTATTGCTTTGGCCAAGTAGTAGGTAGTGACTCCAAGAGGGAACGTTATGCTTGATTGTGGGTTCGTGCCCCTCGATGACTAGCTTGAGTGACAGAAACATGAGTCTAGGGGATGTGCTGTTGCCACAAGGGGGAAAACAACGGTGCTTGTGCCCGCGGGTGCAAGGATTGTTTACTTTACGCAAAGTTCTTTTAATGCAGTTGTCTGTTGCTTTGAGTTTACACTATGGGTGGGAGTCGCAACTTAATACCAACGAGATGTTCTGGATAGATATCTCAAGGTGGATGATTAGTAGTAGATGCAGATGGATCTCGGTCTACTTACCTCGGCGTACCGCCCATTCTTTGAACCTCTACCTTTCTTGCAACTTAGTCAGCATTGGTTTGCGCACATGGTCCTGTTAATTGCCCAGCTGTAATTCGTTTACCTCACATAGCTGTTTTATCGTCTTTTGGGAGAGAGACATCACTAGTGAACATCATGAGACTCCGGTCCATATTACCATCATTGATCACATCCACTATTTACTTTCCGCTTTTTATTTACTATTGCAATTATATCTATCACTACTATCACTTGCGTTTGATCCTTTGTAAATTACATGGCCGGAGGGATTGACAACCTCTCTGTACTCGTTGGGAGCAAAGTTATTTGTATCTGTGTATAGGTCCACGTTGATTGCTAATATCTGGCGCTGTTAGCAGTTGACACCTTCTTGTTGAAATTGGGAGTCTCAGGGAAATTGATCCTTGGTATTGCCAAGGGAAAACTTCCGCTACACTGCATCTCAAACCTTCCACTTGGGGTAACCAACGAGGGGCGAGAAGCCATCACAGGTCAACGGGCTGGTCCAGGTCAAACATGACATGTGGGCCCGGCATGTCAGTGTCACAACTAATTAACAGAGTTAATTAGTGCTAAGCTAAGAAGTAACTAACTGTCAGTGAGGCCTGGGCCATAGGTCAGTGACTAACCTAACTAACTGGCTTAATTAGCAATAAACTTAACTAACCTAGCTAATTAGGGGGGGGGGTGGGCCCACACGTCAATGACCCAGGGGTGGTCAACCTCCCCGGGCAAACAAGTCAAACACGCCGGAGTTCTGCCGCCGACGAGGCCAAACACGGCGGCAAACTTCGGATTTGGTCCTCCGGCGACCAAATCGTCGGTGGAGAGCACCTACGCGGAGCTGGCACTCGCGCGCATCCATTCGTGGCAGCGGCTGGAGCTAAGGTGGCCGAGAAAGGATCCGGCGACGAGCGAGGCGGTGGCCAGAGTTCGGGCATCGGCGACGTATCGCTACGGTGCACAAAAAGACGAGCTGGTGGTGGCGTTAGCTTGCTGCGGAGCTGCTGAGCACGTAGCAATGCTCGGGTGTGACAGATGCTAGCTAAAACAACGACGGCGACTAGTGCGGCGGCGCTGAGTTCTCGGGCACAACGGCCCGATGGGTTAGAGGACGAGAACGACCAGGAGAGTAGGGGGGACGACGGAGGAGCTCACATCGGTCCAGATGAGAAGCTCAGCCGGCCCGGGGAAGCTCTGGAGCGACCCAATCGACGTCGATGAGCTTCGAGCACCGACGGCGAGGACGAGCTCGATGTCATCGGTGTGGTGCTCCTCAGCTTGTGTTCTTGCCCGGAGAAGTTGCGGGAGATGCTTTGGAGCTGTTGGACACGATGACATGACGAGGGAGCGGTGGTGGCTCCGGTGGTCTCGGCGGCACGGCCATGGCAGCTTCGGCCATGAGGGTAGAACGAGAGAGAGGACGAGGGAGACGGCAGCGAGTAAGGGGAAAGGGCCAGGGGGGCTCGAGGCGTTTCCAGCGGCGCAGATCAGGACGAAGGGGCGGCCTCCAGCGCAAAGCAGGAGGTGGAGGCCTCCCAGCGCGCGCGTGCGTCTTCGCCTCTGCCTACTGGCAGAGGTTGAAGATGGCACGGCTGCCTGGTGGGCTGGGCCGCCTAATGGGCCAGCCAGGTAAGAAGGCCCAGGTACTTCTCTCTCTCACTGCTTTTGTTTCTGTTTTCTATTTCTTTTGTATGTTTTTGATTTAGTTCAAAGACCAAACCATTTTGATAAATCATGAAATAAATTGTGGGCACCTATTAAATTATTTCTAACAGCCCTCAACTAGTTTCACAATTATTAGAGCATTTAAACTATTCAAAGAATTTAAATGCCCCAATTCAAATACAATATGGATTAATTCAAAAATCCAAAAATGTCCTAGAAATATATTCATCATTTTTGGCAGGGGTTTCTACCTTAACCAAAAATCATGAACTTTTCTTGAGGCACTTTGGGTACAATGAAAATATTTTTAGGTTGAACCTAGGTGGGTTCTTTTGGTGCTAGGGTTTTAACAATCCCCAATTCCAGTTTAAAGAAAAGTTTAGACATGATGCAACAACCAATCTAGCACTAGGCAGACATAAGCTAGGGATGTGACAACTCACCCCTAGTAAACAAGAATCTCGTACCGAGATTCAGGACGTGAGATAAGAAATCAGAGGGGACACAACTAACACAATCTTCATGATCCAAATGTCCTCCATATAATTGTTGATTGCTTGCCTCATCTAGATCTTGACATCCTTGCTTTCGAGGTCTTGGTCCAACATGGTGACGACAAAAGAAACTCTACGAAATTGATCCTCTGAAGATCGAGCAACTTAAGATCAACTCATGGAGTGAGACGTTGAAACATCTCTTGAGACGAGATACAAATCACACATCCAAAGGGATGGAGTGAAACAAACGATGAAGGTTCACTTGGTAGGCAATAATTCCACACCTAAGAAGATGGTGATCGAGGTCACCAGACGGGGCACCTTAGCGAAGGTGACTCGTAGAGTTATTCCCTTAAGTGGCAAAAAGAATTACTTTTGATATATAGATCATTGAAATTCCCTATACCAGTCTGAGGCAATCAAATAGATAGTTTGAAGGAGTTTGAGAGAACGACATACTCGGGCTAGAATGGATGATGTGGACTACCTTGTTGAAGACAACACAAGGGATGATTTTGCTTATCATCGGAAATGAATGGGACCCATGGTAAAATGGCATATTGGCGATGCAAGCTGGGAACAAAATGCAAATACTGGGAATGACTCTGGTAACTGGAAAGAAACCCAACAGTAGAGAGTAAATCTACTCTTTGAGAGGTTATAGCATAACCAAGAACACTGGGAGCAATCCCGGTTAGTGCCGGTGATAACACCTAGTGCTTGTACGTGCTCTCAAAAACTGAGCATTCCCATATTCATCAAGGTTTTACCAATATCCGTGTCAAGGATCCTGGCAACACCACATACTACCATGATGAATAATGATGGACGATGCAGATGCAAAGGAAGGTAACACTTTCTCAGATTTCACCTTGGCAGAGTCAAGGGGCAAAATCTGGATGATCGACCGAGAGACATTTAGCACTCCGCTCCTAATGTTCTCCTTGAAGTGCTAGCGCATCCATTCATAGCTATGTTTGGTACCTTGAACATCAAGTAAAGGTCGGACTTCGGGAGCACAAGAATCCATAAGGATCAATTGTTGGAGTAATCCTACAAAATTCTTATGGGGAGGTGGCCAACTTCTTCAACCAAGATACTACAACAATAGGTCTTCTGACTGGGTCTGTTGGCCACGACATCCACTTTACCGGTTATCGAGAGACCAATATTATAGTTCTTGGAAAATGCTCCAACCATCATATCTGCCCGAGATTCAGTTCTGGTTGGTGTCATGATATTCCAGACTCATCAAGTCTAGAAAGAAAATGAAAGTTTGCAACACAAATCGACAAGACGACGTTGCGAGACTCTCGAGGAATGAACTACGATAGCAAGCTCCAAAACATGAGCTGGTTCTGCTACAAACCTATGGACATGTTGTCCAAGACAAGCATGACCACGTAGTAGTCTTATGATAAAACACTACCGAGTTCAGGTGGGAACCATCATCGAGGATATCAAAGTCCTTGCATAAGTCTAGCTCTTAAGAAGAAACTTCCTCTCCTTGAACAAATCAATCAGTGGCTTGGGGTGCTAGGGAATACATATGAAGTGGAGGTAATTAATCTGCCAAACCATAGTATACATTCGCACATGCATAACTGACTTGGGATGATTCCAAGGGGAGCAAAACAAACTTTTTTGAATTCACGATGACAACTTTCATCAAATGCTCATGAATTAGAGGAAGTCACTCCTCTCATCCTAACATATGCTTCATGAACGGAACACGAAGACAATGCCTACAAAGTTTCCAACACAAGCTTAATGCCAACCAAATCATGGAGACGATAAGGATGTTGTCGATGGGCTCAACAATAATTCATCCAGGTTCCCATATAGATGGAATTCCATGACAATTAAGTGAACACGGTGTTAGCATTGGGCAGACCAATAGATGTAACGGTGTATGCTCGAGGGATCAACCACAAGTAAGACAACATTACGATTATCGTTGGTTCTGATTTGACTTGACGATAACCCACACTCAAATCAAAGTTTGGACAAGACAATAGATCCACAAATGATCACGGAGATCAATTGAAGAAGATATCATCTATCTTCAATACACACACAAGATATCCCTTTGGAGTGAGCTATGTGGATTAAGCATTTATCTTCCAACCCTCCAAGTTGTTGTTTAGCTTAACCAACTAGCTCAGGATATCCAACACATATTCTTGGAGAAGGGGTGGTTTATAGGTAAACCAACTTCATCACAATCTCAGCATAACGGTCAGGGGAACAACCTGGTGATGCTTCCGAGAAGATATCCAGAAAATCACGAACCACCGATATGTTATGAAGCTCGAGAACAATCTTGCTTTTCAGGGCAAGATGATAT
Organism: Secale cereale; assembly: GCA_902687465.1. NCBI lineage: Eukaryota > Viridiplantae > Streptophyta > Magnoliopsida > Poales > Poaceae > Secale > Secale cereale. The sequence continues at coordinate 875,995,733 of LR738710.1, forward strand.
GATCAAAAAAAGTGAGGGATTTATGCAATCCTAACTCATAGATCAAAGAGTGCACCAGAAAAAATGGACTAGGTAGCACGGTCAATCTTAGAATGACGGTTCAGTAACCAACATGCTAAGAATGAGTTTATTGTCCATTAACTACCAAGCAACATGGTTGCTAGAAGTATTGACTTCACACATCACGGTTCACTTGTCGGTATTCCGGTTACAATAACACGGAGACCGAAGAATGAACGATGATGGCAAGAAGTATCACTGTATCAAGAGTTCATAAGAGATAGTGCAATTCTCATGACGATCCTGACATGAAGAGGGTAACACTTCAGAGTAGAACAGATCAAAAGCTTGATTGCATTTTTGATTTGCGGAGTACAACTGCTTTGACCCACTCCTGGATATGGATGAGGTACTGGGGTTTGTTTCTCCTAGTCATTCCGAATAGAATGGCTTGATGGACCACAAGACTAATAGACATCGATGAACACGAATGCACAACTACCCCTGACTATCAACTGATAGACGGGATGGTAATATGACTAAAAAGGGACAACTCAAAGGAACATATAGCTTTCTGAGTTGTGGATGCATAGATTAGCATGTCGAACTAGTTCAACATAATTCTTCCGGATAACCCATGCAGAAAGGTGGAATTGGTAGAGTCACAATGTGGAATGGAGAACTCATCAAGAGCACTCTGGTTGTGATCTTTTGGTTCAAAAGAATTTCTGCCATAATGGTTCATGGTATTGGAAGAACGATAACCATGGACCTTGAAGACTATCACAAGGTTACTAATATCCTAAAGGGACGAGCAAATACTACCAACATGAAGTAAGTAGAATGAATCTTGGGTTCAAGAACCCAGGAATAGAATACCTACTAACTAAATGGCATCACGGGATGCTTTCTAGAATGATGGCCAGAATCATCACACTGGGAATATAAAGCATTGCTATATTACTGGGTGATCTTCTAAGACACCTAGGGTCATAATAATAACTCCAACATATGTGTCGAGGTAATGGAGTACCTCCACACACCGACTAGTGTGGTTAATCTGGCCTAAAAGGACATTAAGAACATGTAGGAATGATTTGCAAATGCATCAGATTCTTAAGAGACCTGGGATGACTCGGACAGCATAATGACTGCAAATGCTCGAAAATACTTTTGAGACTCATGCACAAAGATAGCATAACCACTCAACATCATAATGTCAAGATCCTAAGACCAACAGTTGAACATACATAAGTAGTAGGGACTGAGCTGAGGGTTGAATCCACTGTTAACGTGATCCTGATAGACATAAGAGAAAGCCTAGTTCTTAATCCCCGTAGAATAGAAGAAGGTGACTCCGATCAGAAGGTCATAGGGTAAAGGAGTAAAAAGGGCCTTACGTTCCCTTCCACAATCAATTCCCTTATATAACTAAAGAATTTCTAGACACGACTTCGACCAGTTTGGCTTGCTAATCCTACAGGCAGTCAGGCTCTGATACCAAAGCTGTCGGGACCCCAATCCTAAGTCACACAGGTCTAGCATGTAACACATCATATCACTTTGCAGCCTCACGCACGGTATCCCCACGGGTGCCACCTTACCTGGCCCGGGACCGTTTGCGCATTTTGGCACACGTATATGATAGTGTCGCTAGCATCCATATGACAGAGAACCCAGGCCGACATGACTAGTTATAAACAAAAAGTGGCGCTAAATTACAGAGACAGGCATACATGACCCAGCAACGAACGTGTCGGTCATAAACGTATGAACCCAAGTCGTAGCAAGCTACAAGGACTTAAGTGGCAGACACAGGAACGAAGAATGACACATGCCGGCCAGCCTAGGTGTTCCGGAGCAGTAGCAAGCTACCAAGGCTCAGTGGAAGCACCAAGAGAGATTTCCCTGTAATATAGGCTACCAAAGGTAAACAACTAGGTGTTGGATCCCACACATAGCAATACACATTACACGTACGCATAACATGCAAGTATGTGCTGTACAACATGGCATCACAACAAAACTCAACAACTCATATAGATAAAGGCCCAGAAGAGCCATCATAGCATTTATTACAAACAGAGGTCACATGACCCAACATACAGAGCATACAGGCAACGGAAGCATAACATGTCTGAGTACAGACAACTACAAATGAAAAGGGCTGAGAAGCCTGACTATCTACAAGACCCTTCCAAGGGTACAAGACCGTAGCTGAGGTAACAAGCTAAATGTCGAAGTCCACGCATGACCACTAGTGAGACTGAAGTCTCTATGCAAAACATAAATTAAGAAAACATGAGTACAAAGGTACTCAGCAAGACTTACATCAGAACTAACTACATATGCATTAGTATCAACAAAGGGGTGGTGGAGTTTGACTGCAGCAAGCCACCTTTGACTCGGCGGCTATCCTAAACTACAACTGCAAGTAACTCTTTTGAGGTGGCGCACACGAGTCCACATATTCACCAATCAATACACCACTATGGAACCGCTCACGTCTCCCTACGAGAACGCCATCCATAGCACTCACAATTGTCTTGAGTATTTTAGAGTATCCACTTTCAATTGTCTATGTACCACGTAAGAATCCAAGAAGTCCATATCCGTGGACCCGGCTATTCGAATAGATCATGTTAACCCTGCAGGGGTGTACTCCTTCACACACGCTCTCGCCACTTACCGCCATGTACACGTCGTGTAACTCGACAACCTTCAAGCGGAAGCCTGGCGAGGGTGTCGGCCACGACCTGACTAACCACACAAGGCTCTAGTCCAGGTTTATCGCCTATTCGGGTTCCATCCGTGGGGAGATCCGACCGGGGTGTCGCTCACGGCCCCAAACGATGTGTACAAGGTTCCCAAGCCCACCATCTGGGTGCCACTTGGTACACCGGGCCACTGCACCTAGTCTGTCCCAAGCCCACCTCTATCGGGTGCCACTTGGTAGACTACTAGCACTACCTACAAACACCAGAAACTAGTTGTAACTCCTGGACAGAGATCGAGTTGATTAATAAGTCGAGAGGGGCACTTAAGCATTCCAATGCGTATGTAGTAGCTAGTCATTGGACAACTTACACAGAACTCAGTTCTTAAGGACGGTTCCAGTGAGACAACCCACCATGTACTCCTACATGGCCTCTCACCGCTACCTTTACCAAATCGTGTTCACACACAGTAGGACATGTTCACCACATTCCAATTCATCCCCGATGAATCAGACCTGACACAACTCTAAGCAATAGCAGGCATGACATACAAGCATGGATGAGTAGGCACAACATGGCTCAAACAACTCCTACTCATGCTAGTGGGTTTCAACTATTTACTGTGGCAATGACAGGTCATGTAGAGGAAAGGGGTTGAGCTACCGCAACAAAAAGCAATTCAAAACGTTGCTGTCCTAATGCAGTAAAAGAGAGGAGGAGCGAGAGAGTAGGGTTGTATCGGGATGCTCAATGGAGGTTTGCTTGCCTGGCACTTCTGAAGATAGTAATAGTTCTTCATCGGTGTCATCGAACTCATCGCCGGAACATCGTCTACTGAGAGGGGACAAATACCGGCAACAGAAAAGGAACACAATCAATGCAATGCAACAATATGATGCATGATCATGACATGGCAATATGATGTGGATTGAGCTAATGCAACTAGCAACACAACTAAATGAAGTTGGTTTGAACCCAAGGTTCAAATTCAAACTCCACATGTGGTTATTTAATTATCATTTAATTGATTTGACCTGATCAGCAGGTTTATCTTGTTCAAACATGCATGAAAATGCCATAAACAAATTCCTTGAATTTTTCTGATCATTTTTCATATATAAATTATTTTCATCTGAGCTACGGTTGATTTTATATGAATTTTAGAAGTTTTAGCTATTTTCTGAAATAAATAAATCATTTCTGATTTATTTAAAATCTCATAAACCATTACTGCGTCAGCACTGCGTCATCATGACGTCAGCAGGTCAACGGGCTGGTCCAGGTCAAACATGACATGTGGGCCCGGCATGTCAGTGTCACAACTAATTAACAGAGTTAATTAGTGCTAAGCTAAGAACTAACTAACTGTCAGTGAGGCCTGGGCCCATAGGTGAGTGACTAACCTAACTAATTGGATTAATTAGTAATTAACTTAACTAACCTAGCTAATTAGGGGGGGTGGGTGATACGTCCAAAGCGTATCTATAATTTCTGCTTGCTCCATGCCTCTTTTGGGTGATATTGCTATGATATTTATACACTTCCATACACTTTTGATCATATTTGGACTAACCTATTAACTTAGTGCACCCCAGTGCCAGTTTCTGTTTTCTGCTGTTTTTGTATTTCAGGTTTTCACGTTACGAGAACTGCCAGAAAAATCCCGGAAAAATATATAAAAAATCAGCGTTCCAAAAGATTCCCAGCTGCCAAAGGACAGCCGGAGGGGGGCCACCATGGCTCCAGGCGCCCTGGTGGCGCGGCCCCCCTGGCCGCGCCGGGGGGGGCGCCTGGGCCCCCCGAGCCTCCGCTGATGCCCCCCTTTGGCATATATTTATATCGCGTCCCGAAACCCTCGAGACGGGAATCCTTTTTCGCGATCTCATCTCTGTTCCGCCGCCGCCGCCGCTTCCAAGATCGGGAGCACCAGGAGAACTCTTCCCGACACCCTGCCGGAGGGGAGGATTACCACCGGGAGCCTCTCCACCACCATGGACGCCTCCCGGATGAGTTGTGAGTAGTCTCCCTTGGACCATGGGTCCATGACCAGTAGCTATGTGATGTTCTCCTCCCGTTCTTGTGCTTCACTAATTAGTCCTCGTGAGCTGCCCTACATGATCGAGGCACATATGTAATCCTTATGCTGTTGCTATGATGAGTTTGCTGGGATCCGATGGATTGTGAGATTATGTTCAGATTGTGTTTGAGTAATATATTTGATCTACCTCTTTTATATTTATGTTCGTAAGTAATTCTTGCATGTTCCCCATTGTTATTTATTGCTTTGGCCAAGTAGTAGGTAGTGACTCCAAGAGGGAACGTTATGCTTGATTGTGGGTTCATGCCCCTCGATGACTAGCTTGAGTGACAGAAACATGAGTCTAGGGGATGTGCTGTTGCCACAAGGGGGAAAACAACGGTGCTTGTGCCCGCGGGTGCAAGGATTGTTTACTTTACGCAAAGTTCTTTTAATTCAGTTGTCTGTTGCATTGAGTTTACACTATGGGTGGGACTCGCAACTTAATACCAGCGAGATGTTCTGGATAGATATCTCAAGGTGGATGATTAGTAGTAGATGCAGATGGATTTCGGTCTACTTGCCTTGGCGTACCGCCCATGCTTTGAACCTCTACCTTTCGTGTAACATAGTTAGCATTGGTCTGCGCGCATAATTCTGTCAATTGCCCAGCTGTAATTCGTTTACCTCACATAGCTGTTTTATCGTCTTTTGGGAGAGAGACATCACTAGTGAACATCATGGGACCCCGGTCCATATTACCATCATTGATCACATCCACTATTTACTTTACGCTTTTTACTTACTATTGTATCATTACCTATCACTATTATCACTTGCGTTTGATCCTTTGTAAACTACAAGGCCAGAGAGATTGACAACCTCTCTGTACTCGTTGGGAGCAAAGTTATTTGTATCTGTGTGCAGGTCCACGTTGATTGCTAATATATCTGGCGCCGTTAGCAGTTGACACCTTCTTGTTGAAACTGGGAGTCTCAGGGGAAATCGATCCTTGGTATCTTTGCCAAGGGAAAACTTCCGCTACACTGCATCTCAAACCTTCCACTTGGGGTAACCAACGAGGGGCGAGAAGCCATCAAGCAAAGTTTTCTGGCGCCGTTGCCGGGGACTCCACTCTTCAGGATAGGGGAGTTGCACGCTATCTTTTACCTTTGCTTTTGGTCTTGTTAGTTTACCTTTCAGTTTTTGCTTTAGTATCTTTTATAGAAAATCACAAAAATAGTTATCTTGCTTGCTTGCCACTATGGGTTCCACCGAGAACACCAAGTTGTGTGACTTCACTAGTCACAACAACGATGACTTTATCTGCACACCTATCACTACACCTGCCACTTCAGCACCTTCATATGAAATTAAACCTGCTTTACTGAACCTAGTTATGAAAGATCAATTCTCCGGTGCTGGAGATGATGCTGCTTTACACTTAAACAATTTTGTTGAACTCTGTGATATGCAAAAGTACCACGAAGTAGACGGTGATATTGTTAAGCTTAAGCTTTTTCCTTTCTCCTTGAGAGGAGGAGCTAAAATTTGGTTTCAGTCTTTGCCTAGAAATAGCATAGATTCATGGGACAAGTGCAAAGATGCTTTTATTGGAAAGTACTATCCACCTGCTAAAATTATCCAACTAAGAAGTAACATAATGAATTTTAAACAATTGGATAATGAACACGTTGCCCAAGCTTGGGAACGTATGAAATCTCTTATCAAGAACTGCCCTACTCACGGTTTGACTACTTGGATGGTTATCCAAACTTTTTATGCAGGCTTGAACTTTACCTCGCGGAACTTGTTAGATTCAGCCGCGGGAGGAACTTTTATGTCAACTACACTTGGTGCTGCCACAAAGCTTCTCGATGAGATGATGACCAACTATTCCCAATGGCACACCGAACACGCTCCAATAGGTAGGAAGGTAAACTCTTTCGAGGAGATTTCCTCCCTAAATGAAAAAGTTGACTTGATCATGTCTCTACTTTCGAAGCAATCTTCTGTTGATCCTCGTGATGTTCCTTTAAATTCTTTGATTGCTCAAGAACAAGTCGATGTGAACTTTATCTCTAGAAACAATTTTAATAACAATGCTTACATGAGTAACTTTGGTAGCAATTCTAGACCGTTCCCCTCTAATTCTTATGGGAACAACAATGCTTATCCTATCACCAAGAACTCCACTACTGAACTAGAGATTATGCTTAAAGATTTCATCACTACCCAAAAGGCCTTTAATAAGAGTGTAGGAGAAAAACTAAACAAACTAGATGATCTCTCTTTGAAGGTAGACAATTTAGCCAATGAGGTAGAATTGCTTAAAATTAAAACTTCTCCTCTTGAGGAGAGGAAGGTCACTCCTATGAATGCTATTCAAGTGCAAATTAATGAAAATATTAGGATGATGGCTAAACTTAAAGAGAGATGGGCTAGAGAAAGGGAGGAAGAAGATAGAATTAAGAGCCTTCCTACCCACCACACTGTTGCTACTATCCAAGTTGTTGAGGATATCCAAACTCTTAGCACCCAATGCACTCCTGGTCCCAATGGACCTATTAATGGTGATTCTATGACTATAGAAACTACCAAACAAGTGAACCTAAAGGACACCACTACCACCTTACTTGATAGTAGTGACCTTGATTTTGATAATTGCACTCTTACCGAAGTTATTAATTTCCTTCACAAGATGTCTAGAGATCCCCGCACTAGCACGCTTAACCTTGCCTTCACAGAGCATATCACTAATGCTCTCATCAAAGCTAGGGAGGAGAAACTTAGAGTAGAAGCCTCCATACCTAGAAAGCTAGAAGATGGTTGGGATCCTATGATTAAAATTAAGTTGAATAACTTCTCTTGCTATGCTTTATGTGATGTTGGTGCTAGTACTTCTGTTATGCCCAAAAGAATATATGATATGCTTAAATTGAAACCTTTTGATTCTTGTTCTTTTAGTGTTCGTCTCGTTGATTCTTCCATAAAGAAACCTTTGGGGAGGATCGACGATGTTCTTATCATTGTCAATGACAATTACGTTCCCGTTGACTTTACTATTATGGATATTGAATGTGAACCTTCGTGTCCAATTATTTTGGGACGTCCTTTTCTACGCACCGTTGGTGCTATCATTGACATGAAAGAGGGGAATATAAAATTCCAGTTTCCTCTCAAGAAAGGGATGGAACACTTCCCTCGAAAAAAGATTAAGTTACCTTTTGAGTCTGTTATACGGGCTAGCTATTCTTTTACACTTGATAAAACTTGATCTCTATGCATTATGCCTAGCTTAAAGGCATAAAAGAAAGCGCTTTTGGGAGGCAGCCCACATGAATAAAATTTTTCTTTTGTTGTGTCTTGATGTTGTTACTACAGTAGCATCATCATTGTATCTTTGCTTTTCAACTTTGTGCCAAGTGTAGCCTCTGATTGCAAGAAAGTTCAAAAGTTGTGGCGTGCTGTCCAGAAAACAGATTCTGTCCTTGGATAGAAAAATTCGTATAAAATCACCAGATCATCTTTTTGGTCTGAATTTTTTCTACAGCATGCTCTATATAATTGTCTTTCGTGCGTCTGTTTTGAGTTTTTTGATTAGAGTTGCAGAAGTGCCCCGAATAAATTATTTACTACCTGCTGTTCTGTTTTTCACAGATTCTGTCCTGTTTTGCCTTTCCTTCATTTTGCAAACCTAGAGCTTGTTTTTTCTTTGCAAAAACCTTTTGGCAATCTTGAGAAACAGTAGATCTTCAAGAATATCCTTATTTCCAGCAAGGAACAATTATTTTATTAAGGGTACTAACCTCGCTAATCAGATTATGATGAGTTATGTATGAAGAGAGTTTTCAAGTGTGCGAGGGAAGATGATAAAAAGATTCAGGAGTGTCAAATGCTCAAGCTTGGGGATGCCCCCATGCACCCCCAAGAAATATTCAAGGAGACTCAAGCGTCTAAGCTTGGGGATGCCCCCGTGCATCCCCTTCTCCATCAACATTATCAGTTCGTCTTTCGTTCCACTATATTTTTATCACTTCATGTGTTATGTGCTATGCTTGGAGCGTCTTGCTTTTAGTTTTCATTTTTAGTTTTCTTTAGCTTTTAATAACGAGTCGGAACTCATCTTTCTTTATGTGGGAGAGAAACACGCTCCACTTCTACCTAGAACACAACATAGAATTTTCATGTCTATCTTTGCTGTGTGTGTTCTTTGTCTTTTAATAGCTACTATCGTGCTTAGCTTTTAGTTTTCATACTTATCTTTTTAAAGAGCTTTTGTTTAGTTGGTAGCTTGAAATCTCTTTATTTATCATGATCATCTTATTAAGAGAGAGTTTGCTTCCGTGGCACTGGTTGATATGTCTATGATAAAGATGCTACGTGCATAATGGTGCTTAGTAATTCATGTTTTCTTATGGTTAGTCTCAAATAGCTGGGGGGTTTCCAATGTGTTATTGGAGTACCAACATGATTTGTTTGCCTATGATGTGGTATGGTTTAGTAATATCTTCCTTCAAGAATTTACTTTGATTGACTTGGCGTATGCTCACGCATATTTAAGACTGTAAGGAAAGTCTGTCAAGCCTTGATGATCTTTTATTTCTGAGTTGCGATATAACTACCATGCCTGATTCAATGTTGCTTTGTCGCTCTGCATGATTATGACCGTCATTGCTCTCTTAGTTGGTCGCTCCCAGTCTTTAGCTAACCTCCACCTGTACTAAGCGGACTGACTGCTTGTGCATCCAAATTCCTTTAAACCAGTTATGCCATATGAGTCCACCATACCTTCCTACATGGTATTTACCTGCCATTCCTAACGGAGACTTTCATGTACCATCTCGAAATTATTCAAAGAAAAAAAATGTATTCCTATTTTGTGCCTCTGTTTTAAGTCCATGAGGAAGTAGTAGTTAATTCATGATCTTTTTAAGTTGGACAAGCTTCACCCCGGGATTGCATGTATAATGTGCAAACCCATAACACGAGAAGGACCTGGCATTGAGTGCGCCCGGCTCAAAATTAATATAACAAACAAACCCTCCTTCACGCTTTGTTCATGAGAAATCAGAAAACTTTGGCAGTGATAAACAAAGGAGATTAAGAGGATGTGATCGTCCTCATTCGGGAGCCATTCCTCGAAACTTGTCCATCTCAAAAAGTAATTGAGTTATCTGCTAGCATTCATTGACGAAACATGCATGATCTAAGAAAAAAAATTATTATTATTACCTCTGTTTTTAAAACCAAGAGCTCTGGTACATATTTTGTCTTTGTTTTCGACTACGGGTTTTCAACCTTGCCAACAAAAGCCACGGTTTGAGAGTCTCCCCCGTCTTTTAAAGCACCAACTACTGAGAGCATGATTGTCATTCTGAGTGTAATGTGCATTGTCCCAAAGTAGCATTGTCTTTAGCATGATTGTGATATCGTTTATTTTGAAATCATTGTATCTAGTCATCACTTAAACCTTGGAGGTGCCCCTGCATTTATGTTTTGCTTCACTAAAGGGGGCAAGCGAAATATCACTTTATCATATTTGCACATCATGCTCATTACAAATCTATTTGATGTTTCAATACCATATTGTAAAACTTTCAGTTCTTTGTGATTTTCTCATGAGGCAACTTAATTACTACAGATTCATTGTCTCAGTAAGCTTTTGTCATATGACTATGAAAAATCCTTATATGGTTAGTAGCATGTCACCACAGAAATTATTCTTGTTATCATTTACCTACTCGAGGACGAGCAGGAATTAAGCTTGTGGATGTTGATACGTCCAAAACGTATCTATAATTTCTGCTTGCTCCATACCTCTTTTGGGTGATATTGCTATGATATTTATACACTTCCATACACTTTTAATCATATTTGGACTAACCTATTAACTTAGTGCACCCCAGTGCCAGTTTCTGTTTTATGCTGTTTTTGTATTTCAGGTTTTCACGTTACGAGAACTGCCAGAAAAATCCCGAAAAAATTATATAAAAAATCAGCGTTCCAGAAGCTTCCCAGCTGCCAAAGGACAGCCGGAGGGGGGCCACCAGGGCTCCAGGCGCCCTGGTGGCGCGGGCCCCCCTGGCCGCGCCGAGGGGGGGGGGGGGCGCCTGGGCCCCCCCGAGCCTCCGCTGATGCCCCCCTTTGGCATATATTTATATCGCGTCCCGAAACCCTCGAGACGAGAACCCTTTTTCGCGATCTCATCTTTGTTCCGCCGCCGCCGCCGCTTCCAAGATCGGGAGCACCAGGAGAACTCTTCCCGGCACCCTGCCGCAGGGGAGGATCACCACCGGGAGCCTCTCCACCACCATGGACGCCTCCCGGATGAGTTGTGAGTAGTCACCCTTGGACCATGGGTCCATGACCAGTAGCTATGTGATGTTCTCCTCCCGTTCTTGTGCTTCACTAATTAGTCCTCGTGAGCTGCCCTACATGATCGAGGCACATATGTAATCCTTATGTTGTTGCTATGATGAGTTTGCTGGGATCCGATGGATTGTGAGATTATGTTCAAATTGTGTTTGAGTAATATATTTGATCTACCTCTTTTATATTTATGTTCGTAAGTAATTCTTGCATGTTCCCCGTTGTTATTTATTGCTTTGGCCAAGTAGTAGGTAGTGACTCCAAGAGGGAACGTTATGCCAAGTAGTAGATAAAGGGGGATCAGACCCGGTTCATTTGGGCCTTTAGCCCCGGTTCTGGAACCGGTGCAACAGGGTCGGTACTAATGCTCTGACCCTTTAGTCCCGGTTCAATCCAGAACCGGGGCAAAAGGGTGTCCACGTGGCCTGTGCACGGAGTCCAGGCAGGAGGGGCTTTAGTCCCGGTTGGTGGTACCAACCGGGACCAAAAGGCTCCCACGCGTCAGCATTTCTGTGGCTGTGGTTTTTGTTTTTTTTTTTGAAAGGGGAGGGGGGGTTTAGGTTTTGGGGGTTAATTTAGGTGCTTGATATATTGTGTTAGCTAGCTAATTAATAGAGAGAAGTGTTCTCTCTTATGTCCGTGCTTTTGGTCGACGCTACATACTACACATACGTATATATATGAACTAGAGTAGTCACGCTAGCTAGCTAGCTAGCTGCTAGCTACTAAGCAAACGAAGGAACAGAAGATCTCGTATATATAATCAACATATATATATATATGCATACAGAGAGAAGTAATAATATCGACCACCTCTCTTTCTCCGAGAGATTGGTCGAACAACAAGTTCTCGTATATCTATCCGACACTACCGGGCACATATATACAATAATTATCTCTTACAAAAATAATCTCCTAACACATGGATGCAGGGTCCACATAGTATTCTCCGTCTTCAGCGATCACGTGTTCAAGGAAGAATGCCGCCAATTCCTCTTGAATTGCTCGCAGACGATCTGGTGTTAGGAGTTCATCCCGCATCCGAAACATCTAATTTGAAGTAGGGGGTCAATACATGAAATGATGCTATAAATTTGTGAATATTATTGATTGCTTACGCACTTTAAATTGTTCATCAGTGTAGCCCCGCTCACAGGTCGTGTGGCGGATGGACTCGCAAATGTAGTATCCACAATAATCATTCCCGGGTTCCTGCCACAACCACTTTACAAGAAATAGAGCTCAGTCAAACTGATAAGCAAGAATGCCAAATTGGTATTGATGAAACTAGCTAGCGCTTGAATCAAGATATAGGAGATGCGCGCGCGGAACATGCATACTATATATTACTTACTTTCGGGTATCTAAATTGTAGCTTCTTCGGCAGTCCCGGAGCTTTTTTGATGAATGTTTTCCAAGCCCTGCCAGACAAAGGAAACAATTAGTTGATATCAGAAATGAAGTTGCTGATATATATGCATGGTGGATAATATTGATCGATTTAACTTACCTGGCTAGCATTTGAGTCATGTCCGCATACTCCTCGGGATCTTTACGTTTAGAGTCGAAGACAGTTACTATTTCCTTCTCAAGCTTAATCTCTAAGAGAATATAGTGGAAGCTGCGCACGAATGCATGAGATCATTACATCACTATAAACTTGACTGATATATATAAGGGAAACCAAATATGCACAAGACATTAACACTCACTTGAAGTTGTAAGGAAAGAGTATTATATCTTTTTTTTCATTTACCACCAACGATCGTAGCAAGTTGGTCTCGGTATCGCCGGGACGCAATTTAACCTCGGTTGCATCTATGAGGTATGTGTTAATAAACCCAATATCACCAACTTGTCTTTTCTTCAATTCGACGATCTTCAATCTGCATAATATAGTGAGGATAATTATAAATACATGCAATGAAGATCAGCTATATAGAGAGACTTAATGACAGAAGTAGTACTACTTACAGACAGTAGCAGGTGATCGTTGTTTTATCGAGGGCCAATTGATTGAAAAATTGATAGAACTCCTCAAATGGAACAAGCAACAGCTCAATTCCAACGAGGTCATGCTCCGGTTTAACTCTCAAATACAAGTTATTCATCCCCCCAGACTCTCTGCAGATTTTCATGTACCAATCATGCAATCTTCGCATATTCGTTGATAGAGATCTTTCATTTTTGACGAGAGGCTTTTTGTACTCGTATCTTTCTATCTGCACGTCCATGAAATCATAGTGTACATCGTCGGACGCGTAATCTGCAAGATTGGTATAACCGGGCACCATCCTCGGATCATTAGCGACCATGTCGCTAGACACCTTGAGCGGGGGGCACGATTGGTTCGCTTGTTCGCCGAGCTGGGCAATTTGTTTCCCAGCTCGCCCTTCTGCTAACCTCTGATCACTTTTTGTACTTCCGGACCGCTTGGCATCTTGAAATGTCTTTTGAATAATGCGGTCATAGTTGCCCTTCGGCTTACTTTTCGCTGGTTGCTTCAGGGCAGCAAGAGTGCGCTTTTCTTTCACCGCATCTATCTTCTCCTCTGGAGGTGGATGTCTCTGTGCTTTCAACCCTTCAAAAAAGTCCTTCACTTCGCCTTCAGCGATCTTCGTGTTTTCCTCGTCGGACCTCTCGTACGGTAACTTCTCTAGAGGCGTGAGAGAAGGACCGAATCTGCATCGCCTCCCGCCTCTGGCTGTACTGGTAGACGTCGCCGGACCAGACGAAGCGGCTGTCTTTTTTACTTGCTTAGGCGCCGGAGCAGGAGCAGCCGGAGCGGCGGCAGGTCTCTTCCGCCCTTGCTGATTAGGCGAAGGAGGAGCTGGCTGTCTGCTCGGGCGCGCCGGCGGCGAAGGAGGCGGAGTGCCGCCACGCGCCGGCGGCGAAGGAGGCGGTGTGCCGCCACGCGCCGGAGAAGGAGCCGGAGTGCCCTGATGGTCACTCGCCGGAGAAGGAGCCGGAGTGCCCTGATGGTCACTCGCCGGAGGAGGAGGCGGTGGAGGAGGCGGAGGGCCCTGACTCGTCGGAGGAGGAGGAGGAGGCGGAGGCGTCCAGTTCAGAATGTTGATTAGGTCCTTCCGCCATAGGCATGGAGTCTTCAGTGAAGAACCCAGCCGAGTCTCCCCTTCACCGGTAGGGTGGTCAAGCTGGAGCTCCTCAAATCCCTCCGTTATTTCGTCGACCATCACCCTAGCATATCCTTCTGGAATCGGCCGGCAGTGAAAAGTGTCGTCTGGTCCAGAAGGATAAACAGAGCCAGCAGCCGCCTTGACCTTCAGATTCATCCACTGTGCCATAAGGTGGCAATTTTGTGCCTCCGTGATAGCATCCACAGGATTCCTGGCAGTAGCCGTCAAGGCAAGCTCTGGCTGAAGCAGCTCGGTGGAAGCCACGCTGCTTCTCCGCTGAGATGGCGGGGTAGCTTCGGGGGAAGCTTCGGCAATTCTTTCCCGATCTGCTTCCCGTTCCTCTATCACTTGTACTCTGGCCCGCAGCGCCTGGATTTCGGTCATCTCCATTTTCTTCCTCCTGTCGTGGCATTTGTAGCCTCCTGCGTCCGGAAACCCAGCACGCCACGGAAGGGAGCCTGGCGTGCCTCGTGTCCGTCCAGGGTGCTCAGGATTCCCGAGGGCCATTGTCAGCTCGTCGTTCTCTCTGTCGGGGATGAACGTCCCTGCATGCGCTGCTTTGATATACTGCCGCATCTTCTTGAGTGGTGTTTCCAATTGCTTGTCCGTCCAAATGCACCACCCTGTTACAGGGTCCAAGGATCCGCCAGCCCCGAAGAACCAAGTCCGGCAACGTTCTGGCCAGTGCATTGTCTCTGGTTCGATCCCTTTCTGAAGCAGATCATTCTCAGCCCTGGCCCACTTAGGCCGGGCTACGAGGTAGCCGCCCGACCCCGTGCGATGGTGATGCATCTTCTTTGCAGCATTTATCCGGTTTGTCTCCGACATCTTCTGACTCTTTTCCGACTTCTTATGGGCCACAAATGCGGGCCAGTCATCTTTGATCTTCTCATATATGCCCACGAATTCTGGAGTCGTTTCATCTTTGACAAACTTATTCAGTTTTTTCTTCCATGCCCTGAATTGGTCTGCCATCTTCGAAAGTGCATAAGACTTGATGAAGTCCTCTTTAACTGGCTTCGCCGGATCAACCTCTCGCGGTAGGACGAAGTTTGACTTCAGCTCAGTCCAAAGATCTTCTTTCTGCATATCAGTGACATAAGTCACCTGAGCGTCGTTTGCAGCCGGCTTTAACCATTGATGGATGCTGATCGGGATCTTGTCCCTAACCAGAACCCCGCACTGATTAACAAATGCGTTCTTTGTGCGGATGGGTGCAATCGGCTCGCCGGAGCGCGAGATTTCTGAGATCTCAAACTTTTCATCCGGCCTCAACTTTTTCTTCGCTCCTCGTCTCTTTACCGAAGATTTGCTCGATCCGGAGGGCTAGAAAAGGAACAAAGACGAGAGTTAATGAATGAATCAATTAACTAGTCAGCACATGCTTAACTAACATATATACCTCCTGGCCGGACTCGGTTCGGTCACCGGAGCCAGCATCACGGTCTCCTTCTTGCACCGGCATTGGGTCACCGGAGCCGTCCTCATGGTCTACTTCTTCCATGTGCATTGGGTCACCGAATTCATCAATATCATAGCCTAGATCTTCCAGCCGCAGCTCTTGTTCGACCTGCTCATCGGTGTCGTTGAGAAACGACCTGACGGCATTTTGTCCGTCTGCGATTATGTCCATCAACATCGCTTCTTGTGCTAGGTCTCGGGTGTTGTCGTCCATTGTTTCTACAAATATTTACAACATGCCAATTATTATTCAAACATGACAGATGGATATATTAATGGCAAACGTAGAACTAGCTTCAACCCTCGACTGCTCGGCGATCCACAAACCCTAGACCCCCTCATGTCACATTTTGTCTAGCTAGTGTCAAAGGATTCAACAAAACCAATACTTCATCATTAGGCAAAAGTAACAGTAGAATGATGGTACGAAGCTCTCCAAAGTTGTTTTGGAACGGAGTCCCAGATAAGATAATCCATAACAAAAGACGGATTAACCTATCAGGAACTCCGTTCCAAAACATCTTTGCATAACTTCGTACCAACATGCCCCGGTTACTTCTGGCAAATGATGAAGTCATGGAATTTTTCAATACTTTGACACTAGCTAGGCAACCTCTCTCGACCCCTCGACCCCCGACTGCTCGGCGATCCACAAACATTTTTTGCTGTATTTAGAGTTGCTTTATTTATTTTACTTCCTTTATTTATTTTCTTTGTTGCTTTATTTATTTTATTTTGTTTATACTTAATTACAACAAAATACTTATTGTTGCTATTTATTTCTAAGTTGTTTTTTGCTGTATTTAGAGTTGCTTTATTTATTTTATTTTCTTTGTTTATTTCTAAGTTGTTTTTTGCTGTATTTAGAGTTGCTTTATTTATTTTACTTTCTTTATTTATTTTCTTTGTTGCTTTATTTATTTTATTTTGTTTATACTTACAACAAAATACTTATTGTTGCTATTTATTTTTCAAGTTTGTTTTGTTTTGTTTTGTTTTGTTAGTGCAAGTAGTATTGAAATTTGAATAGTACAAACGGACAATGGTATCATACTCGTTTGTTACAAAGTTGGCATGGTATCATCATAATAGTTGCGGAAATAACTCTTCACTTTTTCTTCGCTTGTGTCATTTGCTTATTGCGCCGTAACCATGGATAATCTTCATCGTTTATCAGGATGCTTGGGTCAGCCTTGACTTTGAAGGGAGGAATTTCATTAAACTTTTCATAATCTTCAGACATGTCTGTCTTGCCCTCCACTCCCAGGATGTCTCTTTTTCCTGAAAGAACTATGTGGCGCTTTGGCTCATCGTATGATGTATTCGCTTCCTTATCTTTTCTTTTTCTCGGTCTGGTAGACATGTCCTTCACATAGATAACCTGTGCCACATCATTGGCTAGGACGAACGGTTCGTCATTGTATCCAAGATTTTTCAGATCCACTGTTGTCATTCCGTACTGTGGGTCTACCTGTACCCCGCCTCCTGACAGATTGACCCATTTACACTTAAACAAAGGGACCTTAAAATCATGTCCGTAGTCAAGTTCCCATATGTCCACTATGTAACCATAATATGTGTCCTTTCCCCTCTCGGTTGTTGCATCAAAGCGGACACCGCTGTTTTGGTTGGTGCTCTTTTGATCTTGGACAATCGTGTAAAATGTATTTCCATTTATCTCGTATCCTTTGTAAATCAATTCAGTCGAAGATGGTCCCCTGGACAACAAGTACAACTCATCACAAACAGTGTTGTCACCTCTGAGACGTGTTTCCAACCAACTGCTGAAAGTCCTGATGTGTTCACGTGTAATCCAGTCGTCGCACTGCTCCGGGTGTTTGGAGCGCAGACTGTTCTTGTGTTCATCGACATACGGGGTCACCAATGTAGAGTTCTGTAGAACTGTGTAGTGTGCTTGAGACCAAGAATAACCGTCCCTGCATATTATTGAGTCCCTTCCAAGCGTGCCTTTTCCAGTCAGTCTCCCCTCGTACCGCGATTTAGGGAGACCTATCTTATTAAGGCCAGGAATGAAGTCAACACAAAACCCGATGACATCCTCTGTTTGATGGCCCATGGAGATGCTTCCTTCTGGCCTTGCGCGGTTACGGACATATTTCTTGAGGACTCCCATGAACCTCTCAAAGGGAACATATTGTGTAGAAATACGGGCCCCAGAATGATAATCTCGTCGACTAGATGAACTAGGACGTGTGTCATGATATTGAAGAAGGATGGTGGGAACACAAGCTCGAAACTGACAAGACATTGCGCCACATCACTCCTTAGCCTTGGTACGATTTCTGGATCGATCACCTTCTGAGAGATTGCATTGAGGAATGCACATAGTTTCACAATGGCTAATCGGACATTTTCCGGTAGAAGCCCCCTCAATGCAACCGGAAGCAGTTGCGTCATAATCACATGGCAGTCATGAAACTTTAGGTTCTGGAACTTTTTCTCTGCCATATTTATTATTCCCTTTATATTCGACGAGAAGCCAGTCGGGACCTTCATACTGAAAAGGCATTCAAAGAAGATTTCTTTCTCTTCTTTCGTAAGAGCATAGCTGGCAGGACCTTCATACTGCTTCGGAGGGATGCCGTCTTTTTCGTGCAAACGTTGCAGGTCCTCCCGTGCCTCAGCTGTATCTTTTGTCTTTCCATACACGCCCAAGAAGCCTAGCAGGTTCACGCAAAGGTTCTTCGTCACGTGCATCACGTCGATTGAAGAGCGGACCTCTAGGTCTTTCCAGTAGGGTAGGTCCCAAAATATAGATTTCTTCTTCCACATGGGTGCGTGTCCCTCATCGTCATTCGGAACAGCTAGTGCGCCGGGGCCCTTTCCGAAGATTACATGTAAATCATTGACCATAGCAAGTACGTGATCATCGGTACGCATGGCGGGCTTCTTCCGGTGATCTGCCTCGCCTTTGAAATGCTTGCCTTTCTTTCGACATTGATGGTTGGTCGGAAGAAATCGACGATGGCCCAGGTACACATTCTTCCTGCACTTGTCCAGGTATATACTTTCAGTGTCATCTAAACAGTGCGTGCATGCGTGGTATCCTTTGTTTGTCTGTCCTGAAAGGTTACTGAGAGCGGGCCAATCGTTGATGGTCACGAACAGCAACGCCTTTAGGTCAAATTCCTCCTGTTTGTGATCATCGATAACTTCCGCAACATGCAACTCCAATTCCATCTTCTCCTCCTCCATTTTTTCCAATTTTCTCTTTAACGAAATGTTTTCCTCTTCAACTAAATTTAACCTCTCCACAAGAGGGTCGGTTGGAATTTCCGGTTCAACTACCTCCTAGACATAATAAAACATCTATGCATGTCAGGTTGGTCGGCATAACTATCATAAGCACTAAAACAAATAGTTATAAATTAAAGATAATATACCACATCCGAATCGTAGACCGGACGAGGGCCCACGTGGGCGGATATCAAAACCATCGCACTATATAATAACAAGCAATAATAAACGTAAGAAAATTAGACAAATATCTATCTAAAGCAATAATAAAAGTAAGAAAAGCATGGACATAACAAGAGGCTCACCACGGTGGTGCCGGTGACGAGATCGGCGGGGGCGATCGACGGCGGCGAAGACGGGGACGGGACGTGACGGACCGCTAAACCTAGACAAATCCCGGAGAAAATAGAGCTTCGAGAGGAGAAAAGCTTAACTAGTGTGGCTCGGGCATTCCACCGAACATGTTGTGTGCATAGGAGGTGAGCTAGAGCACCACTAACCCCTCTCCCCCTCGGCCAGAAAAAAAACAGAGCAGTGAGCTCTGCTCTTGAGTGAGGGGGTTTATATAGGCAACTCACTGGTCCCGGTTAGTGCTACAAACCGGGGCTAAAGGTGAGCCTTTGGTCCCGGTTCATAAAACAAACCGGGACTAATAGTGGTGGGCCAGGAGCAAGAGCCATTGGTCCCGGTTTTTAGAGCCAACCGGGACCAATAGGTCCAGACGAACCGGGACCAATGGCCCACGTGGCCCGGCCGGCCCCCTGGGCTAACGAACCGGGTCCAGTACCCCCATTGGTCCCGGTTCTAGATTGAACCGGGGCTAATGGGCTGGACCAATGCCCTGTTTTCTACTAGTGGGTTCATGCCCCTCGATGACTAGCTTGAGTGACAGAAACATGAGTCTAGGGGATGTGCTGTTGCCACAAGGGGGAAAACAACGGTGCTTGTGCCCGCGGGTGCAAGGATTGTTTACTTTACGCAAAGTTCTTTTAATGCAGTTGTCTGTTGCTTTGAGTTTACACTATGGGTGGGACTCGCAACTTAATACCAGCGAGATGTTCTGGATAGATATCTCAAGGTGGATGATTAGTAGTAGATGCAGATGGATTTCGGTCTACTTGCCTTGGCGTACCGCCCATGCTTAATTTGAACCTCTACCTTTCTTGTAACATAGTTAGCATTGGTTTGCGCACATAATTCTGTCAATTGCCCAGCTGTAATTCGTTTACCTCACATAGCTGTTTTATCGTCTTTTGGGAGAGAGACATCACTAGTGAATATCATGGGACCCCGATCCATATTACCATCATTGATCACATCCACTATTTACTTTACGCTTTTTACTTACTATTGCATCATTACCTATCACTATTATCACTTGCGTTTGATCCTTTGTAAACTACAAGGCCGGAGAGATTGACAACCTCTCTGTACTCGTTGGGAGCAAAGTTATTTGTATCTGTGTGCAGGTGCACGTTGATTGCTAATATATCTGGCGCCGTTAGCAGTTGACACCTTCTTGTTGAAACTAGGAGTCTCAGGGGAAATCGATCCTTGGTATCTTTGCCAAGGGAAAACTTCCGCTACACTGCATCTCAAACCTTCCACTTGGGGTAACCAATGAGGGGCGAGAAGCCTTCAGTGGGCCCACACGTCAGTGACCCAGGGGTGGTCAACCCCCCCAGTCAAATAAGTCAAACTCGCCGGCGTTCTGCCGCCGACGAGGCCAAACACGACGGCAAACTTCGGATTTGGTCCTCCGGCGACCAAATCGTCGGCGGAGAGCACCTACGCGGAGCTGGCACTCGCACGCATCCATTCGTGGCAGCGGCTGGAGCTAAGGTGGCCGGGAAAGGCGCCGGTTAATGGGCCAGCCAGGTAAGAAGGCCCAGGTACTTCTCTCTCTCACTGCTTTTGTTTCTGTTTTCTATTTCTTTTGTATGTTTTTGATTTAGTTCAAAGACCAAACCATTTTGATAAATCATGAAATAAATTGTGGGCACCTATTAAATTATTTCTAACATCCCTCAACTAGTTTCACAATTATTAGAGCATTTAAACTATTCAAAGAATTTAAATGCCCCAATTCAAATACAATATGGATTAATTCAAAAATCCAAAAATGTCCTAGAAATATATTGATCATTTTTGGCAGGGGTTTCTACCTTAACCAAAAATTATGAACTTTTTTTGAGGCACTTTGGGTACAATGAAAATATTTTTAGGTTGAATCTAGGTGGGTTCCTTTGGTGCTAGGGTTTGAACAATCCCCAATTCCAGTTTATAGAAAAGTTTAGACATGATGCAACAACCAATCTAGCACTAGGCAGACATAAGCTAGGGATGTGACACACGTCCTAGTCCGATGCGCCCTATTTGTTCTTTTCGTGGAGTCCCACACTATTTATTTTTGAGGTAAGAGTCCCATGCTAGTTCAATGCGTGACTACATCTGCCTGCCTAGAACGCTAAATTTCTTACCAGCACGTGCTAGTACCATGATGTTTTATTTTTCCATGTAGTTCCATGCTTCTTCTTTTTTTCTTTTGAGGAAAGAGTCCACGCTCGCTGTTTCTACGGAGAGTCACACTTTTCTTTTCTTTTCTATCGTATATGCAAAGTTGGACACTACTTTTTCTTCACGCTACTGTTTTCTCTATGATATAGTCTAAGGTCCATGCTAATTCTTTTTCTGAGAAAACAGTCCCGCGCTAGTTGGTCCCATGCTAGTTCCGTTTATTGTTGGCAAATGTGAAAGGAACATTTTCTTTTTTTCTAATGGAGTTGGTGGGTAATTTTTTCACTTAAAAATAATCTATCGGCTCTTGTATTTTAGTCTATAAATTAAATGTTCAGATATCTCTAATTTTTATGGGATTTTCTAGCATATTTCTCTTTTTTCTAGAGTACATCGCGTGCCTTAGCTAGGTTGCGGGCATCAGAGGTAGGCGCACGCGTAGACGATGCTGGCTCCAAACGTGTATATAGCTCGTAGACACAGTACACTATACCAGTGCTACAGAACATAATGTTAGCACGCCGAGCAGGAAAGCGTCTGCGACATGAGATATTTGTGTTTTTTTAGGGAAGGTATTTGTGGTTTTTAATTAATCTTCTGATGCTTTATGTTTTATGTACGCGGGAGTCAAACACGGACGGAAGATAATGTTAGCATGCCGAGCAGCATGAGGTATATGTGATTTTTGTGGGGAAGGTATTTATGATTTTTAATTTATCTTCTGATGCTTTACGTACGCAGGAGTTGATCAGGCATGCAAGATCCCTGTGCAAAAAATTCCGCATGCGGGAATATTTGGAAGAGGTAAATCATGGTTAAGTTGGTTTTTTTTGTCTCAAGGTGAGATGTACTGTATATATTCTTTTGCGTGCATGCATGTGTCAAAAAAAATTGAACGTTTGGAAAACATGTGGAAGAGTCGGTAAACGTGCAAGTTGGTTGCCAGTTTCAGGATACAAATTCTTTTTTTCTTTTTGACGTATATGCATGTATTTTTTTTGTGGGGTGACGTGCATGTGTTAACCTGATCAAGTTGGTCACGATTGCTTTGGTTAGTGTTTTTTTTTTTTGGACGTGCATGCATGAGGAAATGTGATCAACTTAGTTCCTTTTAAGATGAGATATATGTCAGCTTGGTTTGGAGCCACCATATTACGGTACATAAATCAAATGGTTAGAGATTAAAAATA
>LR738710.1:876020144-876055372 GCA_902687465.1 Secale cereale
GGGAGAGGGCGGGCTTTGTTCGCGGGGGAGGAGGGATAGGATTGTGCAAATGCGCGGACTCCTGGTGTCGTTTTGGGTGGGTCCGTGTTGTTCTAGTCCACTGTGGCGGACGTCCAAAGTTCCCCAATCCTTGCCTCGTTTTAGATGACCGTCGTTGGATGGCTATAAGTTTCTAGACATTGGCGGTAGGTTTGGTGTTCGATGCTGGACTTGCACTTACCCTTAGGGGTAGGA
The DNA here is from genome assembly GCA_902687465.1 of Secale cereale. NCBI lineage: Eukaryota > Viridiplantae > Streptophyta > Magnoliopsida > Poales > Poaceae > Secale > Secale cereale. Next base: position 876,020,379 of record LR738710.1, read on the forward strand.
TGGCAAATATTAGGGAAACTGTTGATAAGGTTCTGGATCTAGCACACAGTCGACTGTTGGTTAATTGGCACTAAATTAATGCAAATTGGTGATCATGAGCATCTCACCTCAATGACAATGGCTAGCTTAAATCATGTGCATCTCACCTCAATGATAATGTCCAGCTTAAATCATGAGTACATGCAACATATTCTGGCACAAATGTAGAAATTGTAAATTAAAGTTTGACTCCTACGAAATGCTACACCACAATATCTGGAACCTGAAAAGGAATCAGGCCTAAGCACTTTTTTGAAAGGAGACAAGAGCTTTGTCTTTTCATTGACTAAGAGGAAGTTAGAGGAAACATGTTGCCAAGCCAACATGCCTCGGATATAATGGAGCTTAGAACACAAAGATAACACACAAGAAGATAAAAAACTTACTCTCCCGGCATTAAATACTCAAATGCTTGGTGCCCGCAATCATCTAAGATTTTGCTTCTTCTTTCCTCCTTGAGAAGATGGTCAGAGGAGGGGTCTTGGCATGCGTAAAGACCCCCACATTTCGTTTATTCCAAACTTGCCAAGATATTAACATGACGATGGATCCAAGGCCTTTGCATCTTATATCAAACATGCACACAAGATTAATCCACCAATCACGGACATTATTAGCATCGACCGGTAGGTGGATCTGGATCTCATTTAAACATAACCAGCTTATGGCTGCTGACCAAATCTTGACGGTGTATCTGCACTTGAAAAGCAAGTTTTTTTTAGACAAACTTGAAAAACAAATGATCAATAGATTCTGGTTCCCACTTGCAAAGTTGGCAGAGCCCGCAGTTTGGTCAATAGCGACGCTGGAGCCGCTCCACAGTCCAAAGGTGGTTTTGTAGCGCGAGACTAGTGAAGAATTAGCACTTAGGAGGAGCCCACATTTTCCAGACGATGGAGTTGAAGGGCGAAAATGCGAGGCTAGCGAATTGCACGTCATAGGTAGAATAGCGGTGTAGGTCCCATAGGCGGTGAATTTCCAAGAAATTGTATCCACGACTTCTGGGCTTAGGCGAACAGTGGCGAGCATCTTGGAAAGGTGGTAGAACTCCTCCCTTGTGGTCAATAGAGAAGCCCTATTATCCGAATGCCGCTAGTTCGTGAATTCTCGATGAGATCGGATGAGAGGTTCCAGGCTCAACTTTGCAATTGGGTCTCAGCGCTCCTCTCCATTTCTTCCTCCGGCGTCCTTTTTATTTTACGTACTTCATTTTTGCTGTACAAGAAAGCTCGTTTGTGCTTGTACCTAGGACAGGCCGCGAGCCTGCAACCTTCCAGCTGCCACCAATGCACGCTGATGCAATATCGCTACATCGCCATTGCCAATCCAGTGGTCTGCCGATTGCTTCATCATAGGGGCACACATCAGCACATGGCACGTGCAACCACAACAACTAGAGACGATATATTCACATTGCCACGAGGAGGAGGGAAGGGATAGCATGACTCATGAGCGAGCGATGAAGACCGTGGACACTTGTGTGCAACAGTGTGCACACAAAGTCGCTGGATGAGCGAGCGAGGAAGTCGCTCACGGCTGGCGAAGTGAACGAAAAATCAGTCGATCTTAAGTGGTTTATCAAAGAGACCTCAGGTGCCTTTGTTCTCTTCCTTCAGTTCAATAGTCAAGTTTGAGAGAACCCAGCTGCGATGGACCACGAATCGCGGCTACTGAAAGACTTCAGGACTCTATACAAGCAATCTAGTTAATTATTGTCTTCCCAGACATATGCCGCCACCTGATTACCGATGTCTCTCAATCCTGATACATTACGCATATCGTAATATGCACGGATCAGGCTGATACATCTGACTCGGCCCATTTTTCTTTACCCTGAGTCTGGTTGACTGGTTCTTTCGTTGTATGCAAAAGCCCGGCTCGTGTTGCTCGATTATATAGCCCATCGAACTCTGTCGACGTACAAGCGTTGCACTACTGGCTAAGGTTGTGTCAGTTTTCTTCATCAATTTTTACGATTTGACTGTACCAGTTGATAGGTAGATCATGACATGCATGTTGTCGTGGTCAGTCGTTCTAAAGCTAGATTCACAGGCTTATCAGTGAACTAAAGTAACCCCGGTCAAATGAGTATTCTAAGTTAATAAGTAAGTAGAACAATATCGAAAAATACAACAAGGATGCACACAACCAAGAAAATAAAATAAAAAAGAGAGAAACAGGAAACAAAGACCCTGTCGCGGTGATGACACACTCGCAACAACAACACTCAAACTACCACCGAAGACAACACCCAGACCGCAAAAGAGATTCTTCAAAGATGACACCTCCAAGAAGGAAGCAATGCACAAGCGTTGTCGTTGCCTGATCAAAGATCTTTAGTTTTCACCCTAAAGAAAGTCCAAGTTCGCAAAACAATGCCTTCGGCAAGGCCATTACCAGGCACAACCAATAAAGGCCAAACCTTGGGCTTTGACCCTGAAAATCATGACTCGGTACTCGAGGAGCACCACCAAAATGCAGTCCACCTCTCCTGCCACCCCCTCTTGCCAACGCCGCTACCGTAAGTCACGAACACCGGACACACAGGGAGAACATGTGCCGCTATTCTTCATGGCCACCAATAAAACGGTTTGCCATTAGAAATTTTCGATCGCAGACACCATGACTTTCTCCTTCTCTGTCAATATCATGGAAATCTACATTTACATATGTCCCATGGCACTAACAAGAAAGTGAAGCTTCGCGTCACGCCCTCATGAAGTCTCACTGGACTAACATAGGAGAGCGCATGACCGGATCAATTCCAATCTAGATATCCGGTGGCGCCATGGGCGAATCAGCACCCGAGAGGAAGACCAGAATTCGTAGTCGTGCAAATCAAGGAGGCCAGCATGAAGCAGATCGACGACTTGGTGCTTGAAGATCAGTAGGGCCAAACCGTCGTCATCTCCCTGTCGGATAGGCCAAAGAGAACAAGGCAGCCCCGCACTGGCCCTGAGACCCAGATTTGATCAGAGCACACAGCAGCCGGTGGCGCGCCATCACCTCTACATCACCCTTCCGTTGAAGAATATCAGGCCAAGGCTGGCATGGCCCCGCCGCCCGCACCCCAGGCAATGCCCCACCTCTGCTCGTTCAGCGCCGTAGCAGAGCGCCTCTCCTGCCCTTCGTCTTTGAAGGGAAGGGTGCCACCAACGCTATCGGTGTCGGCAATAGTAGTGTCCTGTGGAATGACATCTGGAGGGGGAGTTCTAGGGTTGAGGGGGTGCCTCCGGAGCCACTTGGACGAGGAGCGACCCAGCCACCCAGGAGGAGATGAAGTATTAACTGAATGCACTTCACTGCCCTTTGTCGATTTCCTAAAGAAAACAAAAAAAAATAATCTTGCAGAACTCACACATGGCAGCACTCCCCGATACTTTTGCTCTAAGAACATCTTACATCTCCAACGTTTAACTCTCGAAAGTTGGTTACTGAGAGCCTCCCTTAAAAAATATGGATATTGAAAACCGTGAATTAAATTATCCCTTCAGTTTATTATTCGTTAATTTTTCCTTGCTACTTCTCACGTCCTTTTTACATACATAGCCTCATTTCAACTACATTCACACTATATATCAACAATTTTAATGTCGCCACCATTTCGAAGCCATCATCTTCCTCCTCCTCCTCTGACAATGAGTTGGCAAAAGGCTCCTTCAGAAGCTTCCTCATTTGTGCAATGCAATATAAATTTAATGGGGGTTATCTTGGAATAAGAATGTTAAATTTTTAAAAGAAAAAAACTTATGGCCATGTCAGTGAATTCCTTGCGTACGGTGCGGCGGACGTTGTGCAGTGCCAGCGGGACATGATGTTGACACGGTGGATGGAGGGGCATGGGGAAGGTGGGTTCAATACAAGTTTATTGTTGGCCTCGCTGACGCTTCACACCACCGCACCGTAGCTTGTCCTAGCTCGGCTCAGGGCGAGGGGAATCTCGACGCACAGGTGAGGTGGAGGAGGTCAGCAGCTCGTGCATGACCGATGACGGCTACCTACTCGTGGGACGAATATGTGGAGCCGGCTGAGATCACCTGGTGCCCGCCGACGAGCTTGGCTCGGTGTTGTGAGGATATGGCGGTCATTGCGACAACTCAAAGGGGCTGCTATGACACGAGCAAGTAGAGCGAAGTGCGTAGACACGTTCCGCGGGGAAGCGTGGGTCACGGGAGCCAAACTGTGAGCGGTAATGGCGCCGACAAGATTTGTGTGCTGATGATTGAGGATGAAAATTTTCTCCCACAACAAATTTCATTATCGGGAGGGAGCAAAACCTCCCAACCTGTCGGGAGGAGGAACTGTCTCAGGAGCTACCATTTTTTTGGAAGTTAAAAGTGTTAAACATAATGTCACACTACATTGTATGATGTGGGCGCCTTAATTATTATCCTAGGTAGGTAGAGATAGAGTATGTTTTGATTTCCTCTTATCTTTGTATCTCTTCTCCCTATTGTATCTCTCTCGGTTGTTATCAACGACGGCATCTTGTAACGCTACGAGACGTCTCTCATCCAATATCAATATAAATCACGTGACTTTCCCTGTATGGAGAGTAGGAACGCTTCCACAATTTCCACATGGTAATCAGAGCGATCTTCTTCCACCTCGTCTAGCTATGCTCTACCCTCCAAACTCGACTATGTCGACCTCCAGCTCTGTAGTCTCCTACGGCCTCAACAACAATGTCTCCGAACCACTCACCAGATCAAACTAGGTTCTATGGCGTGCTCAAGCCGCTCCCAGATCATGGGGGCTGGTCTCTTTGGGTACATTGATCAAACCATAGCCGAACCACAGAAAATCCTAGTCACCAAAACCTCTCAGGGCAAAGATCAGGTCGTCCCTAACCCTGCTTGTGCTCCTTTGTTGATCCAGGATCAACAAATCATCGCCTACGTGCTCCGCAATCTTTCCAAGGAAGTGCTAGTTCAGGTTGCCTCCACTAGTAGAAAACAGGGCTTTGTTTCGGGCCTAGCCAGCTCATTAGTCCCAGTTCACCCACGAACCGGGACCCATGGGGACATATGTCCCGGTTCGTGCGCCCAGGGGGCCGGCCGGGCCTCGTGGGGCATCTGTCCCGGTTGGTCTGGACCCATTTGTCCCGGTTCCAGGCACGAACCGGGATCAATGGGCCTCGCTCCTGGCCCACACCCATTGGTCCCGGTTCGTGACTGGAATCGTGACAAATGGGTGGACTTTAGACCCAGTTCCAGTAACGAACCGGGACCAATTGGTTGCTTATATATACCCCATCGCCGGCTAGCCCACACTGCTCTGTTTTTTCTGGCCGGCGAGTGCAGAGCTTTGTGTGCTGCTCTAGCTCACCTCCCATATATGCACATGAGGTGTTCTATGAAATGCCCGAGCTACACTAGTTAAGCTTTCTCCTCTCGAAGCTCGAACTAGAAACTCCATTTTCTCCGAGATTTGGCTAGGTTGAGCGGTCCGTCACGTCCCGTCCCCGTCTTCACCGCCGTCGATCGCCCGTGCCGATCTTGTCGCCGGCACCACCGTGGTGAGCTATGCATATATTTTGAATATAATGTGATGACGAACTTATATTAATTTGATCACTTATCTATCCATGATGTTCAGTAATGGTTTTTGACACACTTAATTATATATAAATGCAAGCAGATGAACCGGCAATGGATGTACGGTGACAGACGCACCTCCGAGTACATTAATGGCGTGCATAATTTTCTCGAAGTGGCTAAGGCAAACAAGAAGAATGGTTTTATGTGTTTTCCATGCACTATCTGTGGGAATACGAGGTCTTACTCCGACTCGAAAACCCTTCACACCCACCTGCTTTATAAGGGTTTCATGCCACACTATAATGTTTGGACCAAGCACGGAGAAATAGGGGTTATGATGGAAGACAACGAAGAAGAAGAGGACGATGAAAACTATGTGCCCCCGGAATACGGTGATACTGCAATGGGGGAAGCTGCTGAAGGTCAAGAGGAACCAGACGATGTTGTGCCCGACGATGATCTCCGCCGGGTCATTGTTGATGCAAGGAGACAGTGCGAAAGTGACAAAGAGAAGCTGAAGGTCGATCGCATGTTGGAGGATTACAAAAATTGGTTGTACCCCAATTGCGAAGATGGCGACACGAAGCTCGGTACCGTACTAGAATTGCTGCACTGGAAGGCAGAGAATGGTGTGCCTGACAAAGGATTTGAGAAACTACTCAAAATATCGAAGAAGAAGCTTCCAAAGGATAACGAATTGCCCGACAGTACGTACGTATACCCTCTAGGATTGGAGGTGCATAAGATACATGCATGCCCTAATGACTGCATCATGTACCGCGGTGCGTACGAGCATTTGAACGGATGCCCGGCATGCGGTGCCTTGCGGTATAAGATCACAGGAGATGACCCTGGTGATCTTGACGGCGAGTGCCCAAGGAAGAGGCTTCCTGGCAAGGTGATGTGGTATGCTCCTCTAATACCACGGTTGAAACGTCTGTTCAGAAACAAAGAGCATGCCAAGTTGACGCGATGGCACGCAGAGGACCATAAGAAAGACGGGAAGTTGAGAGCACCCGCTGATGGGTCGTAGTGGAGAAAAATTGAGAGAACGTACTGGGAGGAGTTTGCAGGTGACGCAAGGAACGTATGGTTTGGTTTAAGTGCGGATGACATTAATCCTTTTGGGCAGCAGAGCAGCAATCACAACACCTGGCCTGTGACTCTATGTATCTATAACCTTCCTCCTTGGTTGTGCATGAAGCGAAGTTCATTATGATGCCAATACTCATTCAAGGCCCTAAGCAACCCGACAACGACATTGATGTGTACCTAAGGCCATTAGTTGAAGAAATTTTACAGTTGTGGAATGGACAAGGTGTACGTGCGTGGGATGAGGCCAACCAGGAGGAATTTGACCTACATGTGTTGCTGTTTGTAACCATCAATGATTGGCCTGCTCTCAGTAACCTTTCAGGACAAACAAACAAGGGATACCACGCATGCACGCACTGTTTAGATGACACCCAAAGTATATACCTGGACAGATGCAGGAAGAATGTGTACCTAGGGCATCGTCGATTTCTTCCGACCAATCATCAATGTCGAAAGAAAGGCAAGCATTTCAAAGGCGAGGCAGATCACCGGAAGAAGCCCGCCATGCGTACCGGTGATCACGTCGCACGTCCCTCCTTCGCATCCGCCAAAAGGGCTCCATTTTTTTCCACGTGCTACAGTGGCCACTCAAGGCACGCACGCCAAATTTTGTCGCGTTCCGAGCCTGTATGGATTTTCTACGATTTTCCGGGCCGAAAACCGCTAAAACACCGGGTGGACGTGACGTAACGTGCGTTCGTTGTCCGATTCCGTTCATTTTTGGCGTGGGGTGCCCGGGTGGGGCCCCACACGCCCTGCCAGAAGTTGGGTAGATTCCGTGCAACTGCTCAGGCACTTGGTGTGGAAGGCGGTGGTTTCGGTATGGCCGGAGGGGACCCTCGGTCGCACGGCCCTTCTTCGCATCCGCCAAAAGGGCTCCATTTTTTTCCACGTGCTACAGTGGCCACTCAGGGCACGCACGCCAAATTTTGTTGCGTTCCGAGCCTGTATGGATTTTCTACGATTTTCCGTTCCGAAAACCCCTAAAACACCGGCCGGACGTGACGCAATGTGCGTTCGTTGTCGGATTCCGTTCATTTTTGGCGTGGGGTGCCCGGGTGGGCTGTCCGATTCAAAATTTGAAAACTTTTCTACAATATTTCATAATAATTTTCATATATATTCCATTCCAACATAAACATAGTTCATTACATCTGACCACAGTTCATTTCATTAAACAGGACCTAAGCGAAATTAATTAAACATAACAGGACCTAATCTAAACCTAATCTACTCGTCGTCGGAGGCGGCGAGGTCGACGATCTCGCCCGCACCGCCGCCGTCGTCGTCGTCGTCGTCGTTGCCGCTCTTGCCGTCGTCGAACCAGCCGCTGGCTTCATCCTCCACCGGAGCAGCCGGCGCCTGCACCGCTCCGAGCCCAGCCGCCGCGTCGAGTGCGGCCTGCAGCTCAGCGGTCTCTGCTGCAGCCGCCATAGCCGCCGTGGCGTCGAGTGCGGCCTGCAGCTCGGCGGCCTCTCTCGCCTCCGCGGCCGCCGAACCCCGCAGGGCAATGAGGTAGCCGGGGCAGTCGTCGGGGTCGCCGTCCTCGCGCAGCGCGAACTGCTCTGGCGGGATCTCGACGATGGGAGGGGAGGCAGGTGATACGTCCAAAACGTATCTATAATTTCTGCTTGCTCCATGCCTCTTTTGGGTGATATTGCTATGATATTTATACACTTCCATACACTTTTGATCATATTTGGACTAACCTATTAACTCAGTGCACCCCAGTGCCAGTTTCTGTTTTCGGCTGTTTTTGTATTTCAGGTTTTCACATTACGAGAACGGCCAGGAAAAATCCAGAAAAATTATATAAAAAATCAGCGTTCCAGAACCTACCGTGCGCCCGAAGGACAGCCGGGGGGGGGGGGGGCACCAGGGCTCCAGGCGCCCTGGCGGCGCCCCCCCTGGGCCCCCCGAGGCTCCTCCGATGCCCCCCTTTGGCATATATTTAAAGCGTCTCCCGAAACCCTCGAAACAGGAACTCTTTTTCGCGATCTCATCTCTGTTCCGCCGCCGCCGCCGCTTCCAAGATCGGGAGCACCAGGAGAACTCTTCCCGGCACCCTGCCGGAGGGGAGGATCACCACCGGGAGCTTCTCCACCACCATGGACGCCTCCCGGATGAGTTGTGAGTAGTCTCCCTTGGACCATGAGTCCATGACCAGTAGCTATGTGATGTTCTCCTCCCGTCCTTGTGCTTCACTAATTAGTCCTCGTGAGCTGCCCTACATGATCGAGGCACATATGTAATCCTTATGCTGTTGCTATGATGAGTTTGCTGGGATCCGATGGATTATGAGATTATGTTCAGATTGTGTTTGAGTAATATATTTGATTCACCTCTTTGATGTTTAAGTTCGTAAGTAATTCTTGCATGTTCTCTGTTGTTATTTATTGCTTTGGCCAAGTAGTAGGTAGTGACTCCAAGAGGGAACGTTATGCTCGATTGTGGGTTCATGCCCCTCGATGACTAGTTTGAGTGACAGAAACATGAGTCTAGGGGATGTGCTGTTGCCACAAGGGGGAAAACAATGGTGCTTGTGCCCGCGGGTGCAAGGATTGTTTACTTTACGCAAAGTTCTTTTAATGCAATTGTCTGTTGCTTTGAGTTTACACTATGGGTGGGGCTCGCAACTTAATACCCGCGAGATCTTCTGGATAGATATCTCAAGGTGGATGATTAGTAGTAGATATTGATAGATTTCGGTCTACTTACTTTGGCATACCGCCCATGCTTTGAACCTCAACCTTTCTTGCAATGTAGTCAGCATTGGTTTGCGCACATGGTCCTGTCAATTGCCCAGCTGTAATTCGTTTACCTCACATAGCTGTTTTATCGTCTTTTGGGAGAGAGACGTCACTAGTGAACATCATGAGACTCCGGTCCATATTACCATCATTGATCACATCCGCTATTTACTTTTCCGCTATTTACTTACTATTGCAATTATACCTATCACTATTATCACTTGTGTTTGATCCTTTGTAAACTACAAGGCCGGAGGGATTGACAACCTCTCTGTACTCGTTGGGAGCAAAGTTATTTGTATCTGTGTGCAGGTCCACGTTGATTGCTAATATCCGGCGCCGTTAGCAGTTGACACCTTCTTGTTGAAACTGGGAGTCTCTGGGAAATCGATCCTTGGTATTACCAAGGGAAAACTTCTGCTACACTGCATCTCAAACCTTCCACTTGGGGTAACCAATGAGGGGTGAGAAGCCACCTAGCAAAGCAATTTCTGGCGCCGTTGCCGGGGACTCCACTCTTCAGGATAGGGGAGTTGCACGCTATCTTTTACCTTTGCTTTTAGTCTTGTTAGTTTACCTTTCAGTTTTTTGTTTTAGTATCTTTTATCGAAAATCACAAAAATAGTTATCTTGCTTGCTTGCTACTATGGGTTCCACCAAAAACACTAGATGGGAGGAGTACACCCCTTCTTCCATTACACCAATCACCACTGTCGGGATCTACAAAAGTAATAAACCTTGTGATTATGTTAGTCTTGACGGAGGGTTATGCCCATGGCATGGTCTTCCCGGAAAAGAGTATGAGCCTCAGTTTAAAATTGCTCCTAAGCTTCCCCAAACTTGGGAAGACGTTCAAACTCTTATAATAGAGAGCAATTCAAACAAAGAGGATGACACTACAATTCTGCCCAATAATGATAAAATTGATTTTGATAATTGTAGTATTTCAGAAGTTGTCACCTTTCTGCAAGGAATGGCCAAAGATCCCCACACTAGCACGCTTAATCTTGCCTTCAGAGAGTATGTCACTAATACTCTCATCAAAGCTACGGAGGAGAAACTTAGAGTAGAAGCCTCCATACCTAGAAAGCTAGAAGATGGTTGGGATCCTATGATTAAAATTAAGATAAACAACTTCTCATGCTATGCTTTATGTGATATTGTAGCTAGTACTTCCATTATGCCCAAAAGACTATATGATATGCTTAAATTGAAACCTTTTGATTCTTGTTCTTTTGGTGTTCGCCTCGTTGATTCTTCCATAAAGAAACCTTTGGGGAGGATCGACGATGTTCTTATCGTTGTCAATGATAATTATGTTCCCGTTGATTTTACTATTATGGATATTGAATGTGAACCTTCGTGTCCAATTATTTTGGGACGTCCTTTTCTACGCACCGTTGGTGCTATCATTGACATGAAAGAGGGTAATATAAAATTTCAGTTTCCTCTCAAGAAAGGGATGGAACACTTCCCTCGAAAGAAGATCAAGTTACCTTTTGAGTCCGTTGTACGGGCTAGCTATTCTTTTACTCTTGATAAGACTTGATCTATATGCATTATGCCTAGCTTAAAGGCATAAAAGAAAGCGCTTTTGGGAGGCAGCCCAATGAATAAATTTATTTTGCTTTTGTTGTGTCTTGATGTTGTTTACTACTGTAGCATCATCATTGTATCTTTGCTTTTCAATTTTGTGCCAAGTGTAGCCTCTGATTGCTAGAAAGTTCAAAAGTTGTGAGGTGCTGTCCAGGAAACAGATTCTGTCCTTGGATAGAAAAATTCGTATAAATCACCAGATCATCTTTTTGGTCTGAATTTTTTCGACAGCGTTCTCTATATAATTTTCTTTCGTGCGTCTGTTCTGAGTTTTTTGATTTGAGTTGCAGAAGTGCCCCGAACAAATCATTTACTACCTGCTGTTCTGTTTTTCACAGATTCTGTCATGTTTTGCTTTTCCTTCATTTTGCAAACCAAGAGCTTGCTTTTTCTTTGCAAAAACCTTTTGGCAGTCATGAGAAACAGTAGAACTTCAAGAATATCTTTATTTCCAGCAAGGTATAATTATTTTATTATGGGTACTAACCTCGCTAATCAGATTATGATGAGTTATGTATGAAGTTAGTTTTCAAGTGTGCGAGGGAAGATGATACAAATATTCAGGAGTGTCAAGCGCTCAAGCTTGGGGATGCCCCCGTGCACCCCCAAGAAATATTCAAGGAGACTCAAGCGTCTAAGCTTGGGGATGCCCCCGTGCATCCCCTTCTCCATCAACATTATTAGTTCGTCTTTCGTTCCACTATATTTTAATCACTTCATGTGTTATGTGCTATGCTTGGAGCGTCTTGCTTTTAGTTTCCTTTTTAGTTTTTCATAACGAGTCGGAACTCAGCGTTCTTTATGTGGGAGAGAAACACGCTCCACTTCTACCTAGAACATAACATAGAATTTTCATGTCTATCTTTGCTGTGTGTGTTCTTTATCTTTTAAATAGCTACTATCATGCTCTGCTCTTAGTATTCATGCTTATCTTTTTAAAGAGCTTTTGTTTAGTTGGTTGCTTGAACTCTCTTTAATTACCATGCTCACCTTATTAAGAGAGTTTGCTTCCGTTGCATTGGTTAATATGTCTATGATAAAGATGCTACGTGCATAATGGCGCTTAGTAGTTAAGGTTTTCTTATGGTTAGTCTCAAATAGCTGGGGGATTCCCTCAAGAATGATGTGGTATGGTTTAGTAATATCTTCCGTCAAGAATTTATTTGCCAATGATTTGTTTGCCAATGATGTGGTATGGTTTAGTAATATCTTCCCTCAAGAATTTATTTTGATTGACTTGGCGTATGCTCACGCATATTTAAGACTATAAAGAAAGTCTGTCAAGCCTTGATGATCTTTTGTTTCTGAGTAGCGATATAACTTCCATGCCTGATTCAATGTTGGTTTGTCGCTCTGCATGATTATGACCGTCATTGCTCTCTTAGTTGGTCGCTCCCAGTCTTTTGCTAACCTCCACCTGGACTAAGCGGACTGACTGCTTGTGCATCCACATCCTTTTAAACCAGTTATGCCACATGAGTCCACCATACCTACCTATATGTGGTATTTCACCGCCACTCCAAGTAAATTTACATGTGCTACCTTTAAAACCTTCAGTTTTTGCAATACATAGCTTATGGGAAAGTAGCTTAAAAACTATTGTGGTAAAGAATATGTTGCTTATGTATCTTATTTTCTTATAAGTTGCTTGCTGATGACCCTCAACCGTAAGGGATCTGTTGCAGCGTTTTCGATAAGTAAGAGTGTCGAACCCAACGAGGAGCAGAAGGTATTGATAAGCGATTCTGAGCAAGAAATTACTGCAAGCACTGAAAGATAACTTTTAGGGGTTTTCTCGGTATAAACAACAGGAATGTAAAGGCAAGTAATGTAAAAGGTACTGAGAGTAACAAGTGGCCCAATCGTTTCTTAGCAAAGGAGAGGCCTAGCAACTGAACTTATAAAGACTAAAGCGTTCTTGAGGACACACGGGAGAGGTAGTCATGTGCTTTCGCCATATTCCGTATCGATACTATGTTATGTGTTGATAAGTGTTGAGTGGGTGGATCTATGCTAGTGCACTCTCTAGACTAAGATGAATGCACTCTTATGATTAAACACCTTGCAAGAATCCGCAAATACAAGATAGAATTTAAGGAAAAAGCCTAACCATAGCAATACGATCGAGGATCCATTATTCCCTTATGCAAAAGCGTGCGAACTGGGGTTCAGGTTTCTGTCACTCCGACAACCCACCATAAGCATTCTTTATACACAATGTATTCTCCTAGGTCCTTAATAAGGCGAAGTGTTGGGTGTTCGACTCACACAACACCACTAGTAGAATGACAACACAAGTTAAATATCAAACAACACATATTACTTCAACAGCATATGACTACTAACAACAAGACTTTCCCCATGTCCTCAAGAACTAAGGTAACTACTCACAAGACATAAAAGAGATCATGATCAGTGGGGATAAATATGTGATAAACAATCTGGACATAATAATTTCTCCAACAAAACTCAATAGCATTCACCACAAAGTAGTAATCAACACCGATGGAGTAGAGAGGATAGATAGTACGAGTTACAACACGAGTTGCGATTGTAAGATGAGATTTGGATGAAGATGGAGATGGTGCTGGTGTTGGGGATGATGTTGATGATGATCTCGATGATGCCCGTGACGATGGTGATGACGATGGCGACGATCTCCCCTTCCGGGAGGTGATCTCCCCGGCGGAATCTGCCCACCGGAGATGCCCTTTTCTTCTCTGTAGGTTTCCGCCTCGAAGCGGCGGCGGAACTCCGTAAAAAGTCACATCCCTAGGGTTTTCGGGGAACGGAGAACATATATGCAAAAGGGGGCGACCAGAGGTGGGCCAGGGGCTCCAGGCGCCCCCCCCGGCGCGGCCAGGGGGGGCGCCCCCAGGCCGCCTGGGCACCCTGTGGCCCCCCTCTGACTCCCCTTTTGCGTGTCTTCGTTATTCGTCTGAAAAATACCTCCCGACAATTTTCAGGTAATTTGGAGGTGTTCTTCTTCAGCAACTCAGCATCCACTTTTTCCTGCTGAATCCCGCGTCTGCTGTTCCGGTATCGGAAAGTTGCAAACTGTGTAAAATAGACCAAAACAACATAAGAACATCATCATAACGTGAAATATATCAATGAATAAGGATAAATTATGATACAAAATAGTGATGCATTTTGGACGTATCAACACCCCCAAGCTTAGACCTCGCTTGTCCCCAAGCGAATATGAACTCGGTAAATCTGTCCACAAGTTTAGAGAGTGAAGTGTCGATAAATAGAATACGGACAAGAAGCATCATAGTCTCTTTACCAACTCAAATATCCTCAGCAGCAATCTTCAAATCATAAGGCTCTTATGAAAGAGTGTTAACACTTATATTAAAGTAGGACTAAGGAAACTCATTATATCATGGCAAACATGTCCTTTGGTCAAAGAACAACAAATAATTTTAACTTTTGTTCTTATATTTTGATGGGATTAATTGAAGCTTTTTGAAATAACATGTTAATAAGCAAGAAGTGAAAGTGTTAACACAAAGGAAGATATTTGCCTTAGCTGGGCATGACAAACAACTTACTTATCAAATGATAATGTCAACAAGGATATGATATGACAAATCTTAATGCAGCTTTATATGAATGAATCGTTATCAACATCGAACGTCCGCTCTCTTTGAGAAATAGAGGGAAGTAGGAATAACTGACTCAATTTAAAATTAAAAGATAGGTCCTGCTCTAGGGTAGTAGGGAAAACTCATGTGCTATCCTCAAATCAAACAGAATGAAAACAAGTTTTGAGAGGTGCATGATTTGTCAACGAATGCTAATAAATAACTCAGTTGCTTCTTGAACTGGACAAGTTTCGAGGAACGGCTCCCGTATGAGGACGATAACATCCTCTTATTCTCCTTTGTTTATCACTGCCAAAGTTTTCTGATTTCTCATGAACAAAGCGTGAAGGAGGGTTTGTTTGTTATATTATTCTTAAGCCGGGCGCACTCCTTGCTAGTTCCTTCTCGTATTATGGGTTTGCACATTATACATGCAATCCCGGGGTGAAGCTCGTCCAACTCAAGAAGACTATGAATTAGCTATTACTTCCTCATGAGCTAAAACAGAGGCACAAAATAAAAGATTTTGAACTTTTAAGGATAACACATAAATTATATACTTTTAGGAGGTGGTAGTGGAGTACCACGAGTAGGTAGGTATGGTGGACTCATATAGAAGGTATTGGCTTAAGGGTATGGATGCACAAGCAGAATTCCGCTTAGTACAGAGTTAGGCTAGCAAAGGTTTTGAGAGAGCAGACAATTGATGATGACTAAGATGTAAAGCAATATAAAGCATGAACATTGAAATAAGCATAACACATCAAGTTGTCTTCCTTGTCAACATAACACTTCAAGCATAATAACATAAAGGTTTTGGCTATGTTGATACTTTAAGAAAATCATGCTTGTTGTTATGACCAAAGCTATGTTTGCCAAGATTAAATAAAGTTTCATAGTCATACCTGACATAAGGTCAATACTCCCCATAAGAATCATCATATAAGGTCGATTGCGTGAAGAGAATACCGTGTGCAGCAAAAGGAACCGATAAACTTCTCATTAATATTCCATCATAGACGACTCCACACTCACGGATACAATTCTTCACCAAAGGGGTGATAGACCGCAATGCACATACCTATCTCATATAATAACCTCCCTAGACATGATACGACTCTACTTGACTTCTAAAAGACAAAAGGTAAAAGATAAAGATACCGGGCACTCCCCCAAGCTTGGAACAAGCCAAAGGAATGCCATTACCCCAGGAGATTTCACTCATCATCCTTGTTGGCGTTGATCAAGTAGTCCTTGGCGAAACGCTTCCATGGAAGGGGTTCTCCAGTCTCATATGAGAAGCTCGTCTCCTGAATCCTGCATTCAGCACCCAAACCCATGCGCAGAAACCTTAGTTCATACTCACAGTTCTGGTTATGTAGATCATTAATTTGCCCTTGGAGTTCTATAATTCTGTCTTCAGACGCGGCGATTCTTTCCCACATCTCCTTCATCTCCTTCAGGAAGTAGTTCTTCAGCTCGTTGGTGATGTCAAAGTTAGCTTCGACACCACACTCGGTCATCTTCTTGTACTCGAAGACTTCTTGTTCCACTTCTTCCAGCCTGGCTTGGACGCTCCCCTCCTTGATAGGTCCCTTCAGATCTTCTTGATGAAGGACACCGTCCTCCATCCGAACAACCTGAGGGTGCTTCTTCACCTCGGCGAGGTAAGGGTTGATGACGTTGACGACGAACGTGTCCTTGGGGGAACTTGGATAAGCCATGGCACCTAAATGTAGCTGAAAGATTTCCTGGCAGAAATAGATCGAAGAGAAAACACGCGAAATCGCAAGATACGTTGCCGGAACAATCCGGGCAAATATATAGGAAAAATTTATGCACAGAAAGGAAGGTAACGGACCAAAGCGGGGTCGGAGGAGGACTCCCAGGTGTCCAGGCGGCCTGCCGGCGCGGCCCAGGGGGGGCGCGCCAGGGGGGTGCCTGGACTCCCTGGAGGTCATCTCCGGCTCCACTTCGACTCGGAATTTTACTAATTTTGCAAAAACTCGTAATACGGAACTTTTATGATGGTTTGCGGTGTTTTCTTACCGTACTACATACCTTTTCTTTATTCAGCTTCTGCTGGCGTCTGAAACAGGGCTGCAACATGTTCTTCGTGGGTTGTTGTGTATATTATATTCACATCAACATCGACAGGGTCTCCTGCTATGTAATGTTTAAGTCTTTGCCCATTCACAACTTGAGGTTTGGTGCCTTCAAAATTATTAATCTTAATTGCACCAGACCGATAAACTTCTTCAATATGAAATGGTCCTTCCCACCTGGAAAGTAGTTTACCTGGAGAAAACCTGAAACGGGATCTAAACAACAAAACTTTATCACCAACATTAAATTCACGTTTCAGAATCTTCCTATCATGCCACCTTTTTACCTTTTCCTTGAACATTTTAGCGCTCTCGTAAGCTTCACTCCTCCATGCATCTAGAGAAGTCAAGTTCATGAGACGCTTCTCACCAGCTAATTTTTGGTCAGCGTTAAGCTCTCTAACAGCCCAGAAAGCTTTGTGCTCTAGCTCCAATGGCAAATGGCAAGCTTTGCCATACACCATCTTATAGGGGGACATGCCCATGGGGTTTTTGTAAGCAGTTCTATATGCCCACAAAGCATCTCCTAATTTATTTGACCAATCCTTCCTATTTCTGTTTACTGTTTTCTGCAAGATCAACTTAATCTCTCTATTGGTGAGCTCAACTTGCCCACTAGTTTGAGGATGATAAGGTGAAGCAATTCTATGATTAACATCGTATTTAGCCAAAGCTTTTCTAAAAGCTCCGTGCGTGAAGTGTGATCCTCCATCGGTCATGAAATACCTTGGTACACCAAACCTAGGAAAAATTACATCTTTAAGCATTTTTAAAGATGTTTTGTGATCAGCACTTTCAGTGGGGATTGCTTCAACCCACTTGGTCACATAATCAACAGCTACTAAAATGTGAGTGTACTTGTGTGAAGAAGGAAAAGGACCCATAAAATCAAAACCCCAACAATCAAAAGGTTCAATCACTAGCGAGTAATTCATAGGCATCTCATTCCTTCTACTAATGTTACCAACTCTCTGACATTTATCACAGGCTAAAACATAATTTCTAGCATCTGTAAAGAGAGTAGGCCAAAAAAAACCTGATTGAAGAACCTTATGTGCAGTCCTCTCACTGGCATGATGTCCTCCATAGGGACTATCATGACACCGTCTGAGAATGTCCTTTTGCTCATGTTCCGGAATGCATCTTCTCACTATCTCGTCGGGACCTTCTTTGAAAAGATGCGGGTCATCCCAAAAGTAGTGCCTCAAATCATGAAATAACTTCTTCCTTTGCTGAAATGTTAGACCTGGAGGCAAATACTTTGCAACCATAAAATTAGCATAATCTGCATACCACGGATCGGAAAGGGATTGTACTTTTACAACGGCAAGTTGCTCGTCTGGAAAACTATCGTTAACTGGGATGGGGTCGTGCGGTATATCTTCCATCCTTGAAAGATTGTCCGCCACCGGATTGTCTTCCCCCTTCCTATCAACAATCTACAAATCAAATTCTTGAAGAAGGAGTACCCATCTGATAAGCCTTGGCTTGGCATCCTTCTTTGTCATAAGATACTTAATGGCAGCATGATCAGTATGAATAATAACTTTGGAATCAACAATATACTGCCTAAACTTATCACAAGCAAAAACTACAGCTAAGAATTCCTTTTCAGTAGTAGCATAATTTCTTTGAGCACTATCAAGGGTTTTACTAGCATAATGTATAACATTCAATTTCTTATCAACTCTTTGTCCTAAAACAGCTCCAACAGCAAAATCACTTGCATCACACATAATCTCAAAAGGTAAATTCCAGTCAGGTGGTTGTACTATAGGAGCAGTTATTAAAGCTTTCTTAAGGACTTCAAAAGCTTCCTTACAATTTTCATCAAACGCAAAAGGAACATCCTTCTGGAGAAGATTATGTTGGAGATATGCCCTAGAGGCAATAATAAAAGCATTATTATTATATCTCCTTGTTCATGATAATTGTATGTTATTCATGCTTGAATTGTATTGTACGGGAACAGCGATACATGTGTGAATACACACACCACAATGAGTCCCTGGTAGGCCTCTAGTTACCAGTTCGTTGATCAACAGATGGTCACGGTTTCCTGACCATGGACATAGGATGTCAGTGATAACGGGATCACATCATTAGGAGAATGATGTGATGGACAAGACCCAAACTTGAGCATAACACGAGATCATATAGTTCGTAATGCATAAGCTTTTCGGTGTCAAGTATTTATTCCTTAGACCATGAGGTTGTACAACTCCCGGATGCCGTAGGAATACTTTGGGTGTGCCAACCGTCACAACGTAACTGGGTGGCTATAAAGGTACGCATCGGGTATCTCCGAAAGTGTCTGTTGAGTTGGTACGAACCGAGACTGGGATGTTGTCACTCCGTATGACGGAGAGGTACCTCTGGGCCCACTCGGTAAGACATCATCATAATGAGCTCAATGTGACTAAGTAGTTAGTCACGGGATGATGGATTACGGATCAAGTAAGGAGACTTGCCGTAACGAGATTGAACAAGGTATCGGGAATACCGACGATCGAATCTCGGGCAAGTACCGTACCGATGGACAAAGGGAATAATATACGGGATTGAGTGAATCCTTGACACGGTGGTTCATCCGATGAAGATCATCGAGGAACACGTGGGAACCAACATGGGTATCCAGATCCCGCTGTTGGTTATTGACCGGAGAGTGGTCTCGGTCATGTCTACGTGTCTCCCGAACCCGTAGGGTCTACACACTTAAGGTTCGGTAACGCTAGGGTCGTAGAGATAAATGCACGTGGAAACCCGAAAGTTGTTCGGAGTCCCGGATGAGAACCCGGACGTCACGAGGAGTTCCGGAATGGTCCGGAGGTAAAGATTGATATATAGGAAGTCCAGTTTCGGCCAACGTGTGATCTCCGGGGGTCACCGGGAGCGTCCCGGGACCACCGGAGGGTCCCCGGGGGTCCACCGGGTGGGGCCACCCATCCCGGTGGGGCCCCTAGGCCGCAAGGGGAAGTGTCCAGCCCTCAGGGCTGGCGCACCACTAGGGGACCCACCTCCCCATGCGCCTAGGGTTAAAACCCTAAAGGGGAGGGGGTCCACTTGCCTTGGGGGGCAAGGAACCCCCCCTGGCCGCCGCCCCCTTGCAGATTGGATCTGCAGGGGGCCCAGGCGCACCCCCCTGGCCCCTATATATATGTGGGGAGGGAGAGGGTAGTCGAACCCTTGCCCTGGCGCCTCTCCCCCTCCCGTCACACCTCCATACTCCAACGCAGGGCGCCCGGCGAAGCCCTGCTGCGATCTCCACTGCATCCGTCATCACGCCGTCGTGCTGCCGGATCTCTGACGACTTCTCCTCCCCCCTTGCTGGATCAAGAAGGAGGTGACGTTGCTGCACCGTACGTGTGTTGAACGCGGAGGTGCCGTCCGTTCGGCGCTAGATCATCAGTGACGAAGAACGTGAAGAGTACGACTACTTCATCCACACTTCGTTGAAAGCTTCCGCACGCGATCTACATAATGATATGTAGATGTACTCTTACTTGCTCGTTGCTAGATGTCTCCATAGTTGGATCTTGGTGAAGGCGTAGAAATTTTTTGAATTATGCTACGTTCCCCAACAGTGGTATCAGAGCCTAGGTTTTATGCGTAGCATCTTGCACGAGTAGAACACAAAGCAGTTGTGGGCGTATGATCTTGTTCAACTTTCTTACTGTTACTAGTCAATCTTGATTCGGCGGTATTGTGGGATGAAGCGGCCCGGACCGACCTTACACGTACGCTTACGTGAGACTGGTTCCACCGACAGACATGCACTAGATGCATAAGGTGGCTGGCGGGTGTCTGTCTCTCCTACTTTAGTCGGATCGGATTCGATGAAAAGGGTCCTTATGAAGGGTAAATAGAAGTTGACAAATCACGTTGTGGTTTTGGCGTAGGTAAGAAACGTTCTTGCTAGAAATCCTACAGAAGCCACGTAAAACTTGCAACAACAATTAGAGGACGTCTAACTTGTTTTTGCAGCATGTGCTACGTGACGTGGTATGGCCAAGAACGAAGGTGTGATGAATGATATATGTGATGTATGAGATTGATCATGTTTTTGTAATAGGGAATCACGACTTGCATGTCGATGAACTTGACAACCGGCAGGAGCCATAGGAGTTGTCTTAATTATTGTATGACCTGCGTGTCACTGAATAACGCCATGTAATTACTTTACTTCATTGCTAAACGTTAGCTATAGTAGTAGAAGTAATAGTTGGCGTGACGACTTCTTCAAGACACGATGATGGAGATCATGATGATGAAGATCATGGTGTCGAGCCGGTGACAAGATGATCATGGTGCCCCAAAGATGGAGATCCAAGGAGCAAGATGATATTGGCCATATCATGTCACTTTAATTGATTGCATGTGATGTTTATCATGTTTATGCATCTTGTTTACTTAGAACGACGGTAGTAAATAAGATGATCTCTCACTAAAATTTTAAGTATTGTGTTTCCCCTAACTGTGCACCGTTGCTAAAGCTCGTTGCTCCGAAGCACCACGTGATGATCGGGTGTGATAGGTTCTAACATTCACATACAACGGGTGTAAGACAGATTTACACACGCGATACACTTAGGGTTCACTTGACGAGCCTAGCATGTATAGACATGGCCTCGGAACATGGAAGACCGAAAGGTCGAACACGAGTCGTATAGAAGATACGATCAACATGAAGATGTTCATCGTTGATGACTAGTCCGTCTCACGTGATGATTGGACACGGACTACTCGATTCGGATCGTGTATCACTTAGATGACTAGAGAGATGTCATTCTGAGTGGGAGTTCATTAAAATTGGATTAAGATGAACTTAATTATCATGAACTTAGTCTAAATTCTTTACAATATCTCTTGTAGATCAAATGGCCCACGCTCAGGTTTCCCTCAACTTCAACGCATTCCTAGAGAAAACCAAGCTGAAAGACGATGGTAGCAACTATACGGATTGGGTCCGTAACCTGAGGATTATCCTCATAGCTGCCAAGAGATCATATGTCCTAGAAGCACCGCTAGGTGATGCACCTGCTCCCGATGCGGCCCAAGACGTTTTGAACGTCTGGCAGTCGCGTAGTGATGATTACTCCCTGGTTCAGTGCGGCATGCTTTACAGTTTAGAATCGGGGCTCCAAAAGCATTTTGAGCACCACGGAGCATATGAGATGTTCGAAGAGCTGAAAATAGTTTTCCAAGCTCATGCCCGAGTCGAGATATATGATGTCTCCGACGCATTCTACAGCTGTAAGATGGAGGAGAACAGTTCTGTCAGTGAGCACATCCTCAAGATTTCAGGATTGCACAACCGCTTGTCTCAGCTGGGAATGAATCTCCCAGATGAAGCGGTCGTTGACAGAATCCTCCAGTCGCTCCCACCAAGCTTCAAGAGCTTCGTGTTGAACTTCAATATGCAGGGGATGGAGAAGTCCATTCCCGAGGTGTATTCGATGCTGAAATCAGCGAAGGTGGACATCAAGAAAGAACATCAAGTGTTGATGGTCAATAAAACCACTAAGTTCAAGAAAGGCAAGGGTAAGAAGAACTTCAAGAAGGACGGCAAGGGAGTTGCCGCGCCTGGCAAGCCTGTTGCCGGGAAGAAGCCAAAGTATGGACCGAAGCCTGAGACAGAGTGTTTTTATTGCAAGGGAACGGGTCACTGGAAGCGGAACTGCCTCAAATATTTAGCAGACAAGAAGGCCGGCAACGTCAAAGGTATATTTGATATACTTGTTATTGATGTGTACCTTACCAGCGCTCGTAGTAGCTCCTGGGTATTTGATACTGGTGCAGTTGCTCACATTTGTAACTCAAAACAGGAGCTGTGGAATAAACGGAGACTGGCAAAGGATGAGGTGACGATGCGCGTCGGGAATGGTTCCAAGGTCGATGTGATCGCCGTCGGCACGCTACCTCTACATCTACCCTCGGGATTAATTGTTATTTAGTACCAGCTTTGAGCATGAACATTGTTTCTGGATCTCGTCTTATGCGAGATGGCTATTCTTTCAAATCAGAGAATAATGGTTATTCTATTTATTTGAGAGATATGTTTTATGGTCATGCCCCGCTGGTCAATGGTTTATTTTTGATGAATCTCGAACGTAGTGATACACATATTCATAGTGTAGATGCCAAAAGATGTAAAGTTGATAATGATAGTCCCACATACTTGTGGCATTGCCGCCTTGGTCATATTGGTGTCAAACGTATGAAGAAGCTCCATTCAGATGGACTTCTAGAGTCTCTTGATTATGAATCATTTGACACGTGCGAACCATGCCTTTTGGGCAAGATGACCAAGACTCCGTTCTCCGGAACAATGGAGCGAGCAACCAACTTGTTGGAAATCATACATACCGATGTGTGCGGTCCAATGAGTGTTGAGGCTCGCGGAGGCTACCGTTATGTTCTCACCCTCACGGATGACTTGAGTAGATACGGGTATATCTATTTGATGAAACACAAGTCTGAGACCTTTGAAAAGTTCAAGGAATTTCAGAATGAGGTTGAGAATCAACGTGACAGAAAAATAAAGTTCTTGCGATCGGATCGTGGGGGTGAATATTTAAGTCATGAATTTGGCACACACCTTAGGAGCTGTGGAATTGTTTCACAATTGACACCGCCCGGAACACCTCAACGCAACGGTGTGTCGGAACGTCGAAATCGTAATCTGTTGGACATGGTGTGATCTATGATGTCCCTCACCGATTTATCGCTATCTTTTTGGGGTTATGCTTTAGAGACTGCCGCATTCACTTTAAATAGGGCTCCGTCGAAATCCGTTGAGACGACTCCGTATGAACTTTGGTTTGGCAAGAAACCGAAGCTGTTGTTTCTAAAAGTTTGGGGTTGCGATGCTTATGTCAAGAAACTTCAACCTGAAAAGCTCGAACCCAAATCGGAGAAATGCGTCTTCATAGGATACCCAAAGGAAACAATTGGGTACACCTTCTACCACAGATCCGAAGGCAAAGTCTTTGTTGCCAAGAACGGATGCTTTCTGGAGAAAGAGTTTCTCTCGAAAGAAGTGAGTGGGAGGAAAGTAGAACTTGATGAGGTGACAGTCACCCCTCCTGTACCGGAAAGTAGCGCAGCGCAGGAAACTGTTCCTGAGGTGCCTGCACCGACAAGGGAGGAAGTTGATGATAATGATCATGAAGAAACAGATCAAGTTACTACTGAACTTCGAAGGTCCACAAGGGCATGTTCCGCACCAGAGTGGTACGGCAACCCTGTACTGGAAATCATGTTGTTAGACAACGGTGAACCTTCGAACTATGAAGAAGCAATGGCGGGCCCGGATTCCAATAAATGGCTTGGAGCCATGAAATCCGAGATAGAATCCATGTATGAAAACAAAGTATGGACTTTGGTGGACTTGCCTGATGATAGGCATGCCATAGAAAACAAATGGATATTTAAGAAGAAGACAGACACAGATGGTAATGTGACCATCTATAAGGCTCGGCTTGTCGCTAAGGGTTATCGACAAGTTCAAGGGATTGACTACGACGAGACTTTCTCGCCCGTAGCGATGCTGAAGTCAGTCAGAATCATGTTAGCTATTGCCGCATTCTATGATTATGAGATATGGCAAATGGACGTCAAAACAACATTCCTTAACGGCTTCCTCAAGGAAGAGTTGTATATGATGCAACCGGAAGGTTTTGTCGATCCAGAGAACGCTAACAAGGTATGCAAGCTCCAGCGCTCGATTTACGGGCTGGTGCAAGCATCTCGGAGTTGGAATATTCGCTTTGATGAAGTGATCAAAGCGTTTGGATTTATACAGACTTATGGAGAAGCCTGTATTTACAAGAAAGTGAGTGGGAGCTCTGTAGCATTTCTCATATTATATGTGGATGACATATTGCTGATGGGAAATGATATAGAATTCTTGGAAAATGTAAAGGCCTACTTGAATAAAAGTTTTTCAATGAAGGACCTTGGAGAAGCTGCTTACATATTAGGCATCAAAATCTATAGAGATAGATCGAGACGCCTCATTGGTCTTTCACAAAGTACATACCTTGACAAAATATTGAAGAAGTTCAATATGGATCAGTCAAAGAAAGGATTCTTGCCTGTTTTGCAAGGTATGAGATTGAGCAAGGCTCAGTCGCCGACCACGGCAGAAGATAGAGAAAAGATGAGTGTCATTCCCTATGCCTCGGCCATAGGTTCTATCATGTATGCCATGCTGTGTACCAGACCTGATGTGAACCTTGCCATAAGTTTGGTAGGGAGGTACCAAAGTGATCCCGGTACGGAACACTAGACATCGGTCAAGAACATCCTGAAGTACCTGAAAAGGACTAAGGATATGTTTCTCGTTTATGGAGGTGACGAAGAGCTCGTCGTAAAGGGTTACGTCGATGCTAGCTTCGACACAGATCTGGATGACTCTAAGTCTCAAACCGGATACGTGTATATTTTGAACGGAGGGGCAGTCAGCTGGTGCAGTTGCAAGCAAAGCGTGGTGGCAGCATCTACATGTGAAGCGGAGTACATAGGTGCTTCTGAAGCAGCGCAGGAAGGAGTCTGGATGAAGGAGTTCATCACCGACCTAGGAGTCATTCCAAGCGCGTCAAGCCCGATGACTCTCTTCTGTGACAACACTGGTGCTATTGCTATTACCAAGGAGCCCAGGTTTCACAAGAAGACCAAGCACATCAAGCGCCGTTTCAACTCCATCCGGAATTATGTTCAGGATGGAGACATAGATATTTGTAGAGTGCATACGGATCTGAATGTAGCAGACCCGTTGACTAAACCTCTTTCACGAGCAAAACATGATCAACACCAGAACTCTATGGGTGTTCGATTCATCACAATGTAACTAGATTATTGACTCTACTGCAAGTGGGAGACTGTTGGAGATATGCCCTAGAGGCAATAGTAAAAGCATTATTATTATATCTCCTTGTTCATGATAATTGTCTGTTATTCATGCTTGAATTGTATTGTACGGAAATAGCGATACATGTGTGAATACACAGACCACAATGAGTCCCTGGTAGGCCTCTAGTTACCAGTTCGTTGATCAACAGATGGTCACGGTTTCCTGACCATGGACATAGGATGTCAGTGATAACGAGATCACATCATTAGGAGAATGATGTGATGGACAAGACCCAAACTTGAGCATAGCACGAGATCGTTTAGTTCGTGATGCATAAGCTTTTCGGTGTCAAGTATTTATTCCTTAGACCATGAGGTTGTACAACTCCCGGATACCGTAGGAGTACTTTGGGTGTGCCAAACGTCACAACGTAACTGGGTGGCTATAAAGGTATACTACGGGTATCTCCGAAAGCATCTGTTGGGTTGGCACGAACCGAGACTGGGATTTGTCCCTCCGTATGACGGAGAGGTACCTCTGGGCCCACTCGGTAAGACATCATCATAATGAGCTCAATGTGACTAATTAGTTAGTCATGGGATGATGGATTACGGATCGAGTAAGGAGACTTGCCATAACGAGATTGAACAAGGTATCAGGAATACCGACGATCGAATCTCGGGCAAGTACCGTACCGATGGACAAAGGGAATAACATACGGGATTGAGTGAATCCTTGACACGGTGGTTCATCCGATGAAGATCATCGAGGAACACATGGGAACCAACATGGGTATCCAGATCCCGCTGTTGGTTATTGACCGGAGAGTGGTCTCGGTCATGTCTACGTGTCTCCCGAACCCGTAGGGTCTACACACTTAAGGTTCGGTAACGCTAGGGTCGTAGAGATAAATGCACGCGGAAACCCGAAAGTTGTTTGGAGTCCCGGATGAGATCCCGGACGTCACGAGGAGTTCCGGAATGGCCCGGAGGTAAAGATTGATATATAGGAAGTCCAGTTTCGGCCAACGGGTGATCTCCGGGGGTCACCGGGAGCGTCCCGGGACCACCGGAGGGGCCCCGGGGGTCCACCGGGTGGGGCCACCCATCCCGTTGGGGCCCCTAGGCCGCAAGGGGAAGTGTCCAGCCCTCAGGGCTGGCGCACCACTAGGGGGCCCACCTCCCCATGCGCCTAGGGTTAAAACCCTAAAGGGGAGGGGGGCTCCACTTGCCTTGGGGGGCAAGGAACCCCCCTGGCCGCCGCCCCCTTGCAGATTGGATCTGCAGGGGGCCCAGGCGCACCCCCTGGCCCCTATATATATGTGGGGAGGGAGAGGGCAGCCGAACCCTTGCCCTGGCGCCTCTCCCCCTCCCGTCACACCTCCATACTCCAACGCAAGGCGCCCGGCGAAGCCCTGCTGCGATCTCCACTGCATCCGTCATCACGCCGTCGTGCTGCCGGATCTCTGACGACTTCTCCTCCCCCCTTGCTGGATCAAGAAGGAGGTGACGTTGCTGCACCGTACGTGTGTTGAACGCGGAGGTGCCGTCCGTTCGGCGCTAGATCATCGGTGACGAAGAACGTGAAGAGTACGACTACTTCATCCACACTTCGTTGAAAGCTTCCGCACGCGATCTACATAAGGGTATGTAGATGTACTCTTACTTGCTCGTTGCTAGATGTCTCCATAGTTGGATCTTGGTGAAGGCGTAGAAATTTTTTGAATTATGCTACGTTCCCCAACAGATTAGTGAGGGGTCTCGAGGTTTTAGAAAAGTCTTTAATAAATCTTCTATAAAAACCTGCATGACCGAGAAAACTGCGAATACCTTTGATGTCCCTTGGATAGGGCATCCTCTCAATAGCTTCGATCTTGGCTTTGTCCACTTCAATTCCCCTTTCGGGAATCTTGTGACCAAGACCAATTCCTTCATTAACCATAAAGTGGCACTTCTCCCAGTTGAGTACCAAATTTGTCTCCTCGCATCTCTGCAAAACTTTATTAAGGTTGTGAAGACAATGGTCAAATGAAGTTCCATAGACGGAGAAATCGTCCATGAAGACTTCCATAATATCCCCGCAGAAACCATGAAAGATAGCAGACATACACCTTTGAAAAGTAGCAGGGGCATTACATAAACCAAAAGGCATACGTCTGTAAGCATAAGTACCAAAAGGACAAGTAAAAGTGGTCTTCTCTTGATTGGCAGTGTTAACATGAATTTGAGAGAAGCCAGAATAACCATCGAGATAACAAAAGTGGGTATTTTTGGATAACCTTTCAAGCATTTGGTCGATGAACGGCAACGGGTAGTGATCCTTCCTGGTTGCCTTGTTCAACTTCCTGTAATCAATACACATTCTATATCCAATAATAATTCTCTGAGGTATTAGTTCATTTTTATCATTAGGAACCACAGTTGTACCTCCTTTCTTAGGAACACAATGTACCGGACTTACCCACTTACTATCAGCTATAGGGTAGATAATACTTGCGGCTAGAAGCTTGAGAATCTCAGTTCTCACGACATCCATCATCTTCGGGTTCAACCGTCGTTGATGATCAACAACTGGTTTAGCATCAGGCTCAAGGTTGATAGTATGTTGACAGATAGATGGACTAATCCCCTTAAGGTCATCAAGGGTGTAGCCAATTGCGCATCGGTGTTTACGAAGTACTTCCAATAATCGCTCTTCTTCATATCCTGAAAGGTTAGAATTGATAATAACAGGATATACTTTCTTTTCATCTAAATAAGCAGACTTGAGCGTATCGGGAAGAGGTTTTAGATCGAACACCGGGTCTTCTTTCGGTTTTGATAAAATTCCCAAAGGTTCAACCGGAAGGTTGTGCTTCAGGATGGCAGGCTGCCTCAAGAATATTTCATCTAGTTCATTTCTTTCCTGCATATGCAAATCATTCTCGTGGTCCTCCATGTATTGCTGCAAAGGATCATTAGGGGGAATAGCAATAGAAGCAATACTTTCAATAATTTTATCATCACTAGGTAAATCAGTACCACGAAGCTGCTTAGAGAACTTAGAAAAATTAAATTCATATGGCTCACCATCGAATTCAACAAAAACTTTACCTTTCTTGCAATCTATTATAGCTCCACAAGTTCTAAGAAAAGGTCTACCAAAAATAATGGGACAAAAATTGTCTCTCTCTGATCCAAGTACTAAAAAGTCGGTAGGGTATTTTACCTTTCCACATAGGAGTTCAACGTCCCTCACAATTCCGATAGGAGAGATGGTTGTTCTATTTGCAAGATGAATAGTAACATCAACTTCTTCAAGTTCACAAGGGGAAATCTCACCGATGATTTCTTCATAAAGTGAATAAGGAATATCACTTGCACTCGATCCCAAATCGCATAGCCCATAATAATTGTGATCTCCTATTTTAACAGATACCACTGGAGTACCTGAAATTTGGCCTTTATTCTTGGCCGTGACAAGGTTAGTGGAAACAGCACAAAAATTTATATTGGAATCCAAAACATCATTAGTAGCAAGGTCTTTAATCAATGCAACTTGAGGATCGACCCTGATCTGGTCCTCACGCTCATCAACTCTTCTCTCACTTTTATTTATTATGCCTCTCACAAGAGAGTGCTCCTTTATCCTCGTGGGAAAAGGAGGCTGTTCATATATAACTGCAGGCAAAATAGGGTCAGCAACAAAAATATCAATAGGTGGTTCTTTAAAAGGTGCATGGTGCTGGTCTCTCTTCTTTTTAAAAGAATCAACGTGAGAGGCAAAATTCTTACACAAATCAATCACTAGATGGGAATCAAGACCAATCTTAGAGCAAAAAGTATTGAAGTAATCAGTTTCCACATAGCTCTCAATATAATCATGTTCATAATTTATAGCGGGTTCAATACCTTTATCAATTTCCCAATCTTCGGTATTCCTCTGGATTCTTTCAAGGAGATCCCACCTTTCTTCAACACTCTTCTTCTAAAACACCCCACTAGAGGAGGCATCCAGCATCTCCTTATCCTGACGAGAAAGCCTGGCATAAAAATTTGTAAGTATAATTTCCTTGGGAAGCTTATGAATAGGGCATTTGAGCATTAGGGACTTCAATCTCCCCCAAGCTTGAGCAATGCTTTCTCCGTCACGAGACCTAAAGTTATAGATATAATTCCTGTCTCGATGAATTTCATGAAGAGGATAACACTAAGTATAAAAGAGAGACATAAGCTCCTGCCAGTCCAACAAGTGTGAGTTATCGAGAAGCCCATACCAATCTGAAGCTTTATCTATAAGTGATACGACAAACAATTTCCTCATGACAAACTCCCTCGATACACCTGCAAGCTTAAATAATGAACATAGTCGTGACAAATATATCAAGTGTTCACCGGGATGTCTGTCTCCTGCATAACGATTAGCCAAAACATAACCGATAATGCCAACTGGTATTTTATAAGGCACAATTTCAGTAGGGGGAGGATCAACCACCACAGGTGTGGGGCGTCTTCCCGCAAGCAACGCTCCAATAATAGGGTTGTCCATAAGGACAAAGAGCAGCAATAGCAAAAATAAAAACAGAATTATAAAAAGACTTTCTTACTAGTTTCACTTTACCAATAGCGCTACGCTCCCCGGCAACGGCGCCAGAAAACGTTACTTGATGACCCTCAACCGTAAGGGATCTGTTGCAGCATTTTCGATAAGTAAGAGTGTCGAACCCAACGAGGAGCAGAAGGTATTGATAAGCGATTCTGAGCAAGAAATTACTGCAAGCACTGAAAGATAACTTTTAGGGGTTTTCTCGGTATAAACAACAAGAATGTAAAGGCAAGTAATGTAAAAGGTACTGAGAGTAACAAGTGGCCCAATCCTTTCTTAGCAAAGGAGAGGCCTAGCAACTGAACTTATAAAGACTAAAGCGTTCTTGAGGACACACGGGAGAGGTAGTCATGTGCTTTCGCCATATTCCGTATCGATACTATGTTATGTGTTGATAAGCGTTGAGTGGGTGGATCTATGCTAGTGCACTCTCTAGACTAAGATGAATGCACTCTTATGATTAAACACCTTGCAAGCATCCGCAAATACAAGATAGAATTTAAGGCAAAAGCCTAACCATAGCAATACGATCGAGGATCCATTATTCCCTTATGCAAAAGCGTGCGAACTGGGGTTCAGGTTTCTGTCACTCCGGAAACCCACCATATGCATTCTTTATACACAATGTATTCTCCTAGGTCCTTAATAAGGCGAAGTGTTGGGTGTTCGACTCACACAACACCACTAGTAGAATGACAACACAACTTAAATATCAAACAACACATATTACTTCAACAGCATATGACTACTAACAACAATACTTTCCCCATGTCCTCAAGAACTAAGGTAACTACTCACAAGACATAAAAGAGATCATGATCAGTGGGGATAAATATGTGATAAACAATCTGGACATAATAATATTTCTCCAACAAAACTCAATAGCATTCACCACAAAGTAGTAATCAACACCGATGGAGTAGAGAGGATAGATAGTACGAGTTACAACACGAGTTGTGATTGTAAGATGAGATTTGGATGAAGATGGAGATGGTTCTGGTGTTGGGGATGATGTTGATGATGATCTCGATGATGCCCGTGACGATGGTGATGACGATGGCGATGATCTCCCCTTCCGGGAAGTGATCTCCCCAGCGGAATCTGCCCACCGGAGATGCCCTTTTCTTCTCTGTAGGTTTCCGCCTCGAAGCGGCGGCGGAACTCCGTAAAAAGTCCCGTCCCTAGGTTTTTTGGGGAACGGAGAACATATATGCAAAAGGGGGCGACCAGAGGTGGGCCAGGGGCTCCAGGCGCCCCCCGGCGCGACCAGGGGGGCGCCCCCAGGCCGCCTGGGCACCCTATGGCCCCCCTCTGACTCCCCTTTTGTGTGTCTTCGTTATTCGTCTGAAAAATACCTCCCGACAATTTTCAGGTAATTTGGAGGTGTTCTTCTTCAGCAACTCAGCATCCACTTTTTCCTGCTGAATCCTGCGTCTGCTGTTCTGGTATCGGAAAGTTGCAAACTGTGTAAAATAGACCAAAACAACATAAGAACATCATCATAACGTGAAATATATCAATGAATAAGGATAAATTATGATACAAAATAGTGATGCATTTTGGACGTATCACTTGCTGAGCGGTAACCATGTTTCTGGGGACGCCATCAACTGTTACACTTTTGTTGAATATCATGTGAGTTGCTATGCATGTTCATCTTGTCTAAAGTAAGGGTGATTTGCCATGGGTTGAATGGTTTCAGTATGCATATTGTTAGAGAAGAACATTGGGCCGCCAACCAAAGCCATGTATCATGGCGGAAGTTTTAGCTTGGACATTAATCCTCAATCTCTTATGAGAATATGCTTAAGCATTAAAGAGGAGTCCATTATCTATTTTCTATGTTGTCCCGGTATGGATGTCCTCAAGTTGAGATCTATCAAAAACGAGAAATCAAATGCGATCTATCTCCTTGGACCTTTGTACAGGTGACATAGAGGTACCGCTTTGTGACACTTGGTTGAAACATATGTAATGCAATGACAATCCATGGAAATCCGAGCTAATTAGGACAAGGTGCGAGCACTATTGGTATTCGATGCATGAGGCTTGCAACTTATAGGATGTCTTATGCATAACACATATGAAGTACTACTACCGTTGACAAAATTGTTTCTATGTTTTCAAAATAAAAAGCTCTAGCACATGAGTAATCCCTGCTTCCCTCTGCGAAGGGCCATTCTTTTACTTTTATGTTGAGTCTCCACCTTCTTTTAAAAGCACCAACTACTGAGAGCATGATTGTCATTCTGAGTGTAATGTGCATTGTCCCAAAGTAGCATTGTCTTTTGCATGATTGTGATATCGTTTATTCTGAAATCATTATATCTAGTCATCACTTAAACCTTGGAGGTGCCCCTGCATTTATGCTTCATTAAAGGGGGCAAGCTAGATATCACTTTATCATATTTGCACATCATATTCATTGCAAATCTATTTGATGTTTCAGTATCATATTGTAAAACTTTCAGTTCTTTGTGATTTTCTCATGAGGCAACTTAATTACTATAGATTCATTGTCTCAGTAAGCTTTTGTCATATGACTATGATAAAGTCCTATATGGTTAATAGCATGTCACCACAGAAATTATTCTTGTTATCATTTACCTACTCGAGGACGAGCAGGAAATAAGCTTGGGGATGTTGATACGTCCAAAACGTATCTATAATTTCTGCTTGCTCCATGCCTCTTTTGGGTGATATTGCTATGATATTTATACACTTCCATACACTTTTGATCATATTTGGACTAACCTATTAACTCAGTGCACCCCAGTGCCAGTTTCTGTTTTCGGCTGTTTTTGTATTTCAGGTTTTCACATTACGAGAACTGCCAGGAAAAATCCAGAAAAATTATATAAAAAGTTAGCCTTCCAGAACCTACCGTGCGCCTGAAGGATAGCCGGGGGGGGGGGCCACCAGGGCTCCAGGCGCCCTAGCGGCGCCCCCCTGGGCCGCGCCGGGGGGCGCCTGGGGGCCCCCCGAGGCTCCTCCGATGCCCCCCTTTGGCATATATTTAAAGCGTCTCCCGAAACCCTCGAAACGGGAACTCTTTTTTGCGATCTCATCTCTGTTCCGCCGCCGCCGCCGCTTCCAAGATCGGGAGCACCAGGAGAACTCTTCCCGGCACCCTGCCGGAGGGGAGGATCACCACCGGGAGCTTCTCCACCACCATGGACGCCTCCCGGATGAGTTGTGAGTAGTCTTCCTTGGACCATGAGTCCATGACCAGTAGCTATGTGATGTTCTCCTCCCGTTCTTGTGCTTCACTAATTAGTCCTCATGAGCTGCCCTACATGATCGAGGCACATATATAATCCTTATGCTGTTGCTATGATGAGTTTGCTGGGATCCGATGGATTATGAGATTATGTTCAGATTGTGTTTGAGTAATATATTTGATTCACCTCTTTTATGTTTAAGTTCGTAAGTAATTCTTGCATGTTCTCCGTTGTTATTTATTGCTTTGGCCAAGTAGTAGGTAGTGACTCCAAGAGGGAACGTTATGCTCGATTGTGGGTTCATGCCCCTCGATGACTAGTTTGAGTGACAGAAACATGAGTCTAGGAGATGTGCTGTTGCCACAAGGGGGAAAACAACGATGCTTGTGCCCGCGGGTGCAAGGATTGTTTACTTTACGCAAAGTTCTTTTAATGCAGTTGTCTGTTGCTTTGAGTTTACACTATGGGTGGGGCTCGCAACTTAATACCAGCGAGATGTTCTGGATAGATATCTCAAGGTGGATGATTAGTAGTAGATATTGATGGATTTCGGTCTACATACTTTGGCGTACCGCCCATGCTTTGAACCTCAACCTTTCT
Organism: Secale cereale; assembly: GCA_902687465.1. NCBI lineage: Eukaryota > Viridiplantae > Streptophyta > Magnoliopsida > Poales > Poaceae > Secale > Secale cereale. The sequence goes on from LR738710.1 coordinate 876,054,353, forward strand.
TGCAATGTAGTCAGCATTGGTTTGCGCACATGGTCCTGTCAATTGCCCAGCTGTAATTCGTTTACCTCACATAGCTGTTTTATCGTCTTTTGGGAGAGAGACATCACTAGTGAACATCATGAGACTCCTGTCCATATTACCATCATTGATCACATCCGCTATTTACTTTTCCGCTATTTACTTACTATTGCAATTATACCTATAACTATTATCACTTGCGTTTGATCCTTTGTAAACTACAAGGCCGGAGGGATTGACAACCTCTCTGTACTCGTTGGGAGCAAAGTTATTTGTATCTGTGTGCAGGTCCACATTGATTGCTAATATCCGGCGCCGTTAGCAGTTGACACCTTCTTGTTGAAATTGGGAGTCTCTGGGAAATTGATCCTTGGTATTACCAAGGGAAAACTTCTGCTACACTGCATCTCAAACCTTCCACTTGGGGTAACCAACGAGGGGTGAGAAGCCACCTAGCAGCAGGCCGGGCGACGGGAGGGGAGGCAGGACGTCGGGACGGGAGGGGAGACGCGCGGCCGCCGGAGGGGGACGACGAGGCCGGCGCGGGGCAGACGACGAGCCGCCCGGTGCGGACGACGAGCCTCCCGTCCGCACCTCCCGGCGAGCCTGCGCGACGACGTGTCCGAAATCCTTTCCTCTCCAAAAACGGGTGCGGCCGACGATGTTCCAGCGGCCACCCTCGTGCGGCGGAGCTCGTCCCGTGACGTGCCGGGCCCCCTCGTCGGGTACCCGTCGGCGGTCATGCGGAACACGTGCGGCAGACGGCAGCCCAGCGGCACAATGAGCCCGAGCCGGATGAGCTCGTCGGTCTCCGGCGTGCTCAGGCTAGTCGGCCACGAGCTGCCGTCGCTGCCGTCGGATGCCATGGAGGGGAGCGCGTCGCCGGAGGGGTGCGCCGTCGGAGGGGTGCGCGTCGTCGGAGCTGCGCGTCGTCGGTGGAGTGGAGGTGGGGACGGGGCGGGGAGGCAGACGGAGGGGGTTTATATGGACGGGCTTCGGTAG
>LR738710.1:876063180-876095888 GCA_902687465.1 Secale cereale
ACCATCCCGTCGGACGAAGCCTCGGAGAAGAAGGGACGAACCACCACCCTGCGCTGCCAGCACCTTACCAAGCGAGATGCACAACCCACACCGCCGCCACCCACTCGCCTTAAGGCCCACACGGACCTCCTCCACCTTCCTGCACCACCAGTCGGCTGCCCGACGACAGATCCGGTCGGATCTGGCTGGACCCCGGCCCGCCCGCACCACCACTGGCCAACGGCCCTGTGCACCACACTCGAGCGGGAGGAGAGGAAGGCCCCGCCGCCGCCCATGCCGAACGGGATGTGCCCGACGACTCGCGCCGGCGTTGGCAAGGAGGGGCGGAGGAGGGAGGAGGCGGGAGATGACGGATCTGGGAGCTCCCCCCGGCCGCCCGGGGGGACGGCACGAGGGGAGGCGAGAGAGGAGCGTTGAATCTAATCCGGACTCAAGCAGCATGCACTAGCCTGCGAGAAATCCCTACTTGAAAGAACTTACCTACAACAGACTAATCCCATATGCATTGGAGAGTTTAATTTCCTCAACCCCTCCATACACAAAGAACTTACTCTGAGCAGATGTGCATCGAGAGAGGCTTAATACTTCCCGCACGATCCAATGTTGGAACTAACATGAGGGGGATCCATCTCTTTTCGAGGCAGAGTGTATTATACATATCCAAACCCAGAGTAGAAATACTAGCAAATTCATGTTTTGGGAATAATAAGTTCTACTCAGGGTCCTTCGTCCTACATAACATCTACATGATAAAACCGTCATGTTAAGTCAACAAAAGTGTAAACCACTAGCTATTGTCAAAGGATGAAGCACAATGTGAAAAAAGATCAAGATGGCAGAGAGATGGGTGATCTGGTCCACCATGGACCATGCTCCATCATCCCTAACCCATAATGGACTAGTGGACGAAGATTATCGCAGTTGTCCCTTCTACCGACCACTTTAAGGGAAACATTGATGATTTGTCAAGGCCAGCCTATATATAGTTTCGCATGTGCATATCCCCTCACTCTTAGTTGAATCTAATCCAGGCTAGAGGCACATAGCTCGAAGACTAGTTTGAGAACCTAGGGCCGAGTCCGAGGAATCCGTTGACTCGGGATGACATGAAGGAAGAAAAGTTTGGAGCTGACCTCGAAGAGTCTCCGAAAACCCCAAGTCATGGATCAATCTTCCCTCCACACTTCTCCTAATATATGATTAAGTTGTGATAAACAAAATGCGCTCACCCATTGAAAACAGTTGAGCTATTATTTTGATGAGTGTACGGTGATCTTTCGTATAAGACCGTCGTACACACCCCGTATTGACTTTGTATCACAACCACACTAAACTTGAGATGTCGCCTAGAAAACATTTTAAATTTAAAAAATTGAAACTGAGAACTTGATAATGACGAACTAGCATTATTCGAAGAGTCCGAAAGCGAAACACATGGGGAGCGGAGGGGGAGGGCGGAGGTTATTGTCACTTCTGGGCACGAGGGGAGGTAAGAAACGAGGGAGCGCCACTGCTCATGGTGGTGGACATGCGATGATTAAGGTTTAATCTTCCCCTAGGAGGAGGAAGCTGGTCCTCATGCACACATGTATGATACGTAGTTTGTTTGGTGTAGGGAATGGTAACATTTGCTCGGGTATTCTTCACTTTGGTAAGGCCGTCGAACTGTAGATATATTTTCATCGATTTTCTGATTTGTTGAATGCCGTCTCTTTCGCCAGAGAGAAACTAACGGAATAGATAAATCCCGGACGTTCGATTTTTAAGCATGCTAATCCGAAGTGTTTCCATGACACCTTTAATTAAGGTGATGTTGACAAACATGGCAATTTTCTGACAAAAAATTGAACTGGACCAAAGTTGCCATGTGTTAACAACTAAAGTTGCCACCTCGCAACAACTAAAGTTGCCGTAAAAAAACGTTCGGGATGACCTGCTTAAATTCCGAACGTTCGGGACTTATTGAGGTCCAAAAGTAAATGAGATATGTCTTTTTTGTAACTCGGACAAAACAAGGACTGTATTATATTAACGCAGGTTACATGCAAGTCTCAACACTACCATAGAACAAACAGGTATGTACAATTCTACATGAACGAACAAATAGCGAACTAGCTAGGGTGCGCAGTCTTGTGCCGTTTCCTCTCCTCCATCGGAAGCTACTGGAGCATGGGGTGGTGGTAGCATCTGGCCCTTCTTGCTGAAGAGAACGTAGAGAGGGCTCTCCGGGTACGTCTCCTCGTAGACATCCACGCCGAACAAACGCATGGCTCTCTGCTTGAAAGCCCAGATCTCCACCACGTCACCCACACCGAAGCCGCAGTTGTTGATGAAGTCCATGTACCCCTCTCCTTTTATGACGCAGACGCCGCTGCTATCCCACCGCGTCAGCTGCAGCTCCCTGATGCCGGCGTAGCGCTCGATCACCAGCACGGGAAGGCCGCCGTGCTCCTTCCCCCTTCGCTTCTTCGTCTTCTCCCCAGGTACCTTGGGTAGCTTCGGCAGCCTTGGTCTCGGGGCTTCCACGTGCAGCAGGTTGGCGGCCTCGCGATCTAGGTGGGAGAGGAGCGGCCGGAGGTTGTGCATTACGCCCTCGATCGGGAGGCGGAACCGGTTCTGCTGCGGATCCACATCGGTGGCGGTCACGGTCTTCTCGACGATGAAGTGCACGGGCAGGTCGATGCGGAGGCTCAGGTACGCGAGCAGGCCCTTGGGTGCGCGTATCCCCGGCGGCTCGGCTCTCTCCTTGGGAGCGACGGCAGACAGCGGCACGGCATTGATGGGCTCGCCGGCCACGCCCACGGCCACGGGTGATGGCACCAGTGCACCCGCGTCCGCAGAGAGTCTGGCCGCATCGGCCCGTTGCTGTGCCGCTGCAGGATCGTACACAGCCAGCGTCCGCTTGGAGCCTGCGTGGCCTGGCGCCGCCCTAGGAATAACGATGTCGGTCGTTCCGGTGCCCGGACACATCGTGAATGTGCTCGTCCTGTGTCCCGGGCTCGCCGTAAACAGTTTACGCTGGTATGCGGTTGTCCCGGCGGGATCGACGTGTATCGTATGCGGTTGTCTCGGCGTTCGGCGACAATGGATGGATCGATGGATGGATGGATGCAGAGGAGACCGCCCACGTCCACGTATATATGTATCCATCATCCGATTAGCCTACGGTATCTGACTCCGACTCGAATAGCAGATGAATACGTAGATGCTAGGTCCGAATCCAGCCCAAATCCGGTTCCGTATCGTTTTCCAAATGCAGTTTGATATTTTTTTTTTGGTTTTTTGAGAGATAAACCAAATATATTTGGATGGTCTCCCTAGGAAAACATGTATTTGGATGGTCGACCGTTTTGCTTATACTTGCGCCCGACAAAAAGAACCTTGGAGCCAAAATTTCAAGGGACACTTAAAAAAAGGAAAACACTTATATCCGGCGCACCAGGTGAACGTTGCGCCGGACGATGCGTACGGTCGCGCGCAATCTCCCGGCTCCACTTGTGCTACGTCTTCCCACCACGCGTCACCTCCTGGGCCAACAAACCGTTCGCAGTGTCTTCCTTATCCCTTCGCTCAGTCAACACAACAATTTCTCCCCCAAATCAGAGCACACCCCCTGCTGCTACTCCAGCACGCGGCCATCGTCCACCTGCCAGCGCTGCTCCGGCAAGCGGACACCATCCACCCGCCCCGCGCTGCTCCGCCAAGCGGCCACCCATCCATCTGCGTGGCCATGCGGCAACCCAGCTTGCTATTCCTGCAGCTCGAAGGTGTTACAACTGCAGCGCCGGGGTACTTCAACCGGCGGCGACCATCGTTAAAAGGCAGCGAGCAGGAGTGGTAGCCGGTCGTGTGCGGCGGTGACCGAGGATGACCGCGGGTTGCCACCGGTTGCTGCAACCAACAAGCATTTTTGTTGTAACCTGCTGATAAAGAAGCTAGAAGCAACAGCGCAATGAGCTGAAACCACTATCGGCGGCAACTAAAACATGTTACAACCGGCAAATCACGAGCTAGAACCGGCCTTTGTTCATGCTGGTACTTGTGAGATTTTTTTGCTGCCACCGGCGACGGAGATATTTTTTTGCTGGAACTATTTTCTAGTTTTGCTAGAACCGTGTCGTTGTTTGAATCACACCATGTTTTTTGGCCAGTCACAGCTTCCCGTGGTGATCATGCCGACGATTGTTGCAACCAAGGGGAGCAGATGCTGGAGCCGTGGCGCCCTGCAATCGGAGGCGACAAGCACCAGGCTAGTGATGCTGAGAACGGCGCCTACTGAAGCTACGACGGGGATGGAGGAGAGCCGAAGTTGCAAACCTTTGCTGTTTTTTTTGCTGGAACCATCTACATTACCTTCTTTTGATTTGCAAGAATCAACCTAATTTTTGCTACCACGATCTTTTGATTTTGATGGAAGCAATCTATACTTTTTTGCTACAACCGTCTTCTCATTTTCGCAATGAGGACCATGCCAAAAACTGCGCGGGGATATAGCTGGGACTGGGGGCTGTCACCATCGGTGACCAGAAGTTGCAATGGATGGGGCTGCAAATGGTCGGTGTGCTTTTTGCTGCAACGACAGCGGATGCATGGCATGGCAAGATTGGCGGCGCTGCACCAGAGCTCGATAGAGCCAGGAGAGAAGTCCATATTTCAACCCTAAACAACCATTGAAGTCCAAGTTTCAACCCTGAACTCTAAAACCATCTAAAAATCAACCCCGGACTCTGAAAACCAGCTAGGAATCAACCCTCCCCTCCCCAACCCTAGTTTTGGCTGTTTTGACCATATTTGACACATTGACTATCCAGTCAGCAATCCTAGTTAGCCTAGCCACTCGCTTACATGGGGGACCCACAAAAAATTGAAGAAATGTATCCTCACTCAAATCAGCCATGCGGAGAGAAGGGCATCGGAGGACGTCAACGGACAGTGGTGGAGCTCCGACGAGGTGGCCGCACAAGGCACCCTTGCACCTGCAGCCACCTGAGGGAGTCCTGTATTCAGGGGTCCTTAGGCATCCGGGTCGTTGAAGTTGGGCCGTACTGATGGGCCGCGTAAAGAAGAAGCAGAAGACCCTCCCCCGTATTCGGTCAGGACTCTTATGTACGTAGAAAGGCATGCGTAGAGTCTGGATTATCGATTACTTCCTCCCCAAGTCACCCTTGTAACCCTAGGTCCCCTCAGGCGTGTATATAAGCTGAGGGGTTTAGTCTGTAGAGGGGATCGTCGTCATCACAATAACCTCATAGGCTATACTATAGGGTTTAGCCATTACGATCTCGAGGTAGATCAACTCTTGTATTCATATCATCCATATTAATATAGCAGGAAGTAGGGTATTACCTTGATCGAGAGGGTCTGAACCTGGGTAAACATCGTGTCCCCAGCCTCCTGTTACCATCGATCCTCTAAGCGCATAGCTTGGGCCCCCCTACCCGAGATCTGTCGGTTTTGACACCGACAATGGTGCTTTCATTGGGAGCTTCACTGTGCGCTCGCGACGAGCGATAGATGGCTCGTCTCGCCATCAACAACGGGATCACCCTCGGAAACAACTTGGCTATCGGCCAGGTTCTCCAGCTCGGCGGGTTCGCTGTATGCGCCTGCACAGCCTCTGTGCCAGCCGCACTCCCTGCAAGCCATCAAGCATCACCTTTACGTCAATTTCGGCCACTCCGATGACGCGACCACGACAGAACTCTCGCCCTTAAACGAGCTGCTAGATCGCATCGCCGCCCTGGGGCTTTCATTGCCAGAAGATCAGATCGGATCTAAATCCGACCATGATGAGATCGATCCTTTCCCAATCACTCACCTAGTGGCAGCAGTTGAGGACGGAGCCATAGAGACTTCTCCTCTCGAAACGGAGACCGCAACAATTCGGATCTCTGAACGCTTCAAGCCGAGCACACCCCTGTCGGGAGGCGCTTTATGTTCGTTGAGCTCTGGGACTGACACTGGACCCGAAAGACAATTAGATCCCGTCAAACCCGGATTGTCACTGTCGGAGGTTGTCAAAACCGCGAATACCACTTCGGGTTGGGATTCAAAATTTCCAGCACTCACCCACCCTGGGAAAAATTCTCCAAGTAAATCCGGATTCCGAGACATAGATGATCTCGCGAACATACAACAGCAACCCGAGGAAACAGTCAACCACTTTTGGGCCAGATTCCTGCTTGTTAAAAACAAGATCAAGGACTGTTGACACGATGAGGCGGTCCCTCTATTTCACCGCAACAGCACGGACAAGGGAGTCTTGAACGCCCTCAACCGACGTCGTGTTCAGAGCTTCACAGAACTGTCGCATTTAGTACGGAAGTACTGCGCAATAAAAAATTCCCTAGCAGGCCGTCCGATTACATGCCTATTGGCAAGAAGAACAAAGCTTTTTAAGGTACAGGTCCGTACTGGACGAACTACTCGACACACCTTGCCAAATAAATGCAACCCCGGACAATGTCCCTCACCATTGCCTTGGAGCATGTTGGGTACTTCGGCAGGTAGGAAAGAGCAGTACGTCAATCCTTGCCACCACCGTACCAAGCGAGAGGGACGTCGACGTCTTCACCGTCTTTGAGACGTTCTCCTCAAACAACCGTCGGAAGAGAGCAAATCGCGAACTTGCCGAGGTTTACCAAACTAGCTCTACAAGCCCATGGAGCGACACGGCAATTAGTTTTTGTTGGGGAACGTAGTATTTTAAAATTTTCCTACGATCACGCAAGATCTATCTACTAGATGCATAGCAACGAGAGGGAAGAGTGTGTCTACGTACCATCGTAGACCGGAAGCGGAAGCGTCAAGTGACGCGGTTGATGTAGTCGAACTTCTTCGTGATCCAACCGATCAAGCACCGAACGTACGGCACCTCCGCGTTCAGCACACGTTCAGCTTGATGACATCCCACGAGCTCTTGATCCAGTTGAGCTTCACGGGAGAGTTTCGTCAGCACGACGGCGTGGTGACGGATATGATGTATCTACCGGCGCAGGGCTTCGCCTAAGCACTACGACGGTATGACCGAGGTGTGTTTCTGTGAGGGGGGCACCGCACACGGCTAGAACAATTCAACTTGTGTGTCGTTGGGTGCCCCCTGCCCCCGTATATAAAGGAGCAAGGGGGGAGGCCGACCGGCACTCCTATGGTGCGGCTAGGGCGGCAATCCTACTAGGAATAGGATTGCAATCCTATTCCTAGTAGGAACCTACCAAAGAAGGAAAAGGGGGGACGGAAAGAAAGGGAGAGGGAGAGGGAAAGATGGGCCGCGCCCCCTCCCCTAGTCCTATTCGAACTCCTCCTAGGGAAGGGGCGCGCCACCTCCTGGCTGCTGCCCTCTCTCTCCCCTATGGCCCACCAGGGCCCACCATTTCCCCGGGGGGTTCCGGTAACCCCCCCGGCACTCCGGTAAATTCCGAAACTTTCCAGAACACTTCCGGTGTCCGAATATAGTCGTACAATATATCAATATTTATGTCTCGGACATTTCGAGACTCCTCCTCATGTCCGTGATCTCATCCGGGACTCCGAACTACCTTCGGTACATCAAAACTCATAAACTCATAATACCGATCGTCATCAAACGTTAAGCGTGCGGACCCTACGGGTTCGAGAACTATGTAGACATGACCGAGACTCATCTCCAGTCAATAACCAATAGCGGAACCTGGATGCTCATATTGGCTCGTACATATTCTACGATGATCTTTATCGGTCAAACCGCATAACAACATACGTTGTTCCTTTTGTCATCGGTATGTTACTTGCCCGAGATTCGATCGTCGGTATCTCTATACCTAGTTCAATCTCGTTACCGGCAAGTCTCTTTACTCGTTCCGTAATACATCATATCGTGACTAACTCATTAGTCATTTGCTTGCAAGGCTTATTATGATGTGCATTACCGAGAGGGCCCAGAGATACCTCTCCGACACTCGGAGTGACAAATCCTAGTCTTGATCTATGCCAACACCACGAATACTTTCGGAGACACCTGTAGAGCATCTTTATGATCACCCAGTTACGTTGTGACGTTTGATAGCACACAAGGTGTTCCTACGGTATTCGGGAGTTGCATAATCTCATAGTCGTAGGAACATGTATAAGTCATGGAGAAAGCAATAGCAGTAAAACTAAAAGATCATAGTGCTATGCTAACGGATGGGTCTAGTCCATCACATCATTCTCCTAATAATGTGATCCCGTTGATCAAATGACAACTCATGTCTATGGCTAGGAAACATAGCCATCTTTGATCAATGAACTAGTCTAGTAGAGGCATACTAGGGACATACTATTTTGTCTATGTATTCACACATGTATCAAGTTTCCGGTTAATACAATTCTAGCATGAATAAAAGACATTTATCATGATATAAGGAAATACAAAATAACATCTTTATTATTGCCTCTAGGGCATATTTCCTTCAGTCTCCCACTTGAACTAGAGTCAATAATCCAGATTACAAAGTGATGATCCTCACACCCATGGAGTCCTGGTGCTGATCATGTTTTTCCCGTGGAAGAGGCTTAGTCAACGGGTCTGCAACATTCAGACCCGTATGTATTTTGCAAATCTCTATGTCTCCCTCCTTGACTAGATCGCGGATGGAATTGAAGCGTCTTTTGATGTGCTTTGTTCTCTTGTGAAACCTGGATTCCTTCGCCAAGGCTATTGCTCCAGTGTTGTCACAAAAGATTTTCATTGGACCCGATGCACTAGGTATTACACCTAGATCGGATATGAAATCCTTCATCCAGACTCCTTCATTTGCTGCTTCCGAAGCAGCTATGTATTCCGCTTCACACGTAGATCCCGCCACGACGCTCTGCTTGGAACTGCACCAACTAACAGCTCCACCGTTCAATAAAAATACATATCCGGTTTGTGACTTATAGTCATCCGGATCAGTGTCAAAGCTAGAATCGACGTAACCGTTTACGACGAGTTCTTTGTCACCTCCATATACGAGAAACATATCCTTTGACCTTTTCAGGTACTTCAGGATGTTCTTGACCGCTGTCCAGTGATCCACTCCTGGATTACTTTGGTACCTTCCTGCTAGACTTATAGCAAGACACACATCAGGTCTGGTACACAGCATTGCATACATGATAGATCCTATGGCTGAGGCATAGGGAATGACTTTCATTTTCTCTCTATCTTCTGCAGTGGTCGGGCATTGAGTCTTACTCAACTTCATACCTTGTAATACAGGCAAGAACCCTTTCTTTGACTGATCCATTTTGAACTTCTTCAAAATCTTATCAAGGTATGTGTTTTGTGAAAGTCCAATTAAGTGTCTTGATCTATCTCTATAGATCTTGATGCCTAATATATAAGCAGCTTCACCGAGGTCTTTCATTGAAAAACTCTTATTCAAGTATCCTTTTATGCTATCCAGAAATTCTATATCATTTCCAATTAATAATATGTCATCCACATATAATATTAGAAATGCTACAGAGCTCCCACTCACTTTCTTGTAAATACAGGCTTCTCCAAAAGTCTGTATAAAACCATATGCTTTGATCACCTCATCAAAGCGTATATTCCAACTCCGAGATGCTTGCACCAGTCCATAGATGGATCGCTGGAGCTTGCATACTTTGTTAGCACCTTTTGGATCGACAAAACCTTCTGGTTGCATCATATACAACTCTTCTTTGAGATATCCATTCAGGAATGCAGTTTTGACATCCATTTGCCAGATTTCATAATCATAAAATGCGGCAATTGATAACATGATTCGGACAGACTTAAGCATCGCTACAGGTGAGAAAGTCTCATCGTAGTCAACTCCTTGAACTTGTCGAAACCCTTTCGCAACAAGTCGAGCTTTGTAAACAGTAACATTACCGTCTGCGTCGGTCTTCCTCTTGAAGATCCATTTATTTTCGATGGCCTGCCGATCATCGGGCAAGTCAACCAAAGTCCACACTTTGTTCTCATACATGGATCCCATCTCAGATTTCATGGCCTCAAGCCATTTTGCGGAATCTGGGCTCATCATCGCTTCCTCATAGTTCGTAGGTTCATCATGGTCTAGTAACATGACTTCCAGAACTGGGTTGCCGTACCACTCTGGTGCGGAACGTACTCTGGTTGATCTACGACGTTCAGCAGAAACTTGATCCGAAGTTTCATGATCATCATCATTAACTTCCTCACTGATTGGTGTAGGAATCACTAGAACAATTTTCTGTGATGTACTACTTTCCAATTCGGGAGAAGGTACAGTTACCTCATCAAGTTTTACTTTCCTCCCACTCACTTCTTTCGAGAGAAACTCCTTCTCTAGAAAGGATCCATTCTTAGCAACGAATATCTTGCCTTCGGATCTGTGATAGAAGGTGTACCCAACAGTATCTTTTGGGTATCCTATGAAGACACATTTCTCCGACTTGGGTTCGAGCTTATCAGGTTGAAGCTTTTTCACATAAGCATCGCAGCCCCAAACTTTAAGAAACGACAACTTTGGTTTCTTGCCAAACCATAGTTCATAAGGTGTTGTATCAACGGATTTAGATGGTGCCCTATTTAACGTGAATGCAACTATCTCTAAAGCATAACCCCAAAACGATAGTGGTAAATCGGTCAGAAACATCATAGATCGCACCATATCCAATAAAGTACGGTTACGACGTTCGGACACACCATTACGCTGTGGTGTTCCGGGTGGCGTGAGTTGTGAAACTATTCCACATTGTTTCAAATGAAGACCAAACTCGTAACTCAAATATTCTCCTCCACGATCAGATCGTAGAAACTTTATTTTTTTGTTACGATGATTCTCTACTTCACTCTGAAATTCTTTGAACTTTTCAAATGTTTCAGACTTGTGGTTCATTAAGTAGATATACCCCTATCTGCTCAAATCATCAGTGAAGGTCAGAAAATAACGATACCCGCCGCGAGCTTCAACACTCATTGGCCCACATACATCAGTATGTATGATTTCCAACAAATTTGTTGCTCGCTCCATAGTTCCGGAGAACGGTGTTTTAGTCATCTTGCCCATGAGGCATGGTTCGCAAGCACCAAGTGATTCATAATCAAGTGATTCCAAAAGTCCATCACTATGGAGTTTCTTCATGCGCTTTACACCAATATGACCTAAACGGCAGTGCCACAAATAAGTTGCACTATCATTATTAACCTTGCATCTTTTGGTTTCAATATTATGAATATGTGTATCACCACAATCGAGATCCAATAAGAATAGACCACTCTTCAAGGGTGCATGACCATAAAAGATATTATTCACAAAAATAGAACAACCATTATTCTCTGATTTGAATGAATACCCGTCTCGCAACAAACAAGATCCAGATACAATGTTCATGATCAACGCTGGCACAAAATAACAATTATTTAGGTCTAAAACTAATCCCGAAGGTAGATGTAGAGGTAGCGTGCCGACGGCGATCACATCGAATTTGGAACCATTTCCCACGCGCATCGTCACCTCGTCCTTAGCCAATCTTCGTTTAATCCGTAGTCCCTGTTTCGAGTTACAAATATTAGCAACCGAACCGGTATCAAATACCCAGGTACTACTACGAGCATTAGTAAGGTACACATCAATAACATGTATATCACATATACCTTTGTTCACCTTGCCATCCTTCTTATCCGCCAAACACTTGGGGCAGTTCCGCTTCCAGTGTCCAGTCCCCTTGCAGTAGAAGCACTCAGTTTCAGGCTTGGCTCCAGACTTGGGTTTCTTCGTGGGAGTAGCAACTGTCTTGCTATTCTTCTTGAAGTTCCCCTTCTTTCCCTTGCCCTTTTTCTTGAAACTAGTGGTCTTGTTAACCATCAACACTTGATGCTCCTTTTTGATTTCTACCTCCGCAGCCTTGAGCATAGCGAAGAGCTCGGGAATTGTCTTTTGCATCCCTTGCATATTATAGTTCATCACAAAGCCTTTATAGCTTGGTGGCAGTGATTGAAGAACTCTATCAATAACACTATCTTCATCCAACTTTGCAACCAAGTTGAGTCATATGATTGTAGTACCCAGACATTCTAAGCAAGTGTTCACTGATAGAACTATTCTCCTCCATCTTGCAGCTGTAGAACTTATTGGAAATCTCATATTTCTCAATCTGGGCATTTGCATGAAATATTAACTTCAACTCCTGGAACATCTCATATGGTCCATGACATTCAAAACGTCGTTGAAGTCCCGGTTCTAAGCCGTAAAGCATGGCACACTGAACTATCGTGTAGTCATCAGACCGCGACTGCCAAACCTTCAAAGCGTCTACATTAGCGGGAGGGGGCTTGTCACCTAGCGATGCTTCAAGGACATAATTCTTCTGTGCAGCAATGAGGATAATCCTCAAGTTACGGACCCAGTCCGTGTAATTGCTACCATCATCTTTCAACTTAGCTTTCTCTAGGAATGCATTAAAATTCAAAGGAACGGTAGCACGGGCCATTGATCTACAACGACATAGATATGCAAAAACTATCAGGACTAAGTTCATGATAAATTAAAGTTCAATCTAATCATATTATTTAAAGAACTCCCACTTAGATAGACATCCCTCCGGTCATCTAAATGATCACGTGATCCAAATCAACTAAACCATGTCCGATCATCACGTGAGATGGAGTAGTTTCAATGGTGAACATCTTATGTTGATCATATCTACTATATGATTCACGCTCGACCTTTCGGTCTCCAGTGTTCTGAGGCCATATCTGCATATGCTAGGCTCGTCAAGTTTAACCCGAGTATTCTGCGTGTGCAAAACTGGCTTACACCCGTTGTATTGGAACGTAGAGCTTATCACACCCGATCATCACGTGCTGTCTCGGCACGACGAACTTTTGCAATGGTGCATACTCAGGGAGAACACTTATACCTTGAAATTTAGTAAGGGATCATCTTATAATGTTGCCGTTGTTCTAAGCAAAATAAGAAGCATAATAAGATAAACATCACATGCAATCAAAATATGTGACATGATATGGCCATCATCATCTTGTGCTTTTGATCTCCATCTCCAAAGCACCGTCATGATCACCTTCGTCACCTGCGCGACACCTTGATCTCCATCGTAGCATCGTTGTCGTCTCGCCAACTATTGCTTCTACGACTATCGCTACCGCTTAGTGATAAAGTAAAGCAATTACATGGCGATTGCATTTCATACAATAAAGCGACAACCATATGGCTCCTGCCAGTTGCCGATAACATTACAAAACATGATCATCTCATACAAAACCGTATAACTCATCATGTCTTGACCATATCACATCACAACATGCCCTACAAAAACAAGTTAGACGTCCTCTACTTTGTTGTTGCAAGTTTTACGTGGCTGCTACGGGCTTGGCAAGAACCGTTCTTACCTACGCATACAAAACCACAACGATGTTTCGTCAAGTATGTGCTGTTTTAACCTTCACAAGGACCGGGCGTAGCCACACTTGATTCAGCTAAAGAGAGAGAGACAGACACCCGCCAGTCAACTTTAAGCAACGAGTGCTCATAACGGTGAAACCAGTCTCGCGTAAGCGTACGCGTAATGTCGGTCCGGGCCGCTTCATCTCACAATACCGCCGAAGCAAAGTATGACATGCTGGTAAGCAGTATGACTAGTTTCGCCCACAACTCATTGTGTTCTACTCGTGCATATCATCTACGCATAGACTTGGCTCATGATGCCACTGTTGGGGAACGTAGTATTTTAAAATTTTCCTACGATCACGCAAGATCTATCTACTAGATGCACAGCAGCGAGAGGGAAGAGTGTGTCTACGTACCCTCGTAGACCGGAAGCGGAAGCGTCAAGTGACGCGGTTGATGTAGTCGAACTTCTTCGCGATCCAACCGATCAAGCACCGAACGTACGTCACCTCCGCGTTCAGCACATGTTCAGCTTGATGACATCCCACGAGCTCTTGATCCAGTTGAGCTTCACGGGAGAGTTTCATCAGCACGACGGCGTGGTGACACATATGATGTATCTACCGGCGCAGGGCTTTGCCTAAGCACTGCGACGGTATGACCGAGGTGTGTTTCTGTGGAGGGGGGCACCGCACACGGCTAGAACAATTCAACTTGTGTGTCTTTGGGTGCCCCCCTGCCCCTGTATATAAAGGAGCAAGGGGGGAGGCCGGTCGGCCCTCCTATGGTGCGGCTAGGGCTGCAATCCTACTAGGAATAGGATTGCAATCCTATTCGTAGTAGGAACCTACCAAAGAAGGAAAAGGGGGAATGAAAGAAAGGGAGAGGGAGAGGGAAAGAGGGGCCGCGCCCCCCTCCCCTAGTCCTATTCGGACTCCTCCTAGGGAGGGGCGCGCCACCTCCTGGCTGCTGCCCTCTCTCTCCCCTATGGCCCACCAGGGCCCACCATTCCCCCGGGGGGTTCCGGTAACCCCCCCGGCACTCCGGTAAATTCCCAAACTTTCCAGAACACTTCCGGTGTCCGAATATAGTCGTCCAATATATCAATCTTTATGTCTCGGACATTCCGAGACTCCTCGTCATGCCCATGATCTTATCCGGGACTCCGAACTATCTTCGGTACATCAAAACTCATAAACTCATAATACCGATCGTCATCAAACGTTAAGCGTGCGGACCCTATGGGTTCGAGAACTATGTAGACATGACCGAGACTCATCTCCGGTCAATAACCAATAGCAGAACCTGGATGCTCATATTGGCTCCTACATATTCTACGAAAATCTTTATCGGTCAAACCGCATAACAACATACGTTGTTCCTTTTGTCATCGGTATGTTACTTGCCCGAGATTCGATCGTCGGTATCTCTATACCTAGTTCAATCTCGTTACCGGCAAGTCTCTTTACTCATTCTGTAATACATCATCTCGTGACTAACTCATTAGTCATTTGCTTGCAAGGCTTATTATGATGTGCATTACCGAGAGGGCCCAGAGATACCTCTCCGACACTCGGAGTGAGAAATCCTAGTCTTGATCTATGCCAACACCACGAATACTTTCGGAGACACCTGTAGAGCATCTTTATGATCACCCAGTTACATTGTGACGTTTGATAGCACACAAGGTGTTCCTACGGTATTCGGGAGTTGCATAATCTCATAATCGTAGGAACATGTATAAGTCATGGAGAAAGCAATAGCAGTAAAACTAAACGATCATAGTGCTATGCTAACGGATGGGTCTAGTCCATGACATCATTCTCCTAATGATGTGATCCCGTTGATCAAATGACAACTCATGTCTATGGCTAGGAAACATAGCCATCTTTGATCAATGAGCTAGTCTAGTAGAGGCATACTAGGGACATACTATTTTGTCTATGTATTCACACATGTATCAAGTTTCCGGTTAATACAATTCTAGCATGAAGAAAAGACATTTATCATGATATAAAGAAATACAAAATAACATCTTTATTATTGCCTCTAGGGCATATTTCTTTCAGTTTTTCTGCCGATGACGCACCTCGAGTCCGGCCGATCCGAGCATCAGCAGCTCTTGTACTAGATCCAATAGTGGACGACTTCCGCCTCACTAAAGTACTTATGGACGGAGGAAGCGGACTAAACCTCATATATGAGGAAACTCTTGCAAAGATGCAGGTCGAGAAATCCCGCACTAAGCACACCAACACAACCTTCAGAGGAATTATACCAAGCCGCGAAGCCCGGTGTCCGGGAAGCATTAAGCTCGATGTAGTGTTCGGCACATCCGACAACTACAGATCAGAGGAACTACTCTTCCACATTGTGCCCTTTCATAGTGGATACCACGCCCTTCTAGGACGGGACACTTTCTCACGCTGTCAAGCTATACCCCATTACGGGTACATGAAGCTTAAAGTGCGAGGGCCCAATGGAGTGATCATATTAATAAGAGATCCGGACAGAGCACTCAGTGCTGAAAACAAGACGGCATCCTTAGCCTTAGAGGCATTATCCGAAGCCCTTGCGGCCGAAGAATTAACCACCCTACGATAAACTTCTCATTAATATTCCATAATAGACGACTCCACACTCACGGATACAATTCTTCACCAAAGGGGTGATAGACCTCAATGCACATACCTATCTCATATAATAACCTCCCTAGACATGATACGACTCTACTTGACTTCTAAAAGACAAAAGGTAAAAGATAAAGATACCGGGCACTCCCCCAAGCTTGGAACAAGCCAAGGGAATGCCATTACCCCAGGAGATTTCACTCATCATCCTTGTTGGCATTGATCAAGTAGTCCTTGGCGAAACGCTTCCATGGAAGGGGTTCTCCAGTCTCATATGAGAAGCTCGTCTCCTGAATCCTGCATTCAGCACCCAAACCCATGCGCAGAAACCTTAGTTCATACTCACAGTTCTGGTTATGTAGATCATTAATTTGCCCTTGGAGTTCTATAATTCTGTCTTCAGACGCGGCGATTCTTTCCCACATCTCCTTCATCTCCTTCAGGAAGTAGTTCTTCAGCTCGTTGGTGATGTCAAAGTTAGCTTCGACACCACACTCGGTCATCTTCTTGTACTCGAAGACTTCTTGTTCCACTTCTTCCAGCCTGGCTTGGATGCTCCCCTCCTTGATAGGTCCCTTCAGATCTTCTTGATGAAGGACACCGTCCTCCATCCGAACAACCTAAGGGTGCTTCTTCACCTCGGCGAGGTAAGGGTTGATGACGTTGACGACGAACGTGTCCTTGGGGGAACTTGGAGAAGCCATGGCACCTAAATTTAGCTGAAAGATTTCTTGGCAGAAACAGATCGAAGAGAAAACACGCAAAATCGCAAGATACGTTGCCGGAACAATCCGGGCAAATATATAGGAAAAATTTATGCACAGAAAGGTAGGTAACGGACCAAAGCAGGGTCGAAGGCGGACACCCGGGTGTCCAGGCGCCTGCCGGCGCGGCCCAGGGGGGGGGCGCCTGGACTCCCTGGAGGTCGTCTCCGGCTCCACTTCGACTCGGAATGTTACTAATTTTGCAAAAACTCGTAATACGGAACTTTTATGATGGTTTGCGGTGTTTTTTACCGTACTACATACCTTTTCTTTATTCAGCTTCTGCTGGCGTCTGAAACAGGGCTGCAACATGTTCTTCGTGGGTTGTTGTGTATATTATATTCACATCAACATCGACAGGGTCTCCTGCGATGTAATGTTTAAGTCTTTGCCCATTCAGAACTTGAGGTTTGGTGCCTTCAAAATTATTAATCTTAATTGCACCAGACCGATAAACTTCTTCAATATGAAATGGTCCTTCCCACCTGGAAAGTAGTTTACCTGGAGAAAACCTGAAACGGGATCTAAACAACAAAACTTTATCACCAACATTAAATTCACGTTTCAGAATCTTCCTATCATGCCACCTTTTTACCTTTTCCTTGAACATTTTAGCGTTCTCGTAAGCTTCAGTCCTCCATTCATCTAGAGAATTCAAGTTCATGAGACACTTCTCACCAGCTAATTTTTGGTCAGCGTTAAGCTCTCTAACAGCCCAGAAAGCTTTGTTCTCTAGCTCCAATGGCAAATGGCAAGCTTTGCCATACACCATCTTATAGGGGGACATGCCCATGGGGTTTTTGTAAGCAGTTCTATATGCCCACAAAGCATCTCCTAATTTATTTGACCAATCCTTCCTATTTCTGTTTACTGTTTTCTGCAAGATCAACTTAATCTCTCTATTGGTGAGCTCAACTTGCCCACTAGTTTGAGGATGATAAGGTGAAGCAATTCTATGATTAACATCGTATTTAGCCAAAGCTTTTCTAAAAGCTCCGTGCGTGAAGTGTGATCCTCCATCGGTCATGAAATACCTTGGTACACCAAACCTAGGAAAAATTACATCTTTAAGCATTTTCAAAGATGTTTTGTGATCAGCACTTTCAGTGGGGATTGCTTCAACCCACTTGGTCACATAATCAACAACTAGTTAAATGTGAGTGTACTTGTGTGAAGAAGGAAAAGGACCCATAAAATCAAAACCCCAACAATCAAAAGGTTCAATCACTAGCGAGTAATTCATAGGCATCTCAGTCCTTCTACTAATGTTACCAACTCTCTGACATTTATCACAGACTAAAACATAATTTCTAGCATCTTTAAAGAGAGTAGGCCAAAAAAACTTGATTGAAGAACCTTATGTGCAGTCCTCTCACCGGCATGATGTCCTCCATAGGGACTATCATGACACCGTCTGAGAATGTCCTTTTGCTCATGTTCCGGAATGCATCTTCTCACTATCCCGTCGGGGCCTTCTTTGAAAAGATGTGGGTCATCCCAAAAGTAGTGCCTCAAATCATGAAAGAACTTCTTCCTTTGCTGAAATGTTAGACCTGGAGGCAAATACTTTGCAACAATAAAATTAGCATAATCTGCATACCACGGATCGGAAAGGGATTGTACTTTTACAACGGCAAGTTGCTCGTCTGGAAAACTATCGTTAACTGGGATGGGTTCGTGCGGTATATCTTCAATTCTTGAAAGATTGTCCGCCACCGGATTGTCTTCCCCCTTCCTATCAACAATCTGCAAATCAAATTCTTGAAGAAGGAGTACCCATCTGATAAGCCTTGGCTTGGCATCCTTCTTTGTCATAAGATACTTAATGGCATCATGATCAGTATGAATAATAACTTTGTAATCAACAATATACTGCCTAAACTTATCGCAAGCAAAAACTACAGCTAAGAATTCCTTCTCAGTAGTAGCATAATTTCTTTGAGCACTATCAAGGGTTTTACTAGCATAATGTGTAACATTCAATTTCTTATCAACTCTTTGTCCTAAAACAGCTCCAACAGCAAAATCACTTGCATCACACATAATCTCAAAAGGTAAATTCCAGTCAGGTGGTTGTACTATAGGAGCAGTTATTAAAGCTTTCTTAAGGACTTCAAAAGCGTCCTTACAATTTTCATCAAACACAAAAGGAACATCCTTCTGGAGAAGATTAGTGAGGGGCCTCGAGGTTTTAGAAAAGTATTTAATAAATCTTCTTTAAAAACCTGCATGACCGAGAAAACTGCGAATACCTTTGATGTCCCTTGGATAGGGGATCCTCTCAATAGCTTCGATCTTGGCTTTGTCCACTTCAATTCCCCTTTCGGAAATCTTGTGACCAAGAACAATTCCTTCATTAACCATAAAGTGGCACTTCTCCCAGTTGAGTAGCAAATTTGTCTCCTCGCATCTCTGCAAAACTTTATTAAGGTTGTGAAGACAATGGTCAAATGAAGTTCCATAGACGGAGAAATCGTCCATGAAGACTTCCATAATATCCCCGCAGAAACCATGAAAGATAGCAGACATACACCTTTGAAAAGTAGCAGGGGCATTACATAAACCAAAAGGCATACGTCTGTAAGCATAAGTACCAAACGGACAAGTAAAAGTGGTCTTCTCTTGATCGGCAGTGTTAACATGAATTTGAGAGAAGCCAGAATAACCATCGAGATAACAAAAGTGGGTATTTTTGGATAACCTTTCAAGCATTTGGTCGATGAACGGCAACGGGTAGTGATCCTTCCTGGTTGCCTTGTTCAACTTCATGTAATCAATACACATTCTATATCCAATAATAATTCTCTGAGGTATTAGTTCATTTTTATCATTAGGAACCACAGTTGTACCTCCTTTCTTAGGAACACAATGTACCGGACTTACCCACTTACTATCAGCTATAGGGTAGATAATACCTGCGGCTAGAAGCTTGAGAATCTCAGTTCTCACGACATCCATCATCTTCGGGTTCAACCGTCGTTGATGATCAACAACTGGTTTAGCATCAGGCTCAAGGTTGATAGTATGTTGACAGATAGATGGACTAATCCCCTTAAGGTCATCAAGGGTGTAGCCAATTGCGCCTCGGTGTTTACGAAGTACTTCCAATAATCGCTCTTCTTCATATCCTGAAAGGTTAGAATTGATAATAACATGATATACTTTCTTTTCATCTAAATAAGCATACTTGAGCGTATCGAGAAGAGGTTTAAGATCGAACACAGGGTCTTCTTTCGGTTTTGATAAAATTCCCAAAGGTTCAACCGGAAGGTTGTGCTTCAGGATGGCAGGCTGCCTCAAGAATATTTCATCTAGTTCATTTCTTTCCTGCATATGCAAATCATTCTCGTGGTCCTCCATGTATTGCTGCAAAGGATCATTAGGGGGAATAGCAATAGAAGCAATACTTTCAATAATTTTCTCATCACTAGGTAAATCAGTACCACGAAGCTGCTTAGAGAACTTAGAAAAATTAAATTCATATGGCTCGCCATCGAATTCAACAGAAACTTTACCTTTCTTGCAATCTATTATAGCTCCACAAGTTCTAAGAAAAGGTCTACCAAAAATAATGGGACAAAAATTGTCTCTCTCTGATCCAAGTACTAAAAAGTCGGTATGGTATTTTACCTTTCCACATAGGACTTCAACGTCCCTCACAATTCCGATAGGAGAGATGGTTGTTCTATTTGCAAGATGAATAGTAACATCAACTTCTTCAAGTTCACAAGGGGAAATCTCACCGATGATTTCTTCATAAAGTGAATAAGGAATAGCACTTGCACTCGATCCCAAATGGCATAGCCCATAATAATTGTGATCTCCTATTTTAACAGATACCACTGGAGTACCTGAAATTGGGCCTTTATTCTTGGCTGTGACAAGGTTAGTGGAAACAGCACAAAAATTTATATTGGAAACCAAAACATCATTAGTAGCAAGGTATTTAATCAATGCAACTTGAGGATCGACCCTGATCTGGTCCTCAGGCTCATCAACTCTTCTCTCACTTTTATTTATTATGCCTGTCACAAGAGAGTGCTCCTTTATCCTCGTGGGAAAAGGAGGCTGTTCATATATAACTGCAGGCAAAATAGGGTCAGCAACAAAAATATCAATAGGTGGTTCTTTAAAAGGTGCATGGTGCTGGTATCTCTTCTTTCTAAAAGAATCAACGTGAGAGGCAAAATTCTTACACAAATCAATCACTAGATGGGAATCAAGACCAATCTTAGAGCAAAAAGTATTGAAGTAATCAGTTTCCACATAGCTCTCAATATAATCATGTTCATAATTTATAGCGGGTTCAATACCTTTATCAATTTCCCAATCTTCGGTATTCCTCTGGATTCTTTCAAGGAGATCCCACTTTTCTTCAACACTCTTCTTCTGAAACACCCCACTAGAGGAGGCATCCATCATGTCCTTATCCTGACGAGAAAGCCTGGCATAAAAATTTGTAAGTATAATTTCCTTGGGAAGCTTATGAATAGGGAATTTGAGCATTAGGGACTTCAGTCTCCCCCAAGCTTGAGCCATGCTTTCTCCGTCACGATACCTAAAGTTATAGATATAATTCCTGTCTCGATGAATTTCATGAAGAGGATAAAACTTAGTATAAAAGAGAGACATAAGCTCCTGCCAGTCCAGCAAGTGTGAGTTATCGAGAAGCCCATACCAATCTGAAGCTTTATCTATAAGTGATACGTCAAACAATTTCCTCATGACAAACTCCCTCGATACACCTGCAAGCTTAAATAATGAACATAGTCGTGACAAATATAGCAAGTGTTCACCGAGATGTCTGTCTCCTGCATAACGATTAGCCAAAACATAATCTATAATGCCAACTGGTATTTTATAAGGCACAATTTCAGTAGGGGGAGGATCAACCACCACAGGTGTGCGGCGTCTTCCCGCAAGCAACGCTCCAATAATAGGGTTGTCCATAAGGACAAAGAGCAGCAATAGCAAAAATAAAAACAGAATTATAAAAAGACTTTCTTACCAGTTTCACTTTACCAATAGCGCTACGCTCCCCGGCAACGGCGCCAGAAAACGTTACTTGATGACCCTCAACCGTAAGGGATCTGTTGCAGCGTTTTCGATAAGTAAGAGTGTCGAACCCAACGAGGAGCAGAAGGTATTGATAAGCGATTCTGAGCAAGAAATTACTGCAAGCACAGAAAGATAACTTTTAGGGGTTTTCTCGGTATAAACAACAGGAATGTAAAGGCAAGTAATGTAAAAGTTACTGAGAGTAACAAGTGGCCCAATCCTTTCTTAGAAAAGGAGAGGCCTAGCAACTGAACTTATAAAGACTAAAGGTTCTTGAGGACACACGGGAGAGGTAGTCATGTGCTTTCGCCATATTCCGTATCGATACTATGTTATGTGTTGATAAGTGTTGAGTGGGTGGATCTATGCTAGTGCACTCTCTAGACTAAGATGAATGCACTCTTATGATTAAACACCTTGCAAGCATCCGCAAATACAAGATAGAATTTAAGGCAAAAGCCTAACCATAGCAATACGATCGAGGATCCATTATTCCCTTATGCAAAAGCGTGCGAACTGGGGTTCAGGTTTCTGTCACTCCGGCAACCCACCATAAGCATTCTTTATACACAATGTTTTCTCCTAGATCCTTAATAAGGCGAAGTGTTGGGTGTTCGACTCACACAACACCACTAGTAGAATGACAACACAACTTAAATATCAAACAACACATATTACTTCAACAACATATGACTACTAACAACAAGACTTTCCCCATGTCCTCAAGAACTAAGGTAACTACTCGCAAGACATAAAAGAGATCATGATCAGTGGGGATAAATATGTGATATACAATCTGGACATAATAATATTTCTCCAACAAAACTCAATAGCATTCACCACAAAGTAGTAATCAACACCCATGGAGTAGAGAGGATAGATAGTACGAGTTACAACACGAGTTGCGATTGTAAGATGAGATTTGGATGAAGATGGAGATGGTGCTGGTGTTGGGGATGATGTTGATGATGATCTCGATGATGCCCGTGACGATGGTGATGAGGATGGCGACGTTCTCCCCTTCCGGGAGGTGATCTCCCCGGCGGAATCTGCCCACCGGAGATGCCCTTTTCTTCTCTATAGGTTTCCGCCTCGAAGCGGCGGCGGAACTCCGTAAAAAGTCCCGTCCCTAGGGTTTTCGGGGAACGGAGAACATATATGCAAAAGGGGGCGACCAGAGGTGGGCCAGGGGCTCCAGGCGCCCCCCGGCGCGGCCAGGGGGGCGCCCCTGATGGGCCTCGAACCCCTCGTTGGTTACCCCAAGTGGAAGGTGTAAGATGCAGTAAGTAGAAGTGTTTTTCCCTAGCAAAGATGCCAAGGATCGAATCCCCAGAGACTCCTAGGTTCTACAAGTAGGTGTCAATTGCTAACGGCGCAATTAGCAATCAACGTGGACCTGCACACAGATACAAATAACTTTGCTCCCAACGAGTACAGAGAGGTTGTCAATCTCTCCGGCCTTGTAGTTCACAAAGGGTTAAAAGCAATATGATAGTAGTGATAAATAGTGTTTTTGCAATAGTAAGTAAATAGCGAAAAGTAAATAGTAGATGTGATCAATGATGGTAATATGGACCGGAGTCTCATGATGTTCACTAGTGATGTCTCTCTCCCAAAAGACGATAAAACAGCTATGTGAGGTACACAAATTACAGCTGGGCAATTGATAGGACCACGAACGCAAACCAATGCTGATTACATTGCAAGAAAGGTTGAGGTTCAAAGCATGGGCGATACGCCAAAGTAAGTAGAACGAAATCCATCAATATCTACTACTAATCATCCACCTTGAGATATCTATCCAGAACATCTCGCTGGTATTAAGTTGCGAGTCCCACCCATAGTGTAAACTCAATGCAATAGACAACTGCATTGAAAGAACTTTGCGTAAAGTAAACAATCCTTGCACATGCGGGCACAAGCACCGTTGTTTTCCCCCTTGTGGCAACAGCACATCCCCTAGACTCATGTTTCTGTCACTCAATCTAGTCATCGAGGGGCATGAACCCACAATCGAGCATAACGTTCCCTCTTGGAGTCACTACTTACTACTCGGCCAAAGCAATAAATAACAAAGGAGAACATGCAAGAATTACTTATGAACTAAAATATAAAAGAGGTGAATCAAATATATTACTCAAGATCAATCTGAACATAATCTCATAATCCATCGGATCCCAGCAAACTCAACATAGCAACAGCATAAGGATTACATAGGTGCCTCGATCATGTAGGGCAGCTCACGAGGACTAATTAGTGAAGCACAAGAACGGGAGGAGAACATCACATAGCTACTGGTCATGGACTCATGGTCCAAGGGAGACTACTCACGAGTCATCCGGGAGGCATCAATGGTGGTGGAGAAGCTCCCGGTGGTGATCCTCCCCTCCGGCAGGGTGCCGGGAAGAGTTCTCCTGGTGCTCCCGATCTTGGAAGCGGCGGCGGCGGCGGAACAGAGATGGGATCGCGAAAAGAAGTCCTGTTCTGAGGGTTTCGGAGAGTCCTTTAAATATATGCCAAAGTAGGGCACCGGGGGAGCCTCGGGGGGCCCAGGCGCCCCCCCCCCCCCCCGGCGCGGCCCAGGGGGGGCGCGCCCACAGGGCACCTGGAGCCCCTGTGCCCCCCCCAGGTTGCCCTTCGGACGCAGTGTTGTTTCCGTATCGCTGATTTTTTATATAATTTTTCTGGATTTTTCTGGGCAGTTCTCGAAACGTGAAAACCTGGAATACAAAAACAGCCGAAAATAGAAACTGGCACTGGGGTGCACTGGATTAGTAAGTTAGTCCAAATATGATCAAAAGTGTATGGAAGTGTATGAATATCATAGCAATATCACCCAAAAGTGGCATGGAGTAAGCAGAAATTATAGATACGTTTTGGACGTATCAACATCCCCAAGCTTAATTCCTGCTCATCCTCGAGTAGGTAAATGATAAAAGAATAATTTCTGTGGTGACATGCTATTAACCATATAGGACTTTCTCATAGTCATATGACAAAAGCTTACCGAGACAATGATTCTAAAGTAATTAAGTTGTCTCAAGAGAAAATCACAAATGACTGAAAGTTTTATAACATGAAACTGAAACATCAAAAAGATTAGCAATGAACATGATCTGCAAATATGATCAAGTGATATCTAGCTTGCCCCCTTTGGTGATGCAAAACATAAATGCAGGGGCACCTTCAAGGTTTAAGTGATGACTAGATACAATCATTTCAGAATAAACGATATCACAATCATGCAAAAGACAATGCTACTTTGGGACAATGCACATTACACTCAGAATGACAATCATGCTCTCAGTAGTTGATGCTTCAATCATAAAGGTAAAAGAAATGGTTAAGTGCTAGAGCTTTTTATTTTGGAAACATGGAAGCAATTGTGTCAACGATAGTAGTACTTCATATGTGTCATGTATAAAACATCTTATAAGTTGCAAGCCTCATGCATCGAATACCAATAGTGCTCTCTCCTTGTCCTAATTAGCTCGGATCCCCATGGGTTATCATTGCATTGCATATGTTTTAACCAAGTGTCACAAAGGGGTACCTCTATGCCACCTGTACAAAGGTCCAAGGAGATAGATCGCATTTGATTTCTCGTTTTTGATAAATCTCAACTTGAGGACATCCATACCGGGACAACATAGAAAATAGATGATGGACTCCTCTTTAATGCATAAGCATATTCTCATGAGAGATTGAGGATTAAGGTCCAAGCTAAAACTTCCACCATGATGCATGGCTTTGGTTGGCGGCCCAATGTTCTTCTCTAACAATATACATATTAATTCAACCCACGGTAAATCACCCTTACTTAAGACAAGATGAACATGCATAGCAACTCACATGATATTCAACAAGAGTGTGACAGTTGATG
The DNA here is from genome assembly GCA_902687465.1 of Secale cereale. Taxonomy (NCBI): domain Eukaryota; kingdom Viridiplantae; phylum Streptophyta; class Magnoliopsida; order Poales; family Poaceae; genus Secale; species Secale cereale. Next base: position 876,088,880 of record LR738710.1, read on the forward strand.
GCGTCCCCAGAAACATGGTTAACGCTCAGCAAGCAACTTGTAAGAAATAAGATACATAGGCAACATATTCTTTACCACAATAGTTTTTAGGCTACTTTCCCATGAGCTATGTATTGCATGGTTAGTTTGCTTAGTGCAGGTGGAGGTTAGCAAAAGACTGGGAGCGACCAAATAAGAGAGCAATGACGGTCATAATCATGCAGAGCGACAAAGCAATATTGAATCAGGCATGGTAGTTATATCGCTACTTAGAAACAAAAGATCATGAAGGCTTGACAGACTTTCTTTACAGTCTTGAATATGCGTGAGCATACGCCAAGTCAATCAAAATAAATTCTCGAAGGAAGATATTACTAAACCATACCATATCATAGGCAAACAAACCAAGTTGGTACTCCAATAACACATTGGGAACCCCCCCAGCTATTTGAGATTAACCATAAGAAAACCTGAACTACTAAGCACCATCATGAAAGTAGCATCTTTATCATAGACACATTAACCCATGCAACGGAAGCAAACTCTCTTAATAAGGTGAGCATGGTAATTAAAGAGAGTTCAAGCAACCAACTAAATAAAAGCTCTTGAAAAGATAAGCATGAATACTAAGAGCAGAGTATGATAGTAGCGATTAAAAGATAAAGAACACACACAGCATAGATAGACATGAAAATTCTATGTAATGTTCTAGGTAGAGGTGGAGCGTGTTTATCTCCCACATAAAGGAATGCTGGGTTCCGACTCGTTATGAAAAACTAAAAAGAAAACTAAAAGCAAGACGCTCCAAGCATAGCACATAACATATGAAGTGATAAAAATATAGCGGAACGAAAGACGAACTGATAATGTTGATGGAGAATGGGGTGCACGGGGGGCATCCCCAAGCTTAGACGCTTGAGTCTCCTTGAATATTTCTTGGGGGTGCACGGGGGCATCCCCAAGCTTGAGCGCTTGACACTCCTGAATCTTTTTATCATGTTCCCTCGCACACTTGAAAACTCCCTTCATACACAACTCATCATAATCTGATTAGCGAGGTTAGTACCCTTAATAAAATAATTATACATTGCGGAAAATAAGGATATTCTTGAAGTTCTACTGTTTCTCAAAGTTGCCAAAAGGTTTTTGCAAAGAAAAAGCAAGTTCTCAATTTGCAAAGTGAAGGTAAGGCAAAACAGGACAGAATCTGTGAAAAACAGAACATCAGGCAGTAATTGACCTGTTCGGGATACTTCTGCAACTCAAATCAAAAAACTCATAACTGACGCACGAAAGAAAATTATATAGAGAACGCTGTCGAAAATATTCAGACCAAAAAGATGATCTGGTGATTTTATACGAATTTTTCTATCCAAGGACAGAATCTGTTTCCTGGACAACACCTCACAACTTTTGAACTTTCTAGCAATCAGAGGCTATACTTGGCACAAATATGAAAAGCAAAGATACAATGATGATCCTACAGCAGTAAACAACATCAAGACACAACAAAAAAAATTTATTCATGTGGGCTGCCTCCCAAAAGCGCTTTCTTTTATGCCTTTAAGCTAGGCATAATGCATAGATCAAGTTTTATCAAGAGTAAAAGAATAACTAGCCCGTACAACGGACTCAAAAGGTAACTTGACCTTCTTACGAGGGAAGTGTTCCATCCCTTTCTTGAGAGGAAACTGAAATTTTATATTACCCTCTTTCATGTCAATGACAGCACCAACGGTGCGCAAAAAGGGACGTCCCAAAATAATTGGACATGAAGGATCACATTCAATATCCATAATAGTGAAATCAACGGGCACATAATTATCATTGACAACAATAAGAACATCGTCGATCCTCCCCAAACGTTTCTTTATGGAATAATCAACGAGACGAACACCAAAAGAACAAGAATCATAAGGTTTCAATTTAAGCATATCATATATTCTTTTGGGCATAACAGAGGTACTAGCACTAACATCACATAATGCATAACAAGAGAAGTCATTCAAATAAATTTTTATCATAGGATCCCAACCATCTTCTAGCTTTCTAGGTATGGAGGCTTCTACTCTAAGTTTCTCCTCCCTAGCTTTGATGAGAGCATTAGTGATATGCTCCGTGAAGGCAAGGTTAAGCGTGCTAGTGCGGGGATCTCTAGACATCTTGTGAAGGAAATCAATAACTTCTGTAAGAGTGCAATTATCAATATCAAGGTAACGAGCATCAAGTAAAGTAATAGTGGTGTCCTTAAGGTTCACCTGTTTGGTAGTTTCTATAGCATCACCATTAATAGGTCCATTGGGACCAGGAGTACATTGGGTGCTAAAAGTGTGAACATCCTCAATAACTTGGATAGTAGCAACAGTGTGGTGGGTAGGAAGGCTCTTAATTCTTTCTTCTTCCTCCCTTTCTCTAGCCCATCTTTCTTTTAGCTTAGCCATCATCCTAATATTTTCATTAATTTGTACTTGAGTAGCATTAATAGGGATGACTTCCCTCTCCTTAAGAGAAGTTTCAATTTTTAGCAATTTTACCTCATTGGCTAAGTGGTCTACCTTAAAAGAAAGATCATCTAGTTTATGTAGTTTCTCTTCTACATTCTTATTAAAGGCTTTTTGGGTAGTGATGAAATCTCTAAGCATAATCTCTAGTTCAGTATTGGAGTTCTTGGTACTAGGATAAGCATTGTTGTTCCCATAAGAGTTAGAGGGGAACGGTCTAGAATTGTTACCAAAGTTACTCCTATAAGCATTGTTGTTGAAATTATTTCTAGAGATAAAGTTAACATCTACTTGTTCCTGAGCAATCAAAGAATTTAAAGGAACATCACGAGGATCAATAGTAGATTGCTTCGAAAGTAGAGACATGATCAAGTCAACTTTTTCATTAAGGGAGGAAATCTCCTCGACAGAGTTTACCTTCCTACCTGTTGGAGCGCGTTCGGTGTGCCATTGGGAATAGTTGGTCATCATCTCATCGAGAAGCTTTGTGGCAGCACCAAGTGTAGTTGACATAAAAGTTCCTCCCGCGGCCGAATCTAACAAGTTCCGCGAGGTAAAGTTCAAGCCTGCATAAAAAGTTTGGATTACCATCCAAGTAGTCAAACCGTGAGTAGGGCAGTTTTTGATAAGAGATTTCATACGTTCCCAAGCTTGGGCAACGTGTTCATTATCCAATTGTTTAAAATTCATTATGTTACTTCTAAGTTGGATAATTTTAGCAGGTGGATAGTATTTTCCGATAAAAGCATCTTTGCACTTGTCCCATGAATCTATGCTATTCCTAGGCAAAGACTGAAACCAAATTTTAGCTCCTCCTCTCAAGGAGAAAGGAAAAAGCTTAAGCTTAACAATATTACCATCTATTTCTTGGTACTTTTGCATATCACAAAGTTCAACAAAGTTGTTCAAGTGTAAAGCAGCATCATCTCCAGCACCGGAGAATTGTTCTCTCATGACTAAGTTAAGTAAAGCAGGTTTAATTTCATATGAGGGTGCTGTAGTGGCAGGTGTAGTGATAGGTGTGTTGATAAAGTCATCGTTGTTGTGACTAGTGAAGTCACACAACTTGGTGTTCTCGGTGGAACCCATAGTAGCAAGCAAGCAAGATAACTATTTTCGTGATTTTCGATAAAAGGAACTAAAAGCAAAAATGAAAGGTAAACTAACAAGACTAAAAAGCAAAGGTAAAAGATAGCATGCAACTCCCCTATCCTGAAGAGTGGAGTCCCCGGCAACGGCGCCAGAAAATACTCCTTGATGGGCCTCGAACCCCTCGTTGGTTACCCCAAGTGGAAGGTGTAAGATGCAGTAAGTAGAAGTGTTTTCCCCTAGCAAAGATGCCAAGGATCGAATCCCCAGAGACTCCTAGGTTCAACAAGTAGGTGTCAATTGCTAACGGCGCAATTAGCAATCAACGTGGACCTGCACACAGATACAAATAACTTTGCTCCCAACGAGTACAGAGAGGTTGTCAATCTCTCCGGCCTTGTAGTTCACAAAGGGTTAAAAGCAATATGATAGTAGTGATAAATAGTATTTTTGCAATAGTAAGTAAATAGCGAAAAGTAAATAGTGGATGTGATCAATGATGGTAATATGGACCGGAGTCTCATGATGTTCACTAGTGATGTCTCTCTCCCAAAAGACGATAAAACAGCTATGTGAGGTAAACAAGTTACAGCTGGGCAATTGACAGGACCACGAACGCAAACCAATGCTGATTACATTGCAAGAAAGGTTGAGGTTCAAAGCATGGGTGGTACGCCAAAGTAAGTAGACCGAAATCCATCAATATCTACTACTAATCATCCACCTTGAGATATCTATCCAGAACATCTCGCTGGTATTAAGTTGCGAGTCCCACCCATAGTGTAAACTCAATGCAACAGACAACTGCATTAAAATAACTTTGCGTAAAGTAAATAATCCTTGCACCTGCGGGCACAAGCACCGTTGTATCCCCCCTTGTGGCAACTGCACATCCCCTAGACTCATGTTTCTGTCACTCAAGCTAAACATCGAGGGGCATGAACCCACAATCGAGAATAACGTTCCCTCTTGGAGTCACTACTTACTACTCGGCCAAAGCAATAAATAACAACGGAGAACATGCTAGAATTACTTATGAACTAAAATATAAAAGAGGTGAATCAAATATATTACTCAAGATCAATCTGAACATAATCTCATAATCCATCGGATCCCAGCAAACTCAACATAGCAACACCATAAGGATTACATAGGTGCCTCGATCATGTAGGGCAGCTCACGAGGACTAATTAGTGAAGCACAAGAACGGGAGGAGAACATCACATAGCTACTGGTCATGGACTCATGGTCCAAGGGAGACTACTCACGAGTCATCCGGGAGGCGTCAATGGTGGTGGAGAAGCTCCCGGTGGTGATCCTCCCCTCCGGCAGGGTGCCGGGAAGAGTTCTCCTGGTGCTCCCGATGTTGGAAGCGGCGGCGGCGGCGGAACAGAGATGGGATCGCGAAAAGAAGTCCTGTTCTGAGGGTTTCAGAGAGTCCTTTAAATATATGCCAAAGTAGGGCACCGGGGGCGCCTCGGGGGGCCCAGGCGCCCCCGCGGCGCGGCCCACGGGGGTGCGCGCCCACAGGGCCCCTGGAGCCCCTGTGGCCCCCCAGGTTGCCCTTCGGACGCAGTGTTGTTTCCGTATCGCTGATTTTTTATATAATTTTTCTGGATTTTTCTGGGCAGTTCTCGAAACGTGAAAACCTGAAATACAAAAACAGCCGAAAACAGAAACTGGCACTGGGGTGCACTGGATTAGTAAGTTAGTCCAAATATGATCAAAAGTGTATGGAAGTGTATGAATATCATAGCAATATCACCCAAAAGTGGCATGGAGCAAGCAGAAATTATAGATACATTTTGGACGTATCAGCCCCCAGGCCGCCTGGGCACCCTGTGGCCCCCCGCTGACTCCCCTTTTGCTTGTCTTCGTTATTCGTCTGAAAAATACCTCCCGACAATTTTCAGGTAATTTGGAGGTGTTCTTCTTCAGCAACTCAGCATCCACTTTTTCCTGCTGAATCCTGCGTCTGCTGTTCCGGTATCGGAAAGTTGCAAACTGTGTAAAATAGACCAAAACAACATAAGAACATCATCATAACGTGAAATATATCAATGAATAAGGATAAATTATGATACAAAATAGTGATGCATTTTTGACGTATCACTTGCTGAGCGGTAACCATGTTTCTGGGGACGCCATCAACTGTTACACTTTTGTTGAATATCATGGGAGTTGCTATGCATGTTCGTCTTGTCTAAAGTAAGGGTGATTTTCCATGGGTTGAATGGTTTGAGTATGCATATTGTTAGAGAAGAACATTGGGCCGCCAACCAAAGCCATGTATCATGGTGGAAGTTTTAGCTTGGACATTAATCCTCAATCTCTTATGAGAATAAGCATTAAAGAGGAGTCCATTATCTATTATCTATGTTGTCCCGGTATGGATGTCCTCAAGATGAGATCTATCAAAAACGAGAAATCAAATGCGATCTATCTCCTTGGACCTTTGTACAGGTGACATAGAGGTACCCCTTTGTGACACTTGGTTGAAACATATGTAATGCAATGACAATCCATGGAAATCCGAGCTAATTAGGACTAGGTGCGACCACTATTGGTATTCGATGCATGAGGCTTGCAACTTATAGGATGTCTTATGCATAACACATATGAAGTACTACTACCGTTGACAAAATTGTTTCTATGTTTTCAAAATAAAAAGCTCTAGCACATGAGTAATCCCTGCTTCCCTCTGCGAAGGGCCATTCTTTTACTTTTATGTTGAGTCTCCACCTTCTTTTAAAAGCACCAACTACTGAGAGCATGATTGTCATTCTGAGTGTAATGTGCATTGTCCCAAAGTAGCATTGTCTTTTGCATGATTGTGATATCGTTTATTCTGAAATCATTGTATCTAGTCATCACTTAAACCTTGGAGGTGCCCCTGCATTTATGCTTCATTAAAGGGGGCAAGCTAGATATCACTTTATCATATTTGCACATCATATTCATTGCAAATCTATTTGATGTTTCAGTATCATATTGTAAAACTTTCAGTTCTTTGTGATTTTCTCATGAGGAAACTTAATTACTATAGATTCACTGTCTCAGTAAGCTTTTGTCATATGACTATGAAAAAGTCCTATATGGTTAATAGCATGTCACCACAGGAATTGTTCTTGTTATCATTTACCTACTCGAGGACGAGCAGGAATTAAGCTTGGGGATGTTGATACGTCCAAAACGTATCTATAATTTCTGCTTGCTCCATGCCTCTTTTGGGTGATATTGCTATGATATTTATACACTTCCATACACTTTTGATCATATTTGGACTAACCTATTAACTCAGTGCACCCCAGTGCCAGTTTCTGTTTTCGGCTGTTTTTGTATTTCAGGTTTTCACATTACGAGAACTGCCAGGAAAAATCCAGAAAAATTATATAAAAAATCAGCGTTCTAGAACCTACCGTGCGCCCGAAGGACAGCCG